>BMAV01009732.1:82743-128938 GCA_019973955.1 Trichonephila inaurata madagascariensis
ACAAATATAAAATTATGCATTTAGTGGTTCATGAAGTTCTAAAGGTACCAGTCCGGTAGGCTAGAAATAAGAAGAAAACTATTCCATATTACAAATCAGTATAAAATTTGATACCATAACCCCTGTCCTTATAAAATCTTCAGAGACTTTTCTAAAGGAGGTTCACCCAAGTGAAGGTTTCAAAATTTCATTTTTTTTCATAAATTGCTTTCTTAATATGTCTAGAATACGGTGGTAAAGTAATTTTTTTTTAAATTCGAAGTCGTTATAAAGAAGCAGGTATTTTCGAAGAGCAGCTGTTCGTAGCGCTAAGGTAAGATTTTTATTGTTTTAATCGGACTTGAAACTTTAAAAGCGTTTTTCTCAAAGCTGTGTTTTCCAAATTTTCCTCCAACATATCTCAAGAATGGTTTGGCCGAATGACTTCAAATTTATAGGGTAGACTCAGCACATATATACGCCCCAAATGAACTACGATCATAGCAAAATTCAAAATATTTATATTTTTTAGAACAAAAACATGACAAAAAAAACCCCATGAAATTCGAAACTTTTTCTTCGGAAGTCTACCAAAAATCCAATTTTCGATATTTTCAATTGAGTGTAGTTCATTTGGTGCATTTAAGCTTATAGAGTAAAACACCGTAATTTTTTTTACTTCATATAAGCCAATCAGCCGGAATTGTGGAGGACCATTTTTTCGAGGTGGGTGTGTTCAGTGTGCAAAAACTCACGTTCTGTTGGATATTTTAGGCTAAACATTTATATATGTACTCTTAAAACACATATAAATAAATGATAAAAAACTTAAAGTTCTATATTTTTACTGGTCGTCAAAAAAAAAATTCCCTTTTGATCTTCTCACTAAAAAGATCATACTAATATAACAAAGTCTGAATCTGTGAAATCACAATCGGATAATTAAATTAATCCAACACCGTGGACCGGAGTCGTTCCACTAAATCAAATGGTACCAGACCACCCAAGGAATATTTAAATTATTTCTATTTTGTTTATTGTGGTGTATTTCTCTCGAGTTTGTGTGTCTTTCCATGGAAATCAATTTGTAATCCGTGTTAAATCATATTATATTCATTTTTGGTGTAAGTGTATTTGACCGATGTAATTTAATTAAAACTATTAAATCAAAGCAATCTAAAATATAAACAACCAACTTATCCCTCCCCTAAAATTACCAAATGTTGACCGGTCCCTGGTGACAAAAAGTTGAATAGCATTGCTCTAACATAACAAGTTGTAAGCATCATTTGACTGAAAATGAATATATAACACAGGATGTTTCACCCCAAAGATGTATTAATGTCTAGATATTCCGAACTTTCTTGTATTTCTCAGTATCAATATTTTATCATTCAGTTGCGTAATTATTAGTAATCAGAATTCTCCTTCTAACTTCAGATACTTCTGTATGGTTCAAAAGAAATAAAAACTTGCGAATATATAACTATACTTTGCAAAAATCAAAGCATCAAATCATGTAAAAGAAAAACAAAAAGCAGTCTTTTTTTTTCAACTATTTGTATTTACTAATACATTTTCTTTTTTTGATTAAATTGAATCTAATTTTATGCTAAGTACTACAATCTTATTATGTTACAAATTCAATGCAATTTATGAACAAATATTTTATTTCACTTCTTAATTAGAAAAGAGTAGTTTAAATTAATTTATGCTAGAACGCTAAGCTTCTGGTACTGTAGGGATTTTCTGTTGCATGTATTGTACACACGAACTGCAAAAAAGTGCGCTTATGATGCAGAATTAAATTCCATCTACTATTGTCCTAAATAATCTATGTCATGAAGTGCTCTTTCACGCTACAGAAATTTAATCTTATGTTCTTACAGTCCTTAGGACACATCATTAAACACTAAAAAAAATGTTTTTTTTTTCTTATTTACAAGGAAGTTTGCCGTGTGTTCGCAAAAAGCAGCTCAGAGCAGGTTGAGAAATACGACCGTTAAATTATGTTGCCATAAAAAGCTCTTAGTTTAATTTAATTAAGACAAAGTGCTGATACTTGGTTATACCTCAGGGACATGAACAGAAAAAAGTATTCTATAAAAACTGCAAAAAAGTGGAATGATCAAAAGAAATTTTTAAGTAAAAAAAAGTAAATAAATAAAAAGAATTCCCCTCTGAACTTTGAAAAATAAATAATTGGGAGGGTAAGGCAAAAAAAAAAATCGATAAAAAAAATATTCTAGTTTATGTTTTGCAAATTGTTAATTATATTTTGCAGTGCGCAGGAAATACTTCCGTGGGTACACGAACGCTCCTGGCCTCGGTTGGAAGATTTTAAATTAGTCAGAAAGTGCGATATCAGGTTACGAAGCAAAAGAAACCATTTTTTTTTTCTATGTCAAACCTGATAACTGAAAATAATTTTAGAGAATTTAAAATGACTTTCGGTGACGATGCGATGTTTTAATTTAATGTCAAGAAAAACATTAGAAACACTTCTCAAATTACTCATTGCGAAATCGAATTCCGCACAGTGTGGACCATCAGAATTACGATGGAGCTTTTAATGATGATGAAATTTCACAGAGTATGCAGTTTTTTTTAAGTCCTCATTAAGGAACTTCTTTCTTTTGAGAGATGTTGATGGTGCATTCAGTAGAGTGTTAATTAGTTTGAAAAAGCATTATAAATTCTTCATCCTAACATCTATTTAGAGAAAGGTACTGCATCTGTAATTTCAGTCAGCATATCGTAAAAATTCAGGCATCCTATAGAATTTTGTTAATAAATATTGCACTTGGCAACTAATTCTATGATAATAATGAATAAAAATTTATTTTTTCGTGTATTTTTAAAATTTTAATTGAATAATGTAGTTAAGCTGTGGAAGTTTTCACATCTCCGGCATTTTGCTAAGCTTAATTTGTACAGAATTTTTCTTGACTTAAAATAAAATGATGCATTGCTTGCCAACAAAAGTACATTTCTTATGTTAACGCATCAAAATGAAAGAATATTTTAATGTTCTTATAAGGATTATTTTAAATTTAATTACCAGGAAAGATTATTGAAAATTTTTCAGTTATTCACTTTTTATTTACACCTTTTTATCTCTTTATTCGTCTTTTTATTAAAATTGTGAAAAAACTGTGCTAGAACTGTGCAGAAATTTATTTTATTGATAATATCACATCATCATACGACTATAGATGTGATCAAAATTTTTAGTAATGTATTAGTGCAAAAAATTAGTGATTTCTTATGCCGATTTAATATAAACAATAAGGGTTGAGAGTTCTATTTAGAAAATTAATCTACTCTTATAATCTGTCTTTGTAATTTTAAAATTTTTAAATTCATCTTTTTTTGTTTTTATTTTTTTCTTAAATCTTCTTACTTACTTTAAAATATCCTATAAAAAAGCCTTTCTTGCCGCATATTTTGCAAATACAACAATCTTCAGGAAAAATATTTCTCAAATATATATTTAAAAAATTATTTTAGGGCCACGGTACTAGAAATGCGATGTTTAAAATTGGAAGGATAGAAAAGCCAGACGGTACATTCCGGCTTTCTATGCAGACTTTCATTATGGGGCTTATAGTAAATAAGTGTCTGGAAATATAACGCAACACAAGTTATGAATGAAATGAGGGCTAAACAACTAATTAAGCTTTGGTTCATTTGAATGTAAAATTTATTTTAATTCAGTTCTGTCATTATAACGTATGACATATATTTACTATTAACAATGGGTGAGAGTTTAAAGCGAAGTTATAAAACTTAGCCGTAATGTACGAAAACAATTATTTTAAATTTTCGAAAATAAATCATGTGTTTGTCATATTTACAACATTTTTATGGAATGTATATTGCAAAAAAACCATTGTTTTCGAGAAACTTAATATATTTTTACTGACTTAATAAACGTATGAAGAAAATAATGGATCATCAATTCTCAATCTTATTACTGAAAAATTATTACTCAAATTATTACTAAAATATAAAATCAACCTTGTGCAAGTTTTAAGTGAAATAGTGAAAATTTTATTCCAAAGAATTGTACTGCATATTATCTACAAAAGGTCTGTAAATTGCATGTATGCATTAAAGTTAACGTGCTAACTAATTTTAGATGTAAAGTTAACTTTCCCAGTTCTAATTCATGTATTTCTACCACTTAAGTATATAAATTAAGTAAAATATATTTAGTGAAAAAAAAAGCAGGAATCATTTAATTTAAAAGATAATGAACTTTATGAATATTTATCGTGCTAAAACGTTTCCTTAATCTGAACACTAAATTTAGTTTGCATTAAAAAAAAGGAAATTCATAATTAAATAATTACAACGATTACATCGGAATCTGAAATAATTACTGCTTTATTTACTGTAAACAATAAGTAAAATTGATGTTTCTCCTGTATTAAAAAAAAAACATATCGCTGTTCCATTGTTCTCATAGTCTTTTTTCTCATTTTAATGTAGGAAAACCATATAGCCACTAAGTTATTAATATATTATATCGGTTAGAGAGTGCAAAAATAATTGCGTTTTTTTTTTATTTAAAGCTCCGGGCCTTATTTTGGAATACAGTTTTGTTCCTTTATGTTTATGCAATATACCATTTCAAGAAGCGAGTTTCGTTCTACTGATTTATACTGATGGTTTCTTTTATCAGTATTTCTTCCTTGTGTACTTTAGACTGCCAAAATAATGATGGAAAGAAAGCAAATTCGAAATATATTATTGTATGAGTTCAACATGGAACATAAAAGGCCATAAACTGCTCACAATACCATCTATACATTTGGCTAGGGGACCGTCCATAAACGAATAGCTCAATAATGCTTCTAAAAATTTCTATTTCAATGAAGACGAGAACCTTGAGGAGGACAATCATAGACGTCCTTCCGCAATTTATTACAACCAGTTGTTAGTCATTATTGAAGCGAATGCGTGCAAAATAACTAGAGAGAGAGAGAGGTGGCAAAAAAGCAAAATATCGATTATTCAATATTTGTTCGACATTTGCACTATATGGGAAAATCAAAAAAAAATGAACTCAGCAAAGGGAGGCTTTGTTTTCTAAACAAAAATTAAAAACGTCACTGAAATGAAGTGTTCACAAAAAAAGCACTTCTTCGCTGCAAAAATCATTCATTTCTAGATCACAGTGTGATACGCGATGAAAAATAAATTCTATACGACAACAGACCTAGTTCTGCGCAGTGGCTGCACAGAGACGAAGCATAAATAGGCTTCTTATAACTGAAACTAATCCGTGTGTTCGGCAAATAGAATCAATCTCTATATCTTCTAAAATCCTGGTGATACTGTCACATCAGAGAATTATTGCTAAGAAATCAACAAAATGTGCAAAAACTTAAACATTTCTTCCCAGTATTAGCCAACCGAAAAGGACGAAGGCTTTTATACGACAAAGCCAATTGGTATGCCTTACAAATGACTGTGCAGACGTTGAACGAATTCAGATACGAAATTCTACCACACTCAGCTTACTCACCGTATCTCTTACCAACCGACTACCACTTTTTCAGGCACTTCTATCCCGTAGGGATTCCCTTAAACATGGATTAAAATTCTTTGACGTTTTGCTTATAATTTAACTGCCTCATCCTAACAGAGCAGTGCATCTCAAACTTTCAATATTCGCGACCCAATATTCAATCATTATTTTCATTTTTAATCATTTTTTAAACGGTGGCATTAGGGAGCAAATCACGTAGTTTTTAACCGACATTTAAGGGATTAATTATAAACCGTATAAATTATCAAGATAAGTGTAAATTTTTGTTTTTAATTTTATATATGACAAGCCTATGGTGACACTGGTAATTATTAAACTCGTTCTGAAAGCAGTATCTTTAAAATGATTATAAAATTCAATGCGCAGTACTGATATATTTATAAGCGTAAATGTGTATTTCCTTTTTTATTTGTTTACTTTTAGTATATTGATAATTTTTAAAGGATCTTTTGTTTTCTACTTTTCAATATGCTCGCGTCCCCCTTATAGAGCTATCACGCCCCCCTAAAGGGGCGCGCCCCACAGTTTAAGAAACACTGTAATAGAGGAAACATAGTACGAAAATTAATTTCTACTATTAAAAAGAAATGAGCTGAAAGGTTAACTTTAATCAAAGCCCAGTAGCTTAGTGTTTAATGTACCGCGCTTCCACACCACAGGACCGAACTTCAAATCCTGGGTTGGGCAAGGTTGACTCAGCCTTTCATCCATTCAGTGGGTTGATAAATGAGTATCAAGCTTGCTTGGGAACTTAACACTGGAGGTTTTACGTCAGACTGACCACCTGACCGGAACATCTGCTCCTGCATCTCAGGGGACAAGGTCGCGTATACTGAGTTGGGAACAGTAGGTCTTGCCCCTCATGGGCTGTCGCGCCTTTGCGTTAAGTTAACTTCAATCAACCTTTCAATTTGAGAAGAGATTTATCTTTTGAAAATTAGATTTATCTACGAGTGGTACCTCTTTATCTAATTCCATGTACTTATTAAGTTAATAACGGAAACTTTTTTCGGATTAGTCTTACTTATCATCAGATCCGAGGCTATCAATGGATCCTTCAGTCATTTCATGGAAATAAGTGTTCAGATTATCTGCAATCTTCCGGGTAAGTCAAAATTCAATTATATAAATAATAGGTGATCATCCTCATGATTCGTAAGTAAAACAGATTAATAAATAAATTCATTAACTTGACCATCGGTGTTTGCGGTTTATTTTTAGTGTCTGTTCGTGGCCTCTGCTGCTATTGAAAGGTCGAGTTTGAGTCAATATCACAAGTGTGTGGGGGAGGGGGGATCTTTGGAGAGTTAAAAGGCCAGACTGTGGGAGGATCATTACAAGGTATATAATTACCAAGCAGCAGCTCTAAATATCTTTAAAGAATTCATTGATTCTAAGACTTCAGAATTCTATGTTGATGAAATAGACTTTTTCTAGTTGGCAAAAACTCTGCATTCTATAGTAACTATTTTACTCTAGTAAGCTTTATTCTAAGATCACATATATGCTGTTTTTAAGAGAGAGAGAGTTGATAGTTGGAAACTCTAATTATATTTCTTAACCAAACCAAAATATTTGCCAAAATTCTGAAGTTGGATTCTGTAGTTCCAAAGACTTTCAATTGAAATATTGTTTGGCAGTG
This sequence comes from Trichonephila inaurata madagascariensis, assembly GCA_019973955.1. Lineage (NCBI taxonomy): Eukaryota > Metazoa > Arthropoda > Arachnida > Araneae > Nephilidae > Trichonephila > Trichonephila inaurata. The sequence continues at coordinate 89,922 of BMAV01009732.1, forward strand.
GTCAAAATTTTAAATATGTTAAAATTAGAATATATCTGCAGATTTTAAGAAAATAATATATGTAAATTCCAAAGATTTAAACTAAACGTTTTCCTGTTGTTTCTTTTTTTTTTCTCTTTATTTATAGAAGTTGAAGTACACACCAATTCTTTGTATTAGGGAATTTTAAAATAAAATTTAGCATAAAAAATCCAATTAGCAAGCATAAACATTTAATATTAAGGTATTATTCAAATTATGCTCAAAAATCAAAAGCAAGCTTGGACTGTGATTTGTCAAAAAAATGGCCAATTAGTATACGCACTCGAGAATCGACCCAGAATACCTTCAATTTTCGTTAAAAGATTTGAGTCTCTCAATTAATGTAAATATCGAGATTCTATAGATTTTTTTTCTTTCAAGAGAGCATCGTATCAAAGTATATTAAAAATTGCTTCAATAAGGAATTTTAAAAAAAAAAAAAGAGTCCTAATACTAATTATAAAAAAAGCTCTTCTAAGTACATACTAGCTTTACCCACAGTTTCAGCGGACGAAATTTTGGGCGTCTGAGTGTTCCCATCTTTTTATCACGCCGTCTGTACACACACACAAACTTTTCCTTTTTAACAAGCAAGATTTAATAAATCTCTATGAATGCGTAACTAAACAAACATTTCCATTCATATTTATACGTGTAATATAGTAAACATCTATATGAGTGTAATTTAACAAACATTAACATACACATGTATATGCGTAATTTAATAAACATCTACATAAATTGTCATTCTAGGGTATTTTAGAGTGGCAAAATTTTCTTTATATTTATTTGAAATAAATATAATATATTATATCATATATTAATGCTTTAGTTATTCCCTCGAACGTTTAAACAGTTTTCAAGAGATAAAATACACTTTATCTCGTGAATTTAATGACAAAGACTTTGATATTTACTGTTTGAAAGAAGACTATTATACGGAATTATTCTCGATTTGATTCACATATAATGATCAAAAGGATGATCAACATAGAATGACTTAAAACTAAATGTAGATTCTATTTTGAATTATTGGATTTTGACATCTGTTTTGTTCATTATTTTGAAAGTGAATTTCGAGTGTAGCATGAATTGTTTTGTTTTTTTTTTAATTATAAAGATTTTCATTTACTTTTAATTTGAAAAAAAGTTCTAATTCTTAAAAAATTTATTTTTAGATTAACATAAAAAATATTCAAAAAAAAATATCCAGACTTTTAAATTGCTTTGGGAATATATTTAGAAAAACTATTTGAAAAAAATATTTTAAGTGAGCTCTAAAATTAAAAAGATCAGAATAGTGAAGAATTTTTCATAAATCATAAAAACCAATGAAACGATAGTTAGATTCATATGAATATACGTGTAAATTCCCGTAAAAATTGTGTAAATAAATTTTATAAATAATTTTGAAAAAAAAATAATCTTTCAATGGATTTGGTTGAAGAGAGTTGTTTAAACTTCGAAATGTTTCTTTTAAGCTTATTTTAACAGAAAAATACTGAAAAAAAATGCATTAAAGCTTTATTAATAGATTTACTTCATATTAAATGGAACTTAAAAAATCAAGCAATACATGATTAAAAAAGAAATTGCATTAATATCTCATAAAGGAATTATAGCATTAAAAAAAAGAATTATGCATGAAATCAAAATAAATGATTTTCCCATTTAAAATCTTATTTAAATTTTAATTTTAATCGTAATTTGTTTGCACTTATATAAGGCACTGCTTCTCAAATTTTCAATATTTGCGACCCAATAATTTTCATAAATATTCTCCAATCATAATTTTCACAGTGCCCACCTCCTGCATACAATAATAATGTATTGAATTCAATAATACTATACTTTGACGCTAAAGCTACAAAACGAATTTAACCTATTGATGCGTATATAAACGTCCCACTCAGTCAAAGCGTGAATTGCCCCAGACATATATATACGTCTTTACAAAGTATGATGTTTTCTTTGGGCTGATAACCGTAAAATTATTCCGAAGACTTTGGAATGCAATAAAAGGACCTTGACAGTGTTTTTGAAGGATTCACTTATTTCAAAGCTTTTTATATACAAGCTTTTATAATTATTCCTTTCTCACCCTCCCCAATAAATCACATATGCATGCCTACGTGGAAAATGGTGGCATTGGGGAATGAATCGCGTAACTTTTAATCGACAGTTAAGGGATTAATTATACATTGTACAAGTTAATTATTTAGATGTGATTATTGAACTTGTTCTGTAGTACTGTAGTAACAAACTTAGTATTGTTAAATTAATTATAAAATACATTGTGAAGTACAGATACATTTATAAGTATTGTGACGGAGCTTTATAACGTCTTCTATTAAAACCTGTTGGGAAATCTTTGGAGCCAGAATGGCAATTCTTTCCATCCAACCCAAGAAGAGAACGCGATTATGCAGATTAGGAACTGTGTATATATTGGAGCTTTAGTATTCGCGTGAGAGTTCTAAAGGTTCTATGAGGAGGTCTAATAGTGCTAGCAAAGTTCTAAGAAGGAGAATTCTAAGTGGATTCGAAGCCTGAAGATTATCCATTTGCCAGATCAAATTGGATCGAGGATTATATTGACAAATATAAGAACTATAGCTGTTCGCCGTGGATTATCGGTAAGAAAGATTACATTAAACTTTAATACTAGAGCGGATTCTAATTAAGTCAGGGAATCATCTATAAATATAGATTCGGTAGCTTATTGCGCTATTTGTTAGAATTATAGATTATGTCTCATCACACTCCTGATCATTAGCTTCCTAGACTTGTGTTGCTTTGCTGAATATAAATTGAGATAATAATAAACAAATTTTAGTATGGAATCTTTGAGTGATCAGTCATTTATCCCCTCAAACTTAGGTCGCGTGGATGATCAAGAGGTGATACCCACAGCACGTGGTCTATCACAGTATATTATATCAGTGTAAAGGTGTGTTTTTCATTTTTTATTACGTCAGAATAAATTCTTTGTTTGTTTACTTTCAGTAAATTAATAAATTTTTAAATAATCTTTTGTTTTCGACTTTTCAATATACTCGCATCCCCCCCCCCTCGTAGAGTTACCTAGGGTGGTGCGCCCCATAGTTTGAGAAACGCTGATATAAAGCCTTAGTAAGAGGCAAGAATACATTCTAAAATAAAATGGTGTAAAGCAATAAATGGTACTTAATTTTAAGAAATTGGAGAGGTACCAAAATTTATTTATATGTTTCAATTCACATATATTACCATTTCGCTTATTTATCAAGTGATCCCATATTAATAAAAAGTTAGATGAAAATCCAAAGAAGTAAAAAAGAAATTTAAAATCCTAACGCAAATAAATATAAAATAAAAGTGAATAATAATGCCTTACCACCCTTTTAATTCCCTTGACATAAATACAATATACAACAATGACAATATATCAGTTAGAAAACACCTATTATTAAAATATTTAATTTTCTCTGAAATATATATTATTTATCATTCAGAAACTTTTACTTATGTCTCCATTATTTCCTAAAATTGTTTTCTCAAAGAACAACGTAAAATCAGAAAGAGCTTTATTATTTGAACAAAATGCTTTAAATCTGGAACATGCGAAAGTTTATTTTTCAATATGAATATTTTATAAAACTTATTCCAGACGTTGAGTAGTTATCAAAAAGTTCGCAATTGAGCAATATGTATTGTCATCATTCTCAAACAATAAAATATATTTCAGATTTTTACTATCCTTAAAAGCAGCTATCATCCAAAAAGGTAGAAAATTTGATTCACAATGACATAAAGGGAATTTTTTTTTTCTCTAGAACATATCTCCTTTCAAATAACCAAGTCTTTCCAACATTGGGAAAAATTGCTTCACACAACTGATCACACCAATCTTAATACTTCCTCGCTCGAACGTTTTTGAAGTTGTAAAATTTTCTGTCTTAAACGTACAAAAGCACAATGGATGTGTCACTAATAAAAAAAAGAACGATGCCCACATAAAAACTCGAATCCTAACTTATCTCGAAACAAATAATGTATCAAGCGACGAATTGCAATTGAAGATGACAAGCATAGAGGTAAATTCAATCGCTTCAAATCCGAAAGGAAAACTTGATAGGTCTTCTCTGCATATGAAAAAAAAAGAAATACTTACAATCTACGGAATTCAATCCATTCCAATATAGAAGGCGAAAGAAAGAAAAAGTTTAATAAATTTTTCGCAAAGCGTCTTGGAGAACGGAAACACATCTCCGATTTCTAGAGTTAAAAGCCACATTTCCTGTTTTCTACGTTTTTGGTTTATTTTCTCTTTTCTATCAACTGAGAAGCTTACAAACGTCTTGGAATTATATTTCCCACATTTTATCCTTCCCGGTCTTGACAACTCATGATGGCCACATTCGATTTACTGTACTCTTAAATGTGTATAATGAAATGACGCATTATCTGATGACGTTGTAAAAGGAAAAAAGAATAATCTCGTTTGCGTGCTTTTTTGTTCTTCTAAAATCAAATGAAAGATAATGTGAAGGAATTACAAATTTGATAATGGCAGAAAATACTTCGTGATTTTCCGAAACAGTAATTTGTTTTGTAAAAATAAATCAGAGCCAACAACAACAAAAAAGAAATGATTCCCATTGAGAAATTAAGGCTTAGCAGCGCAATCTGTTTTTAAATTTATTGGATATTTTATGTACAGAACGTTTTATGCGGAAAATATTTTCAAATAGAACAAAGGTATTTCCCTTTAGAATTTATTTCATCTTCTAAGCAATTGGCGAAGAATTCAATTAAGTGTCCCTACTCACGACAAAAAAAAGAGAGAGAAAAAGAAAAATAATGAAATTCCATCCATGGAATATTAAAAAAAAATCGACATATTAAGAAACAAAATGCATCTGATGCAGATAATTCTATTTATTTATTCGATTGGGGCTTCCTCGTACAATCCGATATTTCAACTATTCGTGATCTTAACAAAAGAATTGTTCTCTCACAGCAAACGATTTTCATGCGAATTTCTTTTACAGATTTATTTTATCATGGCAACAAAGAAACAAGACAATATCAGCGGGGGTTCTGCCTCTTTTCTGTTATAATGAAATATTTTTCTTTTAAGCTTTTTATGTTCTCTCAAATCAAAGATACCACTTAGTTTTTAAATTACCTGTTTTACATAATGCGATAGTTTTCGATAAGAATAGGATGTTAACAAAGACTTAAATACCACGGGATTAGATATTAGTTTTACTTTGAAGTCCAAGCCTAGAAATAGACTTTATGTGAATTACATTCAATAAATATATTTGCATTGCATAAGTGAATTTTCATTTTAACAACTGCATGTAATTTAAATTTCATTTGTCCCTAAGCTATGCAAAAAATTTAATAATTCTTTTGTATTTGTAAAGTATCAAAAAAAAAAGTTAATCATATACCTTAAAAAACTTACCTTTTATTTTGTATCTGCCGAAAAGTGCGACAGAAATACATTAAACCCTTAATTTATTCATAAAAAATCCTGTTGTTTATTTTTAATGTAAGTATTAAGATGTTTCTTGATCCTCTAAAGTGTGTGAGAAAAGCGCTGGATTAATTTTTATTTAAAAATGAATACTCTATCACAAAAATGTGGTTTTCTCAATTTTTATTTTTATTTTATTATTTTAATGGGGTTTTTTTTCGTTTTTCGCTTTAGGCTAAAAATTACAGGATTTACACATTCGGAATATTTTTTTTAATTAGTAAATATTAATTAACATTATATTAGAAGATAAATACATGAAGGCTATTGGAGATTGACCTCGCGATTTTTAACCATGGGTAATTGAAGAGGACACCTCTTTTTTCCCCCTCTTTAAATTCTATAAAGTATAGTAACAACAGATAAACTTCCCACAATGCGAAAGACCACTCTAATTAAACAGTGCATAACTAAGTTTAACTATAACACCATTTAAAATCATCTCTCCACTTAAAAGTTCAGATGCTATCGTCTCATGGGGCGTACATCTGGTAATCCCAAATCACAAGAAACAAAAATTATTATCAGTGTCCAATTCCGCAGTGACACATGTTATTGGAAGGCAAATGAAGCACTAAATTTTTCTTGTAGGAAAGTCCTCTTCAAGCTGATGGAAGGGGGTATTTTTGTCTGAGGATTGATTATGTGAGCTGAATTAGGTGCCCTGTCAAGTGTTCCCTTGCTTTAACGTGATATCCTTGACAATCATGTGATTCCATTTGCGCGTCTTCAAGATCTTAGTTCTTTATCAAAATAATACACCATGCCATCGTTCCCGGCTAAAAGCCCTAGAGTCGCTGAATAATGCGGCGTTAATATTCACTCACTCACGCCATTGTTCTCGAATATTAACGAATTGATTCTTTGAATACTCTATAGCAGTGCTTCTCAAACTTCCAATACTTTCGACCCAATATTCAGTTATAATTTTCATCGCACCCCCCTCCATACAACACAAATGTATTGAATACAACACAAATGTATTATACTATACTTTGATGCTAAAGCTAGAATACGACGGCAAACTCTTAAGTGCCGTCGACGTATATAAACGTCTTGCTCAGCCAGAGCGTTGTTTGCCCCGGACGCATATATACGTCTTTCCGAAGTACGATCTTTTCTCAGAACTGCTATACATAAAAAATTATTCCGAAGGCATTTGGAATGCAATAAAAGGACGTTGACAGTGTTTGCGAAAGATTTACGTATTTCAGAGGATTTGCTCAATAACTCCTTGTCTACCTCACCCCCCCCCCTTCCATACACCACATACCCTCCTCGACGTGTTAACCGGTGACATTGGGAAGTGAATCCCGCAATTTTTAATCGGCATTTTAGGACTAATTATAAAAAGTACAAGTTATTAAGATCATTATTAATTTTTGCATATAATTTTATATATGACAAGGCCATGGGGTTACTAGTAATTATTAAACTTATTCTTAACTTAGTATTATTATAAATTAATCATAAAGTATATTGGGCAGTAACATATATTTATAAGTGTATTACATCAGTGTAAACGCGTATTTTACTTTTATCTGTCAAAATGTATTTATTTGTTTACTTTCAGTAAATTAATAATTTTTAAAAATAATCTTTTGTTTTCGATTTTTCAATAGGTTCGCGCACCCCTCATAGGGTTATCACGCCCCCTAGGGGGCGCGTCCCACAGTTTGAGAAACACTGCTCTATAGGAATTGCTTCACTGGCCATTTAGGTCGCTTTGTAGTAGGCTCATGTCTGTTTCCCTTACCTAACCTCTGGGACTACTCTATGAGATTATTTAATATGAGAACCTCATCTTGTGGAGGAACAGTGATCTATGCAAATGAGTATTTCTGAAAAACAAGAAATGGAGCGAAAAAAATGGGATTTAAAAAAGCAATTAGTGGCAGTTCAGAGATAGCCAAGAATATAGTGAGAAGATAAGGAGAAGCTGAAGTGGAGTAATACACAGTTTGCCAAAGTTCGGTTAGAGAAACTTCTCTGCATTTATAATTGTTTTTGATATTTTATTCGAAAAGAATAATAAAACTATTAAATTTATTGTCATGTATATTGTTATTAAGGATCCAAAGTTGATTCAAGAGTAGCCAACGTCACAACCTGATCTCTTTCCCATCAAATGCAGTCCTCGGAGAATAGTTCAGTCCTCTGAGGGTTGAGAAGAGTTTAAAAATTCCGTAAATTCTTCGTAAACTGTGTGTGTATGAGATTGTTGGAAAGTAGTTCCACAGGGCTTCCCAGCACTCTTAGAATCTTGTCGAGCTGATTCGCTGAGGTCATCAATAACATACACAGTCATACACGCGCACACTTATACACACAGGTTGTTGTTGTTACTATGCCACCTGTCTGATGATGTCAGATCGAGGTCCACGAAATTCATCGCTGCAAAGGGCTAGATGTACGCCTGTCGCTTTACCTAATAGTATCGATACACCTGCACCGTAGCTTTGAGCACCATACAAACACATAAGTATACATAATCATTAGTCATACACCAAATTCCCAGAAATTTAATTTAAAACTGAGCTATAAATTGAAGCATAAAGAGATTTTATAGATCAAACTAAAATCCTCAATAAAACATTAATAAACTCTTAGTTAATACCGAGTCTTAAAACTAGCTATTCTTCCCTAATTTTTCTTATATCACTGAACTGAAAGAAAAAGAAAATAGTAAATGATGAATAAAAAAGTTTCTAAAATAAGACAAAGTAAGTTCATAATAACTGTAATAAACTTTCCATATGTAAAATAAAAATACAAGAAAAATCTTGGAAAAATTGTAAAGTATAATATCGGAATACCAACATATTTACTGAATAGTACAATCAGAGCTCACCAAAATGTTCGAACTGAAGAGTACAATTAATTTAACACTAATAATTTAATTTAGAAACTGAGACCAGATAAAAATTTGGAACTTATTTTATCAGAAAAAAAAGGCTTTTAAAATTAAACATAGATGACTTAATGAATATAAAAGCATCAAATAAAATTACCAGTGACACCGTCTAGCAAAAGTATAATGAAAGATTGTGAATAATAGAGAAAAAATTTTTAAAACAAACTAATAATATCAAAACTTTTGCAAATGTTTCTTTAAGAAAAATAATAAGATACTCACATGGTCTAAGTAATTATTAATACATTTTTATTATTATTATTTATTTCACTATTCCTATTGTGACGGGCTCATGCGTCTCTTTTCTGTAACATAACCTCTGGGTTCTTTGACGGCCAAGATTAATGGCAAATCTTTTCCAACCCAAATCTAAGAAGTGAAATGCAATTGTGACATGCAAATAACATAGCTTTTAAAAGAACAGAAGTTTCAGTAAGCAGAATGGCAATTTAGGGAAAGTTAAGTTTAGAAGAGATAGAAGTGTGAATTGACGGCCTATCAAAAGATTACCAAGATTTCTAGCCATTACTTCAAGGTGCATACTATTGCACGCGCGCCTAAAAGTCTCTGAACAGTGATTGAACCTTCAGCATGAATCAAGGTAGGACATTATTTGATATTAGGACTTGTAATATTATCAGAATTGAAAGTAAGCGGATAATATAATTATTTAGATAAGTGATCCAAGTTACGCGAACAGGTTTAACTACAGCTGTGTGTTTGGTTTATTCTCACTTAATATAAGTTTTTCTAATTTATTAGAAATTTAAGTTATATTCTTAATAAAGTCATATTAAGAATTTTAAAATGTCGATTCATTTCAAGAATCCCACACCTCTAATTCACGCTGACAATCAAAGATATGGTTGCCATAGAACGACCATATCACACTATTAACTAAAAATAATTGAGTTGTAAATAACTAAAAAAAATATTACTAAGAATAGATACTCCAAAATTTGCTTTGATGATGTTAAAAATAAAGGCTTCTCTTTTATAAAATATATATATATATTGCGATTTAATTTATTCTCGGTAATACTCAAAACTATATCAAAGTAATCTGTTGTAAGTGGGTTATTTTTTGTTTTAAGTAGGATCTGATAGTAAGGATAAAAATAAATATTAAGGATATATTCACTATTCTTTCTATACGAACAATTAAATCATCAATATATCTAAAAATATAAAAATAATGAATAATAATAATAATTATTATTATCATTATTATATTACATATATAAATTTTGCTTAGCATGTTAAAGTGAACAAAGTATGACTTCCATTTCACTAAATATCATTTTAACGAAGTAAGCTTTCATAACATTCTCCATTCATTAAACGTTATTTAAACAAACTCCGCTTCCATCTTGAATTAATTTATTAATATAATAATCTCATAATAATCTTATATTATCATTTTAAATTGCATACGACAATTGTCTGGCATATGTAACTTTAAGGCCTTCTGGTGGATTGTTAAATAAATAGAAGTCTTTTTTTTTTTTTTTTTTTTGCATACTTAACATTTCTTTTTATAATATTTAATCTTATTAACATCATATTAGAATTTTCCATTAACTTAAAGATAGGAATTATTCACTGAGGTCATTTATTAGCCATTCATCATATGAAAAAGAACCTGTAAAACAGTAAACACTACATTTATTTAAAAGTCGAATTCTCAATGAAATTAGATAATATTAAGAAAATTTTTCTTTCATATTTGTTTTTATTACTGTATTCTGAACATATTGTTGAAGGTGTTTTATTTAAAGCTACTGTGTCTATCTTTTACAAACATACTCGCATATGGTAACTCAATGCAGGTAAAATTTGAATTATTTTTCCAATGCATAGAAATTTAATATAATAAGACGTGTTTCCTAATATTTAATCTGTCATGAATCTTTATATTCATAAATACGTGAAACTAAACATACATTTTGTGAATGGATTGTTTTATGATTATGAAGAAGAAGAAACGTGTGAGAATGGTAATAAATATATTACAAGACAGCATTAAGTATGATTTATTAAGTCATCTGACTTTATCAATTCTTTTATCACATTCATAAGATTTTCGAATCAAATTTACTCATTTCTGCTGTTTAAAAATGAGCAGAAATAAAGAAACATACTTTTTCACTGATTGTATTATCATAGAACGTATTTTAAATAAGGATTAATTGGCTGTAGCCAAGCCAAATTCTTCATTTAAATCACCATCAACAAGGGATCGCTTACATATTATCTTTTGTGTGTTGCTACGGTAACTCAATACAAAGTTACAAAACAACAGGATTAAATAAGTTGCTTGATTAACTCTGGTAATCAGTACTGACGATATTCATTGCTTTCTAAAATATATACTTTTTAATAACAGTTAATTCTTCTCTATATTATTTTCAAACATTTACCATAAACATAAGGTATCCGACTACGTTCGGAACCATGATTTTAAAAAAGCGCATAAATAAATACTTTTCAAGATATTTAGTGTCACTTAGATTAAAATACATGTATAAAATTGTTTTAATGACATTTTGACTAAAAATGATTATTTAAATAAAATATTTTGGCAAAAAATTAACTTAGAATAATCTTTTTTCAAAATGTTCTCCTTTTGTGAAAAATGCTTCGATTATAATAATATTTTGCCTGTATATAGCTCAGACCTCTGTACAGAGGCTCAACTATGATTTTATGAAAAAATCACATTATTTTCAGAGTTACAACCCATTGAAATAATTACCAGCGTTTTTTTCTTAAAATTTCTCCTCTCTTTTGTCGTAAAACATGGATAAACCCACTTCTAAGTTATATATTTCAAACATTTTAGTTGAGCCTCTGTACAGAGATCTGAACTATATACAGGCAATATAATAGAAGCATTTTTCACAAAAGGAGATTATTTTGAAAATGGGTCATTCTATGTTCATTTTTTGTCAAATCATTTTTTATTGTAATACTATTCTTAAAATAATTTTATATACATTTTCTAATCTAAGTGACATTAAATATCATAAATATTATCCATTTATACGCTTTCGCAAAATCACGGTTCTGAACGTAAGTCGTATACATTAAACAAATTCCATGAGACATATCCCATATATCTCTTGTTTTATGTGTCAAATATATCAATACTGATAAATTTCTTTCTTCAGTATGTGAAACTAAGCCAAAACTCTTATTATTTTAATTAGTTTTAAGCCATTACCATAGTTATACAACATAAACATGACTCTAAATGATTATTCTTCGGTAAAGCTCTTCTCCACAACATGTTTTTCATAAACAAAAGCATGCACCCCGATTATTATTCGAATTACTAAACTTGTCGACGCAGATATCCCCATTGCACCTCTTGATTAATTATGTTTCCATAATCTCAGTTGATAGTGATTCCCAATTCACATCACGCTTACGTCGCTTGTAAACCAATACGTGCATAATAGGAATAGAGCAACAAAGAGCACTGTGTTGTCGAATTATGTGAAACTATCCACCGAGACCGGGCACGGTTTACAGAATCTAGGACCCCTCGCTATTCAAATTATATGCATCCACACATACCTATCAGCTTTTACCTAATATAGTATGCATATGCAACTCTATATATACAAAACTCTCGTGGGTGGAGAGGTGCTTATCCAATTCGAGGTGGTTACTTCATTCTCACTTACAAACAAATGCTCTAGCAATTATATGTGAATTATATACACTTAATTTAATAAATAATTGTACTGATTTTATAGCTTAAGGTATCCGACTACGTTCGGAACCATGATTTTAAAAAAGCGCATAAATGTATAATTTTCATGATATTGAGTGTCACTTAGATTAGAATACATGTATAAAATTGTTTTAAGGACATTATGACAAAAAAAAATTATTTAAATACAACATTTTGGCAAAAAATTAACTAAGAATAATCTTTTTTCCAAATGTTCTCCTTTTGTGAAAAATGCTTCTATTGTAATAATATTTTGCCTGTATATAGCTCAGACTTCTCTACAGAGGCTCAACTATGATTTTTGAAAAATTCACATTGTTTTCAGAATTACAACCATTTGAAATAATTATCGGCGTTTTTTTCTTAAAATTGCTCCCCTCTGTTGCCGTAAAACATGGATAAACCCACTTCTAAGTTATATATTTCAAAAATTCTAGTTGAGCCTCTGTAGAGAGGTCTGAGCTATATACAGGCAAAATATTATTATAATAGAAGCATTTTTCATAAAAGGTAAACATTTCGAAAAAAAATTATTCCAAGTTAATTTTTTGCCAAAATATTGTATTTAAATAATTGTTTTTGTCAAAATGTCCTTAAAACAATTGTATACATTTATTCTAATCTAAGTGACACTAAATATCATGAAAATTACCCATTTATTAGCTTTTGCAAAATCACGGTTCCGAACGTATTCGGATACCTTAATTTAACAAATAATTATACTGATTTTATAGTTTAATGTAATGAATATTATGACTCTAATTATTTATGAATAAGAATCGATAAGGTGCAAGCATATTTTCCAAAATGATAAGTTTTGTGCTAAAGATGAAAAGGGATTTATATGTAATGAAAATTACTTAACACGTAACTGAGGGGACTGAAATGTTTTTTCGTGTTAAGGGATATTTCAAAAAAGAAACATATATTTGACAAAATTCAATTTGTTAGAGTACATTCTATTTACATAAATATGTATACATGCATGTATTTGATATAAACTAATGAAACAAAAACATTCACGAGAATTTAATATGAAATTTAATACAAAATTTTCAAGTTTTTAAAAAACGCCGGCAGAGTTGCGGGGTTGGTTTATCGCTAGCCTTCTGAACTCCAGGTTGCGGGTTCGACCCCGGCTCAAGTCGGTGGATTTTCATGATGCAGAAAACCGACAGTGGTCATGTCGTATGATTGTAAGGCCTGAAAAAAATCCATTGAGTCCCTGTTTGGCTTGAGTGCTCTCAGCAAAATTAAAACCCTAACTTCGGTTTTGCATCGCCAGAGCTCAGGTGCCTCCCTCTGGGGAGGAAACTGGGCGTCAAAATTACTCGCGGTAATTGGTATCGCCCATATAATGCCACACTAAAAAGTAAAACCAGCTCTTGGGAAATGTACTGTCCATTTTGTAATTCATTTCACCGTTAGACATTACGTCTAAATAACTGAGCATATATTCCTTGATGTTCCTCATTTCGAATCACGTGGAAACAGCGGCTGCATTTTCATTCATTTTCGTAGGTGAAATGTGCATCAATGATTTTTCTGAGCTTTGAAGACTCTAAAACAGTGCTTCTCAAACTTTCAGTACTGGCGACCCAAATTTGAATCATAATTTTTATCACGCCCCTCTTCTTATACAATAATAATGTGTTGAATGCAATATTAATGCACTTTGACACTAAAGCTGCAATACGATCTTAATTATAAACCGTACATATCAACGATATAAGCGCGTTAAATTTTGTATAAGTTACTTTTAAGTAATATATATTTTAAGTAAATTACTTTTAAGTAATAGGATAATTATTATGTGCATTCGAGATAATATGCATTAAGGATTAATGTGCATTATTTCAACACGCTCTCAGCTCACGCTCTTTCAACACGATCCACGCTTGATCAGTTTCAACTTCCTTTAATAGAGATCATAGATGCCTTGTGGGACCACTCTTGGATTAAATGTGTATTCAGTATAAAAATATGGATGTTCTAAAAAGAATTATGTAATGAATGTTATGTTTTGTTAAAAGAATTATGTTTTTCGTTATGCTTTATATGTTTGAAAATACTCATAAAAATAAATCTTGGTCAAATAATCCTTCAAAGTGCTCTCTGCGCTTTTCCAAATAGCATAAAACTCTTTTACATAGAAAAAAGCGCAACAGAAATATGTTATTTATAACTAACCGTACCAGTAAGTTCTAAGGTCAAACACTTGATAAGCAAATAACAGTAACGAATTTTTTATCTTCCTAAAATATTTTTGATTCTTGATCTGGGTTTTGTTTTTTCTCAGAAAGAGTAGTATTTTATGCTTAAAAAGAAAACGTAATAAAAAATCTCTCATCGTGGGATTACAGCAAATCAAACAAAATGTTTTTTTAATTTGGTTAGAGGATCAAAGATAGCTAATGAGCTTTTATTTTTGATGACGCAATATCGCAAGATGATATATATAAGTTATATCAGTGTAAATGTGTACTTTTTTATTATGTCAGAAAGTATTTTGTTTTGCTTCATTCCAGTTAATTTTTTTTAAATCTTTTATTTTCGATATGCTCGCGCCCACCTTGTAGGGTTATCACGCTCCCCCAGAGGGGCACGCCCCACAGTTTGAGAAACTCTGCTCTAAAATGCTTTTTCCATAATTGGAGCTGTATACACATTATCATGATCTACTGCAATGAAGTCTTCGAATGACAGTAGAACAGTCCAATAATACAGAAACTTTCTCAAACATATTTCATTAAGTGACTGGTGTTTTCCGAAATATTGTTCACTTCCAGAAGAGAAATCTTTTCGTGTTAAGAGAAAAAAAATACATGAAAATCCTTACTAATATTATAAACGTGAAAGTTTGTGTGGATGTTTGGTACTCTTTCACGCAAAAACAACTGAATGGATTTGAATGAAACTTTACAATAATATAGCTTATACATCAGAATAACACATAAGCGATAATTTATAAAGATATTGCGTGAAGTGTCCAAAATATAACGATAATTTTCAAGAAAGTAGGAAAAAATTCTGCCATCTGCAAAAAAGCCCGCGACAGCATATATCTATCTTTTATGTGGAAAACAAAACTTTGCCTTTTGTTTTCTCTATGCCAGGTGCCAGGAACTGCGAAAGCTTGAACAGGCGAAGTGTGAGGTTGATTACAATCGTAACATAAAATAAATACAACCAAAAATAACATTAACGTATTACACTTCCAGATATAAATTATTTAAACTATTTTAAGCGTTCATTACACAAAATATGTAACAATGTGCTACTTCTGCTGAGCAGAGATCAGCTTAGGAAGGTGTTTTCAAAAATCGACCCACAAGAGAGTTACGGGGAGTTATAGATAAAAAAAATTTCCTTTTTATCAGGTATTAGATCTACAAACTTAAAATTTAACAAACAGGGGTTTTTTTTTGTTCAGCTGAAATATGCAAAAAGCTTTTGTTGTTGTTGTTTGTTTGTTTGTTTGTTTCTTTGTTTAATTTGCAATTTACGTAAAATTAACTCATTAAAAACTTCTTTATCCTTCAATCTGTATTGCTTAGTTTTTCAATTCACCTGTGCGAAGAACGGGTATAACAGTCAGTATTTAATAAATTGTCGGGAGCGTTGTATTATTTCGTGTTAACCGATATTTCGTCTTAAACGCATTTCATTGTATTCCTATTATATTTTTATTCAAACAGGGTATAAAAATTGTACATAAAATCTAAAACTTTATCTATGCATATATATTTATACCGAAAACAACGTGAAAGAAGCATAATATAAATTCCACTGCACACACACAAACATGTCGTGTAATTAAAAATACAAACAAAAAAAAAGAAAAGAATAGAATAAAATCTGTGAACCTGAATTTGCTTTCTGTGAAATAGTAAAAGGCAAAGGAAGTTTTGCTTATATTTCTTATGTATTCTTATTCTTCATTTATTTACATTTGTAGTAAAAAGTAGCCCTTAAGTCTCATTGGTTGTAAATCATTCAGAATGTTTTTGCAGTTATAAATATAAGACTTCTAAATTTATATTTTTTCAAAAACTTAATGTGTATCTTATTTAAAAATAATCCTGATAAACAAATGAACATCTCCTTTGATATCTACGATGAATAGAATGTAGATATTTCAGCAAATTTAGGATTAAATACGTCTATTTTAAATTAAATACATATGTTCGTCTTAAAGTTATATTAGCAGTTTATAGAAGTATTTACAAGTTTTTATTATTTATGAAAAGAAAAGAACTACTGAACTTTCTTGACACACATATATTCTCAAATAAAGAATAAGTCGAATATAAATGAATTAACATATCGTAGTCATTGCGCAAAAATATGGAATTGAAAAGGAAAATAAAAGAATCATTTATCAACTCAGATATGTGGCTTTTTCAACAAATTGTCAAATATTCAATAGAAGGCGGGCTCAACTTCATCAAGAGGGGGAGTTTGAATAATGATTTTTAAGCCCTTGTCTTTTAGATTGATGTGAAAGAAACTTTTTGTTAAGAAACATGACACTGAATTTCTGAAAATATTTTTATTTCAATACATGTCATAATACATGCTCTTAACTCTAAAAAATTTAATGCACAAATTTTTCTACTCATTCAAAAGTTATGATAATTGGTAAAGCTGGTATATGTAAGTTATAAAGCTTACCAATGTTTGTGATGTCTAATATACCTGTCATATTGAGGGGGGTGGTAAAATGTATTGACGCCCATTTTTTTAACTTTTAGTGAACATTATAATCGAGTTCTTAATGCTAAAATGTATCTTTTAATAGAAAAAATTTATAAATTATTCAAAAAATGTTGTTAAAATATATCATATCTCGTTTTCATAAGTACGCCTGACACAACCACACTCGTTTGATTTATTAACGCATTTTTCTTCCAATAGAGCGTTTTGAGAGGAATGCTCACTTAATTCAATATTTGAAGAGCAATATTTAAGTCACCATTCATAGAGTTTAGAATATTTTGAGTAAGAAATTAAATCTAGTCCTCCCAAACTTAATAACAGTATTAAAGAAATCCATGATTTTTTTTAAAAAATGCTTCAGTGGATACAAGAACATACTTTTGTTGCTTGTATTTACATTATTACATTATTTCTATTTTTTACGAAAGTTTTCATCTCAGTTTTTATATAATTAAATAGCTTACTTTATTTAAAATGTTTTACTTATTATTGGTTAATTAACAAATATTAATAATTGTTGATAAACTTTGAGCATTTATTAAAAATATTCTACTTTCTAAATAATAATTCTCATTAGCATTTCTTTGTCATATATAAAAAAAATCAAACCAACTATGCAAATATTTCCTTAGAAATAATGTAAACCAAAAGAGAAATACATTTTATATAAACAAGCATTTATTGCATATAAGATTCTAAAGTCACAGTTAATCTGTAAATTACAAACACATAACAGTGTGTGATTCCTAAATTGAATAAATTTCAATTAAATATTGTTAACAATTATATTAGGTCGAGTAGTTAGCTTGTTACTTGACAGGGGAATTTATTTGAACTTAGTAAATTTAATTAGCGTGGTTAATTATCCGGGGTTTTGATGTAACTAGAATTTTAATTCATTGATCTTTCCCTTTTGACATTTTCAAAGGCTGTACTTAAAGAGGCAAATATTTTTATATAAATATAAAATGCCTATAACAGAGTTGAGCTTCGTACTTTGACTAAGTTCGGAATCGTAATTTTGAAAATCATATAAACAAATGTTTTCATATATGTAATGTTAGTTGAGTTTGATTATACATACAAAAGTGTTTTAAGAATATTATTATAAAATTAAAAAATTTTAAATGCAACTTTTTTCGACAATAAAGGAAGACAGAATGGTATATTTTCAAAACATTCTTCTTTTTGAAAAATGCTTCTATATTAATGATACTTTGGCTATATATAGCTAGAACATCTATACAGAGATTGAACTAGGATTTTAGAAAAATTCACATTATTTTCTATCACGATCAAATGAAATAATAACCGGTTGTTTTTAAAAATTTTTACTATGTGATATATATTAAAATAAGAATAAATCCATTTCTAAGTTACATATTTCAAAAACCTAGTTTAGGCTTCGTACAGAAATCCTAGCGATACAGAGTCAAAATATACCTATTATTGATGCATTTCTCATAAAAGAAAAATGATTTGAAAATGTTTTTCTCTTCCTTCTTCGTTTTAGCCAAAAACATTCATTTAAATAATTTTTTATTGTAATAATATTCCTAAAAATTTTTTTATATGCTATGTTCTAATTCAAATGACACTAAATATAAAAAAATCAAGCATTCATACACTTTTTTCTAAATCATGGTTTCAAAAATAGTGCCGTCTTAACTCTTCTATACGTTTTGATGATTCTTATTTTACATGCTAAGAGATTCCCTTACATATTCGTCTTACACGAAATATTTATGTTTTCAAATTACAAGTGTTATGTGATTTGAAGTTTAATTTCTCGAGAAAATAATCTAAAAAGCAATATTCCGTGACATTGGAAAAGTCAAACATTTAAATCTACAACCACATCAGAAATCGTAATTTTCATTTCTAATTCGATGAAAATTTTCTAAATGGCTTATTCTTTTATTTACAGTTAAACATTTACCATATCCATATTTCATGATTCATTAACGGTTTTATTTTTATACATTACACACCTAAAATCCATCGGTATCGTAAGTTCGGGATTATTAATTCAGACGCCAAACCAAATCGGCGCATCAACACTAAATTGCAAAGCAAACGGAAACAAAAATAAACGAAACATCACTTTTGTTTTAATTCGAATCGATAGGCCCCTCTCTAATAAACGCGATAACAGACACAAACCCGACTAATTCAACTCACAAACCAAAGCCGTTATTTGCAACATCCATCTCAACCCTCCAAATCCATTCCCGATTGATTAAGCCCGGAAAGCAATTGCCTTAGTAGCTAAAACACCATCCTAAATAGAATCACCGCCTCCAAATCGCTGGAGATAAACCATAAAAGTTAAAAATAACATCCCATCTTTTCCACATGTCATTTATCATCACGCTTCTGGGTAAGAATCAAAATCAGAAAAGTGTCATAGATTTTGAAATGTTCATGAATTCCTTTGTCTATGCATATATATGTACGCCACACACACACAGCAAAAAAATAATAATAATAACCCCATCCCAATCTGAAAACTTCACATTTGGGCCTTTTACTCCTACGTAGATGTTATCTGGTTTCCCCTGCAGTCATTTTATATTTTCAGAGTAATCAATTTTAATTTCCTTCGCCGTGTTCTGCGTTGCCCATATTGGGTCGTTTTCCCCGGTGGGAGAATTGGAAGTATCGATCATATAGCATGCATTAATGTACGCGATTGTGAAGAAATTAATCGAGATTAAGTCAGAACGTTATTTTTCCGTTGCCAAACTATAGAATGGAATTTGCAAAAAAAAAAAAAAAAAATGAGAAAATATTTTTCGAACTTTATTAGATGGTGCTTTACTTAGTTGCGTGTTACATAAATAAGCATTAATATTAATGCAAGGCTGGTGTTTCGTGAATATATCTTAGTCAGGGAAAATTAAGTTACTTTTAATTTATCGCAGAAGCTAATTTTTGTTTGTGGTCTAGAACGATAAAGATGGTAACGGAAAAGATTTCCGGAAAATCTTACCAGTTTCATGCTTCAACTTTATTTTTATCATTGGTAAATATTTTTCCTTACTTAAAAGACAATGTTACACAAATTACTTGTGCGTAGTTTTGTGCTCTTTAAGTTTTTCAGCAATAAATCGCATTAAATTCTTGTGTCACTCTTCTTCTTAGTAACTTAATTATACTTTGATCCAATGTTAAATATTTATGAAACTACAGGATCAACATTTACTGTTAAATTCCAAATATAAAGCATAGTTCATATTGCGTGAGAGGATTTTAGCCTTTTCGTAAATGGAATTATGTAATTAAGTAACATTGCAAAGTAAACACTCAAAATTTATTTTTTAATTAATTATTTGTTAATTTTTAATTAGAAATACGATGTGGGATAATACAAATATATGAAAATAGTGGATTTAAAAGCCATATCTATAGATTAAGCAGCTATAGCATAATATCGCTCATTTTCCCCCCCATCTCTTCTAGTCTCAGATTTTCTTGCAAAAACGATAACAAATGTGATTCCATATCGTCCTTACTCCTATGATATCACTCTCTATGACTTCAAACTCTTTCTTGAAAAGTTCGCTAGCAAAGTTGTCGATTTGAATCTGCTGACTAAATTAAAACTGCATTGCGGAAGAAATGAAAAAAAATATGGCTAAAATGGATTTCAGAAGTGACTCGAAGACCTTTACAACCAATGACAAAAGTGTGTTATTGTATTGTACAATGCTCTTATTTGGAAGGGAAATATGTTTCATCATTTTAATTGACAAATTTCTTTAAGTTATAGACTCAATCCCGGAACTTTTGAATCCGTATTTGTGTGCATTTAATACTGTATTCTTAGTTTATTTTTATAAAGAAATCAAAATAAATTTCATTGTCATAGTTATTAAGCGAAATATTTTCTTAAGAAAAATAATTTTAATCAACTTAAAATACAAATTACACTCTTATGTCTATTCTTTAAGCAATGAACAAATTAACTAGAAACTTTAAACATTTATATCCATGCTCGATAAGGCTATCTTGAATTTAATTTAGTTTATGGTTTAAAGCACTTACTGGGGGGAATATATTAAGTAAAAACTGTTATGCCTTTCAAATACTTCGAAGCTTTTAACTCGTAATCTGTTAACCCTTTAACTACCGATTAAAAATTACTCGATTCGCTCCCCAGTTCCACCATCCAGCCCACCATAGGTGGGCGTATGCGGTGTATTGAGGGGAAGGAACAAAATTAACAAATCCTTTGCTAAAGATACTTTACTACTTATTTCATTGAAACATTTATTAAGGTTTTCCAGTTAAAGCACTTGCTGACAATTAACAATTAACCCCTTAAGTGCCGCCCGCGTATTCATACGTCGTATATGACTTTTGGCTAACAGTTAACCCCTTGCCACCGGCGTGTATATACGCCTCTATATATACGCAAGTGGCACTTAAGACAGTGCTTCTCAAACTTTCAATATTCCCGACCCAATATTCAATCATAACTTTCATCGCGCCCCCTTTCCTTTATGAAATAACGATGTATTGAATTCAATAATACTATACTTTGTCACTGAAGCTACAACACGACTTTAACCTCTTAAATGCCACCGGCATATATAAACATCTTCTCAGTCAAAGCATTAACTGCCCTGGACATATATATAAGTCTTTCCGAAGTACGATATTTTTTGTGCTCTGCTATTCATAAAATTATTCAGAAGACTTTGGAATGCAATAAAAAGACCTTGATAATGTTTGCTAAGAATTTACTTATTTCAGAGGATTTGCTTTATTCCTTTTCTTCCCCCCTCCCCCTCAATACATAACATACGCACACTTACGAGGAAGACAGGGGCATTGGGGCGTAACTTTTAATAAACAGTTAAATATAATTAATATAATAAACAGTACAAATCATTAAGATAAGTGTTAGTTTTTGTATATAATTTTATATATGACAAGCGCATGGGGTCACTGTTAATGATTAAACTTGTTCTTAACTTAGTTTTGTTAATTAATTATGGAATACATCATGTATTACTGATTCATTTATAAGTGTATTATATCAGTGTAAATGTGAATTTTATTTTTATTACGTTAGAAAGTTTTTGTTTGTTTACTTTCAGTAAATTAATAATTTTTTTAAAAAGCTTTTGTTTTCGACTTTTCAATATGCTCGCGCGCCCCTCGTAGAGTTATCCCGACCCCTTAGGGGGGCGCGCCCCACAGTTTGAGAAACGCTGACTTAAGAGATTAATTGTTAGGCAAAAGGAATCAAATTCTTTTTCACATGAAAAGGCAAACTTAAATTGTTCCTTTATAACATATTCTCATTTCAAAAATTTATAAGTAATTACTGCAATATTCTATTTTAGATTCAAAAACAGATTAAAACTGTAAATTATTCTTCAACAAAGGTATTTTAGCGAACGTTATTATTCAGCTATTAATAATTCTAAGCCATTTAAATATATTTACTTACTAATTTTTTTATTGATAATTAAAACCTTTACAGGCTAGGAAGACACTAACTTCATTTTAGAATGAAACAAATTTTTACAGAATTATGCATGCTACTGAGTTCAAAACGGAAATCTACATTCCAGCATAATTTTGGAAACCTTTTGCCTTAATTTCTTTAACTGTGTCCTTAAGCATAACTCCTGAACAAAAAGTCATGGAACCTCTTCACTTTTAGTAGTGGGGGAGGGGGGGTTGCTCTCTGATGGTTAAATCTCCAAGGAGCGGCGTTTCCAGCATTAATCGACCGTGAATAATAACAATCCAGAAAGAACGTAACGCAAAAAGTGGTGCCAGGGGATATGTTAATGCTGTAGATAGTAATCTAGATATGGTAATGACCTGCGTTTAGACATCTGCAATGCGTATAATGGAGGTTCCGTGTTGGTGGATTACTGTTATCATGACGGGTCAAGGATACTAATAATTGTGAAATGGCTGTGTGAATTAGAATATATGTGCCGGTGTACCTTAAAACTATGAAAACATGCAAGAAAAGGGAATAAATAATTTAGAAAATATTCTAATGGTAGTCGCTGGGAAAATTAGGTTTTATAAATGCACATTTGGAAACTTTGTGTTTGTAATATTACGAACAATTCAGGTACACGAGGTTTTAATGCTGGTAAATAGCGCAGGGTAAAAGTTATGGCGTATTTACTTTTGAAGTCTATATCTGAATAAGAGAAAAATGTATGAATAACAGAATATTCTGATAATATTTTGAAATATTTAGTAGATATTTTAGAGGGTATTTATCTTAGGAATTAAATGATGGAACATGTTTTGAGCAGTTATGATTTTCGCTAATAATTAAAGAAAAATTTCCTAATTTTAAAAATAAATACTTGTTAGTTGAAATTTAAATATTTATTAATAAGTACTTAAAAGCAGTTTGATTATTATTAAATCCAATTTTATGTGAGTGAGTGGGTGTTTATTAACATAGTAGTCTAAAGCAACTCGAGGGCTATTGGCGACGGACCTCGTAACTTTAAGCCACGTCAAGTGACGAAGACGCGCGCGACACCTGATCAGGCACCCCATTATCCTAATTTCCACACCATTCCAACGTAAGGACTTTGAGCCATAACCTATTAAATGTGAATCAGACCTTATACATGACAGGTCTGAGGAGTAAGTGAGTGGATATTAACGTCGCACTGTTCAGCTACACAGAGGCTTTTGGCGACGGACCACGTAATTTTGAACCATGGTCAAGCGACATGGACAACACCTGAGCTGGCACACCCGTCTCCTAACTACCACACCAACGGGAGGACGTTTCAGAGCTCTGGACAGATTTAACGTGCATCGCTGCCCTATATGGCGGGTCTTTAGTGGTACTGGTCTCGAACTCATGACATGCCTGTCATGATACGATACCTTGACCACTGGGCTACCGTAGCCCTGACAGGTCTGTTGAATTAGGGCTCAAACTCAAGACTCAAGAACGCAGGTCAGGAGTTCATGACCATAATCACTAGGTTATCGCGGGCACGTATGATTTTATGAAAATGAGTTAAAGTACTGTTAATGATTATTTTAAATAAATGTGTGCTCTAATTTAGAAAAACACGATTTTTTAAACACGTAATACTTTTAATAAAATAGTACAAATCACCAAAACTTTTATAATTGGTAAACGTACTTAATAATAATTTATTAAGTAGTTATTAGCATTTGTGCTATAAATATTTCAAATAGGAAAAGGTTCTAAAATTTTATGAATTTTCATTTTAAAATATGTGAGGTGTAAATTTTGTTTCAAAATTAAAAAACCAATAAGAAAAGGCATGCTCAGAAAAACTTAAAGAAAAAACCGAATAAAATAGAAAATAACGGATTTTCCTTTTGCGTTGATATTCATAAATGATACATAAATAAAATACTTATAATGAAAACAGAAAGGTATAAAACTGTTGTTTCCTTAATTTTATAAAATCTTTTCAATTTATTTCTTATACGAAACTAACATTTTCTGCAACTTTTAATAACACTCTTTATGTTTAATTTTAACTCCTTAACTACCACGGGTGTATATATCCATCTCGCTCAACCAGTGCGTTAAATGCCATGGACGTATATATACGTCTTTAAGAAATGTGATCCTTTTTTTTTTGCTCTGCTATCAGTAAAACAATTCCGAAGCTTTTGAAATGCAATAGAATGGTCTTGACAACGTTTTCGAAGGTTTTCAGAGAAAATCTGCTTATTTGTGTTTTTTCTTTTACCTGCAGTACATCACATACGAGCGCCTTGTGAAAACGGTAGCACTGGGGAGTGAATAGTGTAACTTTTAACTAGAACCTAAGAAATTAATTAGCAGTGATTCACATACAGCAAATATAGGTTTGCATATCTTTAGTATCTACACATAATGAAATTGAGATTCTGTGTGTGTTGGGAACAACTTATATTTTTGAGTCCCTCCAAATATGTTTGGAAAGTGTATCGTCAATAGTGTTAAAGACGAATATGTTGAACAATTCTTTGTTATTTGTTAATCACTGTACATGCACTAAACAGCATTAATATATATGTCCAAACCTTACCGCAAATGCAGATTCTCATTTACTATTGCATGTGTAAGCAAGTTTGAAATCAGTTTGGTGTGACATGATAACACAGCAGTATCCGGACTGAAATTATAATCGTGAGAGCCCCTCCCTTATTCGTGTATACCCTCTACGTATACTATGCTTTATATATATATATATATAGCTGTTATATCTGTAATACATAAATTAATCCCTTAGGGCTGCAGTATAGATCCACGCTTATTGTTCGTAATTCAATATTGTAAATTACGAATTGCAGCCCTGAATTTTGAAAATAATGGAGAACGCGTTATCTTATCGCCAACCTCTAATGACTCATAACATGATTACTCAGAAAATAATGAACATTGTGAATAATTGGTAATTAATAAATAGGAAGGGAAAATATCCTAAAAACATTTGCTACCCTGGCTTAAAATAAAATTACAGCGGATCAGGAAATAGCCCATTAAAGTTTCGCGCTAAATAATGCCAGCGATGTGAAATTTGAATTCGAATTTTCGCAGTTTTATCTGATCAAAACTTACATAAAATATTCGTATAACAAAGAATTGACTTATGCTATCTTCATGATACAAAAAATGTATTTAATCACCCAATCATTGACATCATCATCAAAAAAATTGGTTTCTTTTAATAAGAAACAAGGCTCTAAATTCCCATGATGCATTGCAAGTAAATAGCATTATATTACCTTATAACGAAGTTATTCTGACACGTTTATCTGATCAAAACTATCATAAAACCTTTATATAACAATGAATTTGTTTATTCTGTCTACAGTACAAAAGTTGTATTTAATCGTACAGTCACACATCAACATTCTCATCAAAGATCTCTCATTCTTTTAAAAAGAAACTAGGTTTTAAGTTCCTATGATGCATTGCAAAATAAGTCGCATTCTATCATCTCATAGATTTACTTAGAGAAATAGATTTATTCCTACATTTTATATTATCAAATTATCATAAAACCTTTATATAACAAATAATTTGTTTACTCTATCCGCATATATAAAACAAAATGTATTTAATCGAAAAGCGATCAGCTTCATCGTCAAAAAAGTTTCATTCTTTTAAAAAAAACCTCTTGGTTCTAAGTTCCCATGATGCATTGCATGCACCATTGCAAGTCAAGTATATCACCTTATAAAGACTTGATACAAAAATACGAATTTAATCGCACAGTCATCAACATTATCATGAAAAAAAGTTTCATTCTTTAAAAAAAGAAGCTAAGCTCTAAATTCCCATGATGCAATGCAAAATAAACCGCGTTACATCACTTTGTAAAGTAGTGATTTATTTCCACAATTTATCTGATCAAAACTATCATAAGACTTTTATATAACAAAGAACTTGCTTATTCTATCTACATATACAAAAAAAAACTGTATTTAATCGAAGTCATCATTAGAAGAATCAAAGAATTTTATTATCTTAAAGAGAAACTAAACTTCAAATTGCCACGATGCATTGCAACTAAATCGTATTATATCACATAATAAAGAATTGATACAAAAAATGTATTTAATCGCACAGTCATCAACATCATCATCAAAGAAGTTTCATACTTTTAAAAAGAAACTAGGCTTTAAATTCCCATGATGCATTGCAAATAAATCGCATTATACCACCTTATAAAGAAGTTATTTATTTCCTTTTTCTATAAATCAAAAGAAGTAAAAACTCCACTGAATCCTCGGACAATGTGCAAAGTACTTATCGGTTCCTAAAGAAATCTTCTTAAAACCCATACCTTCCCAGACAAAAGAGCTAAAAAGGCCGTCGCCATTTTTTCGGCTTCTAATACCGTCAACTTAGCTTCTCTGCGGAAAGCTGCACTCTCAATTTTGAGTGGGAAGACTAAATGAATATTTCATCAGGAATGGTCATTATATATACGACTCTGTGTCAAATCCTGTCGGTTTCTTAGCGAAAATGAAACCTTCGATAGCACTTTTGATTCAATACGCTTTTGTTGAGGAAAAGCGCACCGGATGCCGAGAACTATATGTTTTGGAGGACGTTGACAGAGAGATCAGGGGAGTAAAGTCACAATGGAAGCACCCCCTTCGACAATTTATAAATCCCCCCAGATTCCAGACATGCGACGATTTTTAGCTGAGACCGAAACACTGAGAGTGAAAAGTGATTTATACATTCCGTCTCATAGAAATGCGTTTCTTTTTTCTCCCTGTCGGACTCTCGTTTGTCATTGGGTGTCATGAATTATACAAATGTGGATGTGTTTTTATCGACGAGGTTGAGCCTCCCCCTGTAAGGAGAGTAGGGATTTACTCAGCGACTTCTAATTAGGATATTTTCTGGAGTTGTTCTAAGAAGAGTATATTCACCCCATGACATATTTAAGTCTAGGGAAATGTATTTTCACCTTTTTTTTCTTTTGAATTTAAATAAAGTGGTATTCTTTCCGACTATAAACCATTACGATGTATCGCATTTGTACAACAGTTATGCACCGTAATATCTCTTACCGGTTTATATGGTAAATGAATTTGCTGAGTCATTCTGGCTACACCAATGCCACAAAATTTTTTAATTTTAATTAATCTCTTAAGGTATCCAACTACTTGCGACAATTTTTTTTTTAAATATAGAGATATGGGGATTTTTTATGATTTTTATAGATTTATTTAGTATATTTTAAGGAAAAAATCCTAAAATTGAAAACAGAAAAAAAATTTATTATTATTAAAACGGGAAAAACTGGTGAAAATGTACAAAAAATTACATAAACCCGTTCTGTACAATAATTTTATGAACAAATTCTCAATTTTTCAATTTTGATGTGTTACTATGTTATTCATGTTTGAAATGACCTTCAGAATAAGAGATATTTTAATTTTTACAAAAACTAGAGCACTCTATCTTAGTGACTATATGAAATTGCTTAAAAAAACAGTGATTTTATTCACAAGAAGGACAGTAAATTTTGAAATAAAACAGTGATTGATAAATCTGAAAGTCAAAACACTTCTACTCTTAAACAAAACATACACAAAAAGTTTCAGCAAATTATTTTCAAAACCTTTTGAGTAATCGCTGTCCCCGTTTGAGCTTTCCGAAAAAAACACATTTCGAGTAAAACGCATTTTAAAGTTTGACATCTTGTGTAAAGTTATGGCCTTTGTTTTTACTAAAACACTTGTAGTTTTTGTTCTAGTGAATGGAAAGTAAAAAACTTGGTATTTTTTATTAATCTAATAAGATGACTTATAAAATAAAATCATAAACAAAATTTGTCAATTTTTGAAAAAAAAGTCATGATTTTAGGATAGTCAGATATCTTAATTACCGATTAAAAGTTACGCGATTCGCTCCCCAGTACCACTGTTTTTCACATTGGCCGGCGTATTCAAGGTATTGGGAGGAAAAGAAAAGGCAGAAATACGCAAATTTTCCTCCAATATACAGTAAAATTCGGCGTATAACGCGTACTTTGAACACAAAAAATATTATCGAAATTTACGGGTGCGCATTTTACGCTGGGTATAAAAATGATAGCTTCAAAAATAAAAAAACAGAGCTGGACATAAAAAAATTAGACTTCTATATAGATAGAAATACTATTTATTTAAAAGAAATGACATACCTAATGAACTTAAAGGGTTATTTTAGAAGTACAATATATATATTTTTTTAAAAGTCTGGGATAATATCTCGGATAAATGTCTTAAGAACATAAGAGCATTGCACTCATACATTTTAGGTTCCTCCGTAAAAAATTACGTTATACGGCGAAAATACCTAAAAATTAAAAAATTCAGCTTGAAAGTATAGGTGCACGTTATACGGTGAATATACCTAAAATTTAAAAAAGTAGCTTGAAAGTGTGCGTGAGCGTTATACGCCGGATTTTACGGCAAGTAAATCCTTCCCAAACACTGTCAAGGTCATTTTATTGCATTACATAGCCTTCAGAATAGTTTTACTGATAGCTTCGAAAGGCGGAGCGTATATATACGTCACACTGGTTGAACGAGACAGATATATACGCAGAGGGGAGTTAAAGGTTGAATAAATGCGTGAGCTATTTATTGAAGATAAATGAGGAAGAATTGCCGTCTTACAAGTTTACTCTGTGTTGTCTTTAAATCGAAATCTTTAAAATATGTAAAGATATTCATAAGATATCCGAACTACGTTCGGAACTGTGATTTTGAAAAAGTGTATTAAACGTACAAATTCTGTGACAATTAGGGTCGCTTGAGCTAGAATACACATATAAAATCATCTTAAGAACGCTATTACTATAAAAATTATTTAAATTCAGTTTTTGGGTTGAAAATGATTGAAGAATGACATTTTTAAAACAATTCCCTTTTATTAAAACTTATATAATGATAATATTTTGTTTACATACAGCTAAGACTTTTGTACATAACTTAAAAATAGGAATTTTGAAAAATTCACATTATTTTCAGAGTTACTATCAACTGAAATAATAGTCGGTGTTTTTTGTTAAAATTTCTATACTCTGATGTATTAAAATATAAATAAATGTACGCCTAAATTTTATATTTCAAGAATCCTAATTCAGGCTCTATAGAAAAGTCTTAGCTCATATACAGGCAGAATATTATTATTATAGAAGCACTATTACCAAAACATTGCATTTAAATAACTTTTTTATAGTTATATTATTATTAATACAATTTTATATGCATATTTTTTTCAGGTGAAACTAAAGATCAAAGAAATCATTCATTTATAAGCTTTTTTTTTCAAAATTATGGTTTCGAATGTATTAGGTTACCTAAAATAATCGAATAATACATTCTTCTCTAAATTTTTCAAATTATCTCAGACAGTCACAATTAAGAACAACTTTTTTAAAATTATTGTCATTTTTTAATCAGTGTGGCTTGAGGTATTGCTATAAATAGCAAACATGTTTTGGAAGTTAAAATATTAAGATAATTATATATTTAAATAAATGTTATTGTGGTTTAACAAGATTATATTACGGTTATTTACCATTGTTTGTATTTCCTTATATGTTCAATCAAAATCCTATATAATCTTATACTTTTCCTTTTTTGAAGTTATTGAATTCCATTTATTGTAATATAAATGATTTGTAGCTGCGTTTTCATGAATTTAAATATTAGGATTGTTTGATGAAGTAACATCAGAATTGGGTTTAACAACCAATAAATACAAAAAAAACTATGTTACATTACATTTGAGAAATAAATTTTCAAAAGCAAATCTCTTACTGTAAGCTTACACGTAATAACTTTTTTTACTATAAATTATATATTCCCCTTAGAAAACGTGATATGCAATAATAGTAACAGTTAAATACACATTTTCTTAGAAAATATAGCTAACACTAGAAAATTATAATTTATTAGAATTATGAAGACATACGTTACAAAAACTTACAAATGTATAAACATATTATAACATTTATTATTTAAACAAACATCTATCACTCGTTTGCTGTGAAAATATCCTTAAACTATAAATTGATAATTTTAGCTGTATAATTTGATATTTTCCAAAAAAAACTCCCGATTTTACAATTATTAAAAATTTGTATTTTTAAATTGCTCATTGTATTTCCTTAAACTATATTTAGTAGCATTTTTGTAAGTTTCATTGTTATTTTTTTAATTAAATACAATGAAAAAAAATTCTTATGAACAAGCATTATGATTAATACTGTCGAACTCTAATTACTTTTTTAAGGAAAAAAAACATTTCCTTTCTCAAATTCATCTCAACCTCTTCTCTTAAAATACCTTTACTTCAGCT
This sequence comes from Trichonephila inaurata madagascariensis, assembly GCA_019973955.1. Lineage (NCBI taxonomy): Eukaryota > Metazoa > Arthropoda > Arachnida > Araneae > Nephilidae > Trichonephila > Trichonephila inaurata. The sequence continues at coordinate 120,685 of BMAV01009732.1, forward strand.
AACGTAGAATTTATATTCTCCTTTAATAAAAGTGTGTTTTCAAAACATTCAAGGCTTCGAAATATAAAACGGTTTGAAGCCCGCTACCTCATAATAAAAACAGAAAAAAGAAATCCGAGAGAAGCGGTTATATATCATGTTTCCCGAATTCTCAAAGATAATGAATTGAAAACAAAGGCAATTAAAACGCCTCGTAAATTAATCCAGAAAGAACGAAAAAAAAAAACTAAGTCAAATATCTTCTTCACTTAATTATTAAAATTTCTCATTTGGGTTATTTAAACCAATTTATTTGATTTTATTACGAATTTAATTTGTTCTGTTATTTTAGAGGAAACTGCGAAGCAAATTAAGGAAGCGTTTTCTTTTTTTCTTTTTTTTTAAAAAATGAACATTCAGTAATATTAATTTATTCTATTTACTTCCCATGAGTATTTCTATGCAACAGACTTTTCAACTGTTTTAATCGCTTAGTTTAATATTCTCTCAGTTCCCCTAAAGGAATTAAATATCCATTTATATTTCGTTGCGATTTTTTTTTTTCGTATTGTAAGCTTTAATTTTCCATCACATCGTTCGTTCGAAAATTATTCTTTTTTTTTCCCGCGCTTTTTAAGAAGTCCTTCTTGAAATTAAATGCATGAAGAAAATTAAAGATTGAATGACATTTTTTTTTTCAGTGGTTACCAAAATTTGATTTCGAATACATTTTTGAATCATCTTTTGTGTGTTTTTAAGTAAATAATGAATGTTAATCATTCTTCCATTGATTGCCGTATTCGACTTCATTTATGCAACAATTTACTTCCGTTGCTTATTTAATTGCAAATAAATTAAAATAAAATTGTTCAAACAGAAGAAAATGAAATGAAATAAATGTTATTAATGCAGTTTTAATGACCGAAACATTTAATCACAATTTAAACGTTCAACTATTCCGATGCCTTGTGAAACAAAGCTAAATCATTCTCGAAGGTATTTTATGACAACGGATTTCCTAAAAAAACAAATTAGATTTTGAGAATTAAGCGAAAAAAGAACGCGAGTAGATTTTTTCCCTTCATTACACATTTTAATTATAAAGAATGAAATAAAGAATAAAATTGGAGATAATTCATTTTGTGATATTTTTGTTTTCAGTACTTTTTCTTTCAAATATTTGTCATCCATGATAAAAGACTTTTGTCTTCTAGCATTTTTTTTTCCGAATAAACTTAATTTGTTTAAATAAGATCGTTTGCAAGTACGTAACTCAGTGTTTTACAAAGAAGTATAATTTAAAAAAAAAAATATTCCATTTTTGTCCTAAATTAAAGACAATGTATTCAAAGAAACATGCAACACTGATGGCAACAGTTTTAAAAGTTGGTTTTCTCATGTTCAGTTCGAAATTGAGAATTTTCAATATGCGTTTTACATTTGAATAAATTTCAAATGTTTTTTGTTAATTCACTAGTGTTTCTAATATTTACAACGTTTAAATAAACTTTTAAGCTCAAAATGGATTACTTATGACCTTGTACATCATTGTCAATTCATCTTCTAGTTAAGGCTATCTCCAAATTTCATTATTACCGGTGAAAAAAATTTTGCATTTTCTTTGTTGTGGCTCATATCTTTGAGAACCTTGACACCTAATTTCAGATCTGTTAGCAAAATAGTTTTAAAGTTATTTGAAGTTTTCTGAGCTATTGGTTTGGTTTCGATCTCATTTTAAAGCACTTTTCCACTCTTAAATTTAATTAATTAAAAATACTTTTAAGCACAATCTACTCTTTTAGTGTGAAATGTTTATTAATTCCAATTTTCATTACGAAAAATATTTCTTCTTAATTACGTTTTGATTTTTTTTAATTCTCATAATTAATTAATTAAAATTTATTTCAAGGCTAATTTTTGCTTTAGAAAATAGTTTATATAACTTAGAAGCTTTAACATTAATTTTTTCCTTTTGGTCAAATGACATGGCCAAAGCATTTTCAGGTTGCTGTGAGAAACAATATTTCGAAGAGATGGAATACGACTGAAAATGATGTATCTAAAAATCAGTCTTCAGCTGATATTGCAATTAGACTTCCAAATACAAGTATTCTGAATTCAAGTATTGCATATAAAAACTGAATATTTCTTTTTTATGTACCAAACTATATTATACTAAACACATTGTAGTGCTATATATAAGTATTTTAAAGTCGTACAACAAGAGCTAAAACTTCCTTAACTACCTGATTTAAAACTGAAAAAAATTTTAATTTTATGAACAAAACTGGCTATTTTCAGCATAAGTTAGTATTATTATTATACTATCCATAAACGTTTTGTGTTTCAAAACTTCTGTAAAAATATTAGGTTAAGATTAAGTTGAATAAATTGTCGTCGTAACAAATTCTACTAATAATCTGCAAAAATATATGTGGAATTAAAAAAAAATTATTTTCAGTCATATTTAATTAAAAAAGAGTTTTAATGTAGAACATACATTCGAAAATAATGTATGAAAGAATTAGAGTTTTACGGGCATTATAAGTATTTGTTTTATGTATCTACAAACTTTAAATGTCTTTTTTTCTCGAACTTTCAGTTTTAAAGGTATAAGTGTTTTCTAATCCCTAAGGCTTTTTTCTATTCACCATAGAGCTTTGAATTTTTTTGTACATAATCCCAAACCCAAGTTCCATAAAAGTTAGTATGGATTTAGAGCTGAGATCTCTCTCTAATTATTTTCTTTAAAAAATGCTTAAGTTACTATTTTAAAAATTTTCATGGTTTTTCCAGGTTTTTTCTAGAAAAATAATTATTAAAAATAAACAAGGGAATAGATTTTCAAACCCATACTTTTTGTTCGCAATAATCTAAGAAATAAATTGCTTAAAATGACTAAAGATTTTAAAAAGGGAGCACTTTATAAAAGTTTGAAAAAACTTTAAAAAAAAAATTCTTAATTTTTTTAAAATTGTAAAACAATGGCTGGTCAAACTGACTTTTTACGCGTTCAGAATCAACTTAATAATACAATCTGAATATAAAACATAAAATTATTTTTACCGTTACTGTCTCCAAAAACATTTTTTGAAAAAGGGTACTGAGTAGTCTTAAAATAAATGAACAATAAAAAATATTGCGAAATACTTTTCAATTCGATATGTTTACTAAAGTCCTTTCAGGATATTTTTCATTTTGAATATCGAATGTGATCATTCCAAACTGTTTTATATAATTTCGAACTGATAACATATACTCTGCTGTTTTAAAAGAAAATTTCTGTAGTCATGTACCTTTTCTTCGTTTAAAACTGGCATTAATACATTCTTTTAAATTTAAATCTCATCTAAGAGGCAGAATTTGATAGTCTAGTACTGAAATTTTAAATTGATCAGACGAAATATTTGTGCATCTAATTCAAGTTCTATACGGTTAAATTCTTCTGTTCTTATTTTTCTTCTTTTCGCAAGCCCTTCGAAAAAGTAGAGATTTATATTTAGCATATTATGTTTATGTGACTCACACATGTTAATCTCTGAGTGTTATATGTTTGCTTTTTGATGAAGTTAATAACAGTAAATGTAATCTTGGATCTGACGCTTGATTTTTTTTAATAGTTTTTATTTTATTTTATTTTATTTTACTGAGTTTTTCAGAAATGTGTGTGGACATTTAAAAAATAATACACTTGCAAGCTTAAAATTATATTATTAAAATCTGATTGGAGAGAAAAGTACAAGGCAATACAAGGTATACTTGACAGTTATTACAGTACAGAAATTTACTGTAAAGCAGCGTTTCTCAAACTGTGGGGCGCGCCCCCTTTTGGGGGCGTGATAACTCTACGAGGGAGGCGCGAGCATATTGAAAAGTCGAAAACAAAACGTCATTTAAAAAAATTATTAATTTACTGAAAGTAAACAAAATACTTTCTGATATAATAAAATATAGAATACACATTTACATTGATATAACATACTTATACATGTATCAGTACTGTGTAATGCATCTTTTATTATTAATTTAACAAATACTAAGTTAAGAACAAGTTTATAATAATTATCAGTGACCCCATGGGCTTGTATTAACACTTATCTTTATAATTTATACGGTTTATAATTAATTCCTTGACTGCCGATTAAAAGTTACGTGATTCGCTTCCCAATGCCACCGTTTACCACGTAGACGAGCGTATTTTGATGATTTTTTTAGAGGGAGGAGGAGGAGAGGAGAAAAGAAATAAATAAGCAAATCCTCTTAAATAAGTAAATCCTTCTCAAACACTGTTAAGGTCCTTTTATTGCAGTCCAAAGCCTTCGGAATAATTTTATGGATGGCATTGCCCAGAATAGATCGTACTTCGAAAAGACGTTTATATACGTCCAGAAAATTAATGCTTTAGCTGAGCGAGACGTTTATATACGCCGGTGGCACTTAAGAGGCTAAAGTAGTGTCAAAATATAGTATTATTGAATTCAAAACATTATTATTGTATGGAGGGGGACGCAATGAAACTTATGATTGAATATTGGGTAGAGAATATTGAAAGTTTGAGAAGCACTGCTGTAAAGTATTAAAGTGCTGTAATTTATATTGTTACGTAGATCCAAGGGTTCGGGGATTTTATGCAAAACAATCACAAAGAAAATAAACAGTTCTTTAAGAGCGATTCGAATTTATTATCAAAAATCCAATCCTTTAAATACAGGATTCAGCAGCGATATTCACAGAGTAAATATCCAAAGGTCTTCACACCTTCAACAGCAATCAAACACAATAACAGTGTTTAAAAATACACGTAAGTAAAGATTATTCACAAGCACAGCCGAGCTAATCAAAACAATCCTCACTACTCGCTGGTTTAATCCAGACTCCTCGCAGTCCCGGCGAGCCTCTCATTTATAGGCGCGACAGAAACTTCCAGAAATATAACAGCTCGTGTCATTGAACGTGACACTAGTGGAGAGATCTACTACTACTTTCTAGAAGATTCCCGTGGGTTCCGAACTCGCCAAAATGGTCGCCAACGATGCCAAAATGGTCGCCAATGACGCCAAATCGATCGCCAAAGTCGCCAAATTGGCCGTCAACTTGGTCGCCAAAAATGATGCCAACTTGGCTCTACCGCCAAGATTTCGCCAAGTTCTCATTGGATCGCCATTATAACGTAAGGGGCGGCATTGCTTGTGAGTAGCACATTTTTAACATGAAATAAATATAACATAGAGTAATATAAATGCATTAAACACTCAAATACAAATTATTTACACTATTTACACAAAATTCGTAACAATATTTTTAATAACTTAAATACTAACAATGAAAGGATAATCAGTTCTGATATTTCATTAACTTTTAATGTTAATCAGTTTAAAAATCATTTAAAAACGCCTTCTTTCCATCGTCCTAGAAATTAAGTTTGGGATTTATAGCAACAACGTTGCTATATTTGTCTTTAGAATAATTTAACTCCTAATCAAAATATCACTCGGAAAATAAAAAGCCATTTTTAGTCCACGATTCTGATAAGTTTCGAATATTTTGTTTTTAAAATTGCTTTTAATTAAAATAATCATCTCTGATTTCATTCATTTTAAATTTGTTTACGTAACTGTAATGCTTTGGAATATTTTTAAATCTGATAGAGAGAAATGAAATAGTATATTCAAAAGAAGTTAAGAAGGAAAATAAAATTCTGGTAAGATTTTTCTCATCCATTCATAAAAGAATGTGGAATTCAGGTAATTTTATGTGCATTTTCATTTACATGTACTTTTTTGTGTTTAAATATAAAACATTTTCCTAATTTAAACATACAAAATATAAAATTAAAGAGAAATTGAATCAGTTATCAATTTATTCTTTATTATGTATTCTTTCGAATATTTTATTGGTTTTTAGGTTTGAGAAATTAATTACGAATTCCCTGAGATTAAGCCACGAATTCAGAATGGCATATAAAAGATATTTGCTTGATAAATAAAATCCAATTAAACTAAAATAAACTAAAACACAAATGACAATGCTTATTAAAAGCAAAATTCTTCCATATCAATAACTATATTACAATTTACATGAACTATTTTTAATATTTATACATATATAATTAATGATACTTAAAAGGGCATGGAGACAGGAATCAAATTATTCAATTAGCACTTTATGTGTTTTTATTGCAAGAAACATTAATAATTAGTAAATGTTACATGCACTCCACACACAATTATTGCAGAAGTAACTACATATATTTAGCGAAATAAAATAAAGGAGCTCAAATTCTGCAACTCAAGGGCTTTGTCATGAAAATTCGTACATTAATTAATTCTCGTTTTTACTTTATCATGAAGTATAAACATTTAATTAACTAATAAAATGAAAGAGACGTTCAATTAATTTATTTCATGACTCTCCAGAGAACTAATTAAAGCGTATCGAAATTTGAAATGACGACAAACATGGAATCGTAAATTAATAAAAACAAAAATATTTCAATGAGTTTGAAGTCTTAAAAACGTTTCGTATATCATGATTTAAAAGAAATAAAAACTATTTCATAATTTATCTATTATATACGTGAAAATTGCTTTTATTTCTTTACTGATACTTATGTACAATTTTGTGTAAATACGAATCATAAAAGCAATTTAATTTCTTCAATTTCGAAATTTTAATTATATTTTAAGTTTGTGTTCTCTTTAGAAACCGTTGTTTCAGAAGTATGCAGGATTGTTTTACAATTAAGTTTGCATTATCAAAGAACTAAATTAATACTTGTTTATCATGTATGAATAATTTTATAATTTATATAAAAAATGAATTTATTTCATTTCTTTCTTTCTTATGGGGCATTTATGTATTTTTCTTTTATATACATATATATATATATATATATATATATATAAAATCTTCTGTGTATGTGTGTATGCGACTAAACTTCTCCTAAACGGCTGGACCGATTTCGATGAAATGTTTTGTGTGGGTTCAAGTAAATTCGAGAATGGCTTAGAATCGCAATTAGTTAAAAAGATATTAATTAAAAACATTCAAAATATACAACTCAACATTAACCTGCATTGTTGTAACAACGTTATTTTTATAAAAAAAAGACGTAAGTTGACGTCGAAAATCGATTTTCAGCCACACTGGTCAAACCGGGTCTTTATTGTTACAAAAATGCAGACGAATCATGCTTTTTTGCATTTTTAATTAATATCTTTTCAAATAATCTTTATATAAAAAAAACTTTATGTGCTTGTGTATGTGACTAAACTCCTAAACGGCTGGACCGATTTTGATGAATTTTTTGTGGGGGTTCAAGTGGATTCGAGAAAGGTTTAGATTAACAATTCGGTTAAATATCGCAATTAGCTAAAAAGATATTAATTGAAACCACATTTAATTACCAGTTTTGGGTGCCAACTTTGATTTGTCTGCATTGTTGTAACACTGTTATTGTTACAACAATGACAAAAGATGGCGTCAAAAATCAGTTTTCAGCCAAAATGGAATTTCATGACGTTGCTCTACTGACTGTATTAATTAACTTTGTTTAAAAAATAAATGCTTTTAACATGTGATTAACTTGAAATATATTATTAAAATCTTAATTTCTACAATGTTTTAAATTTTTCTCATTTAAATTCCTAAAAAAAACAAAACTATTTTTCAAGCAGATTGGTACATTTTTTTAACCTTTTTCAACGCTGCCAAGTTAATTTGAAACAAATTATTGTAAAACTTCAAAAAAATTTGGAGCTTTGTAATTAAAAAATCTCTGCTTTCTTCATACAAAAAAATATTTTTATTAAAGAAGATGTATTTTTTCCACCTTGGGGAGCCGTAAAAATACAACAAAAAAAATTAGAAAAATCTCCAAATGCCAGTAATAGTTAATTATGGGAAAGATACCTCAGAACTCACGGGTTTGAGCGCTTATAGCACATGTACGGAAAAACAACTTACGGAGAGTACGTAAGCAGATAAAAGATTTTTCTGTCAGATAAAGATGTTTCCTTTTTGAATGTTCTTTCTTATAATGAGTGTAAATAATGAATTTTCCAGTAATTTTCCAAATCCAATTTATTAGTTTGAATTTTTAGCAAGTATTCATTGTTTCATGCATAAAATAATTAATACGTACTTAGTTTTTAATAATACATCGTAACTGATAGTTTTCTTTTAGAGAAATAATTTACTGAAAAACCTTAAAACATAGGAAAATGCTGCCCTGTTTTTATTAAATAGTACTATTTCCTTTTAAATATTTTTTATA
>BMAV01009732.1:132131-158269 GCA_019973955.1 Trichonephila inaurata madagascariensis
CACATTATTGCATAATTTCCTGGGACTTTATCAACATAAACTATCACAAAGTGTTTTTGTAAATTTTCTATTGGTCTTTTAATTTCTCTATAAGAAATATCATTTTTTGTTCTAAAATTCAAATTCAAATTCATTAAGTCCCTTAGGACATGAAACCCATATTCTTTAAAGGCCTGAGTAGGTAAATTATATTTAATTGCAACATTTAGAATAAATTTATTAATATCTTCTAATAGCTGTTTTCTCACATTTAAATTGCTATTTGAAATAGTTAGTCGATAACCAGTGCCTTTGCACATAGTTTCTCTTAATTTCTGATCTTGAACTATTTCTAAGCAACCTGTTACTACGTGTCCATGATATTCGTCCACGTATTTCCTGTAATCTCATTGCATCTACATTCTTTTAGATCTACCAATTCCTGAATACTGTTATAGTTAAAAACTGATCTACTGATTTTTTTTATTATATCTGAACGTTCGCTTTATTAATACATTTCTCACCGGGAATAAATCCATGTGCCTCCCAAATATTTCAGAAAATCTTATCCCATTATATGACTTGTTCATGTACAGCAAAGTGCAATATTCTATTTTATAAGTATCCTTAGAGTCTACCTTTATATTTAATCTATTAGCAATATATTTGCATAGATCCATGACTAAGTGTGTTCCGTGACTATCCGCCAATCCAATACTTTTTATTAAATATAAAATTATTATTATTTCCTTTTTATTAAGTCCAAACAAAAAGTATTTTATTTGTCCAACGCTAAAATTATTCTCAAAGTCTTGTAGTAATTTATTTAATTCTTTTTTAATTGTATCTCTACCTCTATTGTCTCGCTTTTTGCGTCCACCCTTTCTAACCCTTTTAGTCTTATTATTATTTCTACCACTATATATAGAGTCCTTATCATTTTGTTTCAAAACCTGGACCAAATTTCCGTTATTCCACACCACATTCAATCCGTAAGTATACATAGTGTTATAAACACCGATGTAAACGTTTTCATACCATAGTCTTTTTATCTTATTTGGAACAATCTTAACAATATTCAACACAGCACCTTCAAAACCATGTTTACTAAAATGCTGTGAGACATAGCTGTCCTGCGATAACTATGTCTTGGGGGATCCGCGTAAGCTAGAGGTGTGGGATTATCTAAAAGATGAGACATTTTGGGATTCTTAACACAACTTTTATTAAGAATAACTTAAATTACTTAATTCTAAATAACAACTTTCTTTAAGTGAGAATAAGCCACAAATTAAACTGAATATTCAAGTCAGATCGCACGACTAGATCACTTATCTTAATTATATTTAACTATCTGCCTAATCTAACTTCCTATACAAAATATTACCTTTTATTGAGTAATCCTCCTTCCTTAATTGAAGACTCTCCTGTTCGGCTATTTGTAGATAAGAAAACTCTGACCTTATTAATCTTTCTTATACTTAATATTATTAATGACTATGAGCGTATCCTTCTTCCTTGGTTGTAGGTCGTCTAACGCTTGTTCCGAACAGTTCCACACTAAGATATCTCTAGGCTTGCCGTTATATCTCACCAAACCTTCTATCCTTTTAAAGTATATCCCATTTGCATTTTCGTCCTGTTTCTCTTCTTGGTATTGGGTTGGAAAAGTTTTGCCATTAATCGTGGCCGTCAAAGAACTTAGGAGTTATGTTAGAAGAAGAACGCGAGAGACGTCACAGCTGTATCTCTATCCTACCTATATTTTTTGTTGATGTATGATGATATGATATATATATATATATATATGCAGGGTGTATCAGTACAATGGTATCTAACTTTTAAGACAGCACAGATGAGTGCATGGTTGGAAACGCTTACCTTGCGCGGTAGTGACGACACAAAACACAATAAAGACAAGACACGAACTAGAGAACACATGTTTATTATTCTTGGTTTTGCAAAAATGTTGAGAAGTGTGCGGTTGGTGTACGTGATAGATGACGCTTCGTAAGCCGAAGCACCAGATGGCGGTGCAGGCTTTCGCTGCTATGCTCGATATGAAGCTTCATTTAGCCTACTAACAAAGTAGTAGCAGGATGGTACGTTACATGAACTCTGAGCTCGCTGATATGCGTCTGACATATGGAGCTACTGATTGCAATGGACAAACCGCACAATGGTTGTACGCACAACGTAACCTTGGGGACAAACTCCCAGCCACACCTTCTTTGCTCGATCTGATACAAAACAATCCCGGTGTCAGTGTGCGGGCTGTCTCCAGTCATATCGAAATTTCCTACATGACCGTCTAGTACAGGGATGGCGAACCATTGGCACGCGTGCCTTTGATGGCACGCGGCACAATATTTTGGGCACGCCACCGATCAAAACGATCAACCGCGATTGATTCTTCAATCAAGGAATTTTCAGTGAGATTTTCTCAGTTCAAAGAATCATTAGAATTGCTCAAGTTTCTTATGTACTCTGATGTGACATCATTTGATAAACTGAACTTGCCCCAACTTGATTGGTTGGAAATTGAAGAAATTGAAATCCAACTTATTGATTTGTAGTCTAGTTCAATATGGGTACAGAAATTTATTGAAACAAGGAAAATGTAAGAATTGATTGAAACAGAAAGTATAATAAGTAAAAATGCCAAAATGCCGATATAAGTAAAAATGCCAGTAACGTAATTTTGAAAACATTAAATTCGATTCCAGATATGTTTAACTGTTTGAAGAAGCTGTCTCATGCAATTTCAACCATTATTTCCATCGACCTATGCCTACGAGTCTTTATATTTCATAGATGTATAACATTAAAGTCTCGCTTGGCAGATGACTCCAATTCAGCACGTATTCTGCTAAAAGTAACATCTTACCAAATCCTAATATAACTTATTTGTCATCTAATCTGCAACAGCAGAAATCACACTAATGTTACTTCATATAATTAAAATTACACGTTTAACTAAAATATTTACTACTATAAAATACAAAATGTATTTTTGTGTTGTTTAGTATTTAGTTTTATTATTTTCCCAATAATCGTAAGTCAAAATTATATGACGGCATGTCTATACCTCATTAAGCATTTCTTTAGAAAAAAATGGCACGTTGATCCATAAAGGTTCACCATCCCTGATCTAGTGGATCTTACGTATTACCAACGTACCCTACTATTGTCCCTTTATTGTTCTTTTTTCTTAATTTTTTGCTGTTCTAAGGATAATAAACATGTTTACTTCTCTTACTCTTGACCTGTCTTTCTTGTGTTTTGTGTGTCATCACTACCCGTTTCCAACCAGGCATTCCTATGGGATTTTCCATTGTTTAGGGATATTCTATCTCTCCTGAAAGTTTGTAACTGCTGTGCTAACACACTCTGCTTATGTTTATATTTTTATAGTCATGTTATAAAAGTGTGTTTTGAATATAATTAGTATTGCTCATAAAATTCGTTGAAAACGTACAGCGTTTTCTTGTGTACCTTTGAAGATGTCGGTAACTTTCATGTTTTGAGTCATAATTCTGAATCAATTAAGTAATGGGCAAAATTCATGTCAGTAGCTTGATAAATGCCATCAAGTGTTCTCCTTTGAATTCAAAACTAATGTTAGACATGTACTTGCTGTTCTTGAAATTTAAATAAAATTTCCAGTTCGATAGTTGGGTAAGGATATTCAATTATTAAGGTACTTCAGAAGTTTTTTAAAAAAATTTTTTAAAAAATTCTTGTAATATACGTATAATTTGTTTACTTACTTGCGTTATTATTGTTGACAAGTATGTACTTTTTTTTAAAAAAAAAAGTTTCTTCAAAAAGTAAAAGCTGGCAACACAGAAGCTTAAGAATAGATTGGCTGGTGGCATACGATCGCATTTATCATGTGACTATGGCGTCACATGAATTTTTTTATTACTACGTACATGAATTTAGCCATTTCACTGAGTGAAAATTTCTTTGTTCCGCGTTAATATTTAAAATAACTTTAGTGCATTTAATTATAAATGAAGTTTAATACTTATGAACCAAAAATTTTAACTATACTTGAAATTCCTTTTTAAAATTTTCGATTAATTGTTAATTTCAAAAGAGAAGATTTCTTAAACTGCTTCGAAATTTATACCAAAATCAAAAGTTTCATGTTTCTTGATGTTAACAAGCATTAAAAGTTATTTTTTTCATTATTCAATAATGTACAGTAGAACCTGTTTTTGTGTGGTCTTTTTTTATGCGATTTGTTTTGTGCGATTTTTTTTTTTTATGCGGTGTATGATTTTCAATGGCTTTGGAGCCACTGTAATGTTTTATATCTATTTACCAGTGACGTAACGGAGAATACGTATTTAGTGTTAGTCAAGCGTTGGGCCCCTAGAGTCCTGCCCCCTTCCCCGTGGCAGGATTCAATGGCTTTGGCTCCACTGTAATGTTTTCTGTCTTTTTACCATAGGCGTAACGGAGAATATTTGGACTCCCCCCCTCTGAAAGTCAGGTTTTGCCTTTAATATTTAATAAATTGAGTAAATACGTATTTAGTGTAAGTCAGGCTTTGGGCCCCTAGAGTCATGTCCCCCATCCGTGATGCGGAGGTGTACGTTACGCCACTGAATTGTAGACACTTCAAGACGCTCTATTCATTTGTTATAAACAGTCTCCCGACAATGCGCGTTCAGTTGCTTTCCCTCAACGCTCCAGCAGCCCACTCTTGATTGAACACGAAACTTTCAATGACAGTGACATTATCAATAATTTGATAGACTGTGAAGACGGACAAGAAGAACCGGATTCCTTAAGAGCGGATAAAAATATGCAGGGATCTAGCTTTCCTACAAATTGGAAAAGCATTTTCTTAAAATAGATACCAATTAAGAAAGGAGTATAAAATACCAAAAAGAGCTTCAATCACGTATATCTGGTTATTGTGACATTTACAAGCAGCTGACCACCTGACCTTCGTCACAAAAACTTATCTCTTACTTTATTTTGCCAAAAAATAAATCAATTGAAATTGTACCTTCAAGTGACGAAAGTGATTTAGAACTTATTCATTACAGGGCTTTGGATTTTGATGAGTAGTAATGAATTATGTATGTGCATGTTGAAAACTTATCCGTGTATGCAATGAGAAACTACATGTGTTTAAAATGTTTTCATGTGTAATATTTAATTATTTATTTTGTTATGGAAATAATACTCTTGCACAAATTTCGTAAATAATTGGCATATTTTATAAATACGACTTTTTTTATGCGGTCCCTATCCACCGCATAAAAACAAATTTGTATTATTTTTTATGTAAAAATGTATGAGATTTTTGAATATGTTTTTTCTATGTTTATTTTTATGCGGTCCCTATCTACCCGCACAAAAACAGATTCAACTGTATTATGTTTGTGAAAATAAGATTAATGCAATAAAAAATTGGGAAGTTATTCCCTTTTTTAAAGTATCATGTGTTTAGAATTTTAACATTTCAAATACACCGATATTAGAAAAAACCATTCCATACGCTACATTATATCTAATTTTATTTTAACATGAATTTGTTTCAAGACGCGTTTATTAAACTAGACACATTTTTTAAAAACTCCGACTCAACTGTTAAGATTGTTGTCAACTATTATCAGAATATCTATACGTAGGCATTTCAAATTTACCGTATAACATTAACGACCTCCGCCGAAACGTTAAAAAATATGTATATGTGATTTGTTCTAAAATTTTCATTTGCTGTTGTATATCAGATTTCGTGTTCACTGACACGTTAAAAAAATTTTCAAAATCTTATTTTCTGAAATGAGCAAATTTTTTCTACAAATTTCGTGTGCAACAAAAGGCTTTACAAGGTGGCACATAAAACTATAAATTTTCCATACATTTTAAAGATTGCCAAAAAGTAAAACAAACAAATACCAATACTCTGTCCCAAATAATGTTAATATTTTGCAATATCTGTGCATCAGTATTAAGCATTAAGCATGTATTCCATTTCAATTGAATTCTAAAAGTTAGAAAGTTAAAAAGGAGTCGGACATTAAAATTTCTTCCAATATTTTTGGAGATTACCTATTCCTAATTAAGATGCGGTCAAAAAAAAGTTATTTGCAAAACATGATAAGAAATATTTTAAGAGTAACAAAAAGTACGTTTTATCGATTTGAGAACTTTTCAATTAATTTTCAAATATTGTGAACGAATTACGAATGCATTCGAGTTTAGAGCGGCATCCGTTCCGGACGGCTCACAAGATTATTAATGTTTTACGCTCGCCATTCTCAAATTTCACCTGCTTAATGTATTTAACTATTTCATTTGTTTAGGTTTTTTTCCCTTTATATATAATCGATGTACTAAAGTCAATTTCTTTAACGTATCTTTTGCTAAATATTACTGCAAAATACTTGTCTTGAATGACCTAAATCATTTTTATAGAAATCCACAATGCTCGTTATGGCTGTCTCAGGTTAAAATTGGAAACTTTTTTAATGACGGAATACCTATCCGGTCAGCTGATTTGACACCATTAATAAATAGCGATTACTAAATGGGGAAGTATACCATACATCACAAAATTCGAAGATATTTCGTACAGAGAAAAAGATATACGGTTATATACAATCTAAAATGACATTCATAATCTATTTCATAACAATAAGTAGATAAGAAAATTCATATATACTTTTTCTTTCTTTAGAAGGAATATTTTACGGTATAATTTGTACTTTTCCATTTCCACATACATCTTTTTAAATAAAAAATCTTTTTCTCAAGTTACGAAATTGTGTTTGCAATTCTTTATATTAATTTGGGAGCCTATACAGTGTCTAGAAATAGTACAGAAAACATTTCAATATTTAATAAAACAAATGTCTATGTTTTACCGTATATAAACAATGTATTTTATGTTTTTATATAAACATTAATCATTCCGAAAAATCCCTTAAAGCTTTAGCATTCGTAATTTAGGATACGCGATTTATTTGTGCAGTGCAGAAATACATTGCTTAAAGAATGATAATAAGTCTCAGTTATAATCTATAAATATATTTTAAAACGCAATTTAGATAAAATCATCAGAAATCCAGAGGGCTTACAAATTTCGTAATGTTTACATCTTCGAAATTGCGCAATATATAAAAGAAAAAAAAAGAAGCATTATAGAATTTCAAAATTTTGTCAATAATAAGATTAAAAGTTTTTGGAAAAATTTTAAAGAATTCAGCCGTTTTCATATGAATCACATATGATTAAATTATTGTATATGATAAATTTCAAAGGGTAATCTCTATAATAAAAATTAAAAATATGTTGGTCTATGCAGAAGCTGACAAACTTTTGAGACAGATAAGCCAATATGTAAGAGAAACAAGGCAATTAAACTATATATAAGAGCCTAAAAATCTGCAGCTAAACTATCAAAGAGCTTAAACTAGTTATACGCATGTGCTGGAGGGGAGAAAATGGCTGTGGTAGCGGTCGAGATCATGATTCTCGTGCTCTGATCAATATTTTTTATAAACACTTTTTTTTTTAAATTTATCCCTTCTAATAATCTACATTTCTTCAAAAATTAAGAGCTATGGAAGACATTTTTATTTCTTTGGCTCAATGGAAGAACAACTATTGAGAAAATTTCATGATGTTCTGTATTTCAATTTCAAGACTCGTGGAAGAAACTCTGTAGCAATAATAACGTAAGTGCTACATTCTATAATGATTACACAAATAATTAAAACTGATTCTGATTGTTCTTGTGTACGAAAGTCAAGTCAACACTTTTTACTAATCTTAAAGCTTTTTATGAAACACGGAATATATTCTTGTAGCTTCTGAAGGGGGCTTAAGTGTATCTTTTGTTTAAAATCATGAATGTTCTCGAACTCATTTATGCAGAAAAGAAAACGTTACTGGAAATCACTTTAAGGTATGTCTTATCATAGCGGCATTTTTGCCAATAAACTAGAATTTTACTGCTTGAGAAATAATTGTAATATTTTCACTGATTCTCAGTAAGTTTTGTTAATGGAAAATAATTTAATACAGGAATAAGGATCTTAAAATATTTCAATCTAATCGAAATGAAACGTATATATAAATATTTAAATGTGTATGTAAATACAGGTAATTTTTTCACCCAATAATTATAAAGGAAGATAAAGGAAACAATTGTTTTGTAGGAATAATTAGTTTTAATAATTCATAGAAGCAGAAAACTGAAGAGCCACAACCTTCCCTGTAAAGAGCTGCGACTTGCCAACTCTTGGTCTATGGGAAATGTTGAACCCTCAAACTCCACCCTTGTGTAGGCCACTGCGCGCATATTTAAATGTAAATGAGGAGCACTATTTACATTTCTCATTATCCAAACCAAGCATGTTAAAAATTATGCCAATAAAACTAAATCTGTGAATGTACGAAAGATTAAAAAAAATGTTAAACAACACAAAAATACATTTTATTTCTCTTCTCTCTCTCCCTATAAATGTACTTTTCCACCATCAACACTATTTAAATAATATTTTTTAAAGTCAGAGATCGACCCTTCCCCATACCTCACATATGATTAACAACCTTTTTTGCCATCGCCCGCATTACCACTTACGGACAATAAAAAAATAAAACTCCTCAACACGAAAACACAAGCCTTTCACATTTTTCATCCCGCCATACATCCATTGATTTTCCTAATAGCCCCCAAACTTTAATCCTAATAGCTGTCATTCCTTCCACCTCTTTTACCGCTATTTCAAAATATTTCCCAGATAATGCTCTCTCCGCTGCTTCAGCTTCTTTAAACTGCATAGTAAGCTGCAGAAATTGAATGCAATGAGCCGAAAGTCCACTTACTGCGAGGGTAACAGTTCCTGGCCTTCAGGGCAAACACGCTATTTTAGCTATTCCACTTACGAACTACGCTTTTCATCGGGAATGAATGCCACAGCCGGAAAAGGCTTTCGGAAGAGCGTATTTAAATATATGCTAGACTTTATTTCCACGAATGTGGGGTCAGACTGCTGCAGGGGGGAGGGGGTAAGAGATTTGCATAATGCTTCTTGAATGAAATGAGACTTTTGTATGATGATTGATGGTAGAAGAGACAGAGAATAAATCCTTACCAGTGTTGAAATGGTACATTGGCAATTGTGCAGTGAGGATTTTAGACGATTTATGGTTGGGGAAATCTGTAACTGGATTGGCTGCATTGAGGACGGGGTGCTTGAGAACAAAAAGGGTATTAAAGTGGGTTAAGTGGGATTTTCGGAGGGATAATGAAGTTTGATTAAATATACCTAAAAGGCAATTTTAAAACAGAAGGCAGAGTATTTATTTAAACGGGATTTTTGTTAAATATACTGAATGATGGCATTCGTACTTGTAATGTTATTATGCTATGAATATATTTTAAATAAGAGTTATCTACGTGATTATATATAAATTGTTAATAGTTATTTAATTTAATTGATATTGATTCAAAACAAAACGTATGAGATTTTTTAAACATTTTTAAGTAACTCATTTTAGGTAACATTTGCTATTTAAATTTGATTCTTCTAATTTTTTAAGACATATATATATGTTGTTTGTTTTTATAATATTCTGTAATATAGTATATACATAAAAGCACGCTCAACTCTCATTTATGGGGGGAAAGCTTCCGACAGAATAGTTATAATAATATTTCCTACATAAGAGCATTCAAAAAAAGAAAAAAAAATGTAATAAATACTAATAAATATCCCTATACTTTTACATTTTTTTGCTACATATAAAAATTTATTTATTGTATTTGACTTCTTTCTGCTCTTATCAGTGATTTAAAGCTAAAATAATATTTTATTCGGTAATTATCACTTTTTTAGCATTTTGAAGCGGAATTTATTCTCTTTATTGCGCTACCTAAATCAGGACAGATTGAATAAACTGTAACTGACGTTCTCTCTGGCTTGGAGAAAAGTGTATTAAATTCTTTTGACTTCATTTGTGTGTGTTGTAACGTACTGAAAAAAATCATGAAAAACGTGAGACTGAGGATTAAATTAAATTATTTATTTTTCTTCTACAGTTATTACAATATTTATATACAGTAAAGTTATTCGAACTGTTATCAAATGAAGGTCAATGTCTTCGGATATTTGGATAGGAGGCGTTAGTAAATATACGTCTTTTCTCCTGGGCGGTTCAGAAATCGCCAGCATCTTCCAAGGGTTACTAATTATTTTTACTTAATTATAGCTACTGATTATTGTTACCAATGCCTTAAACTTAGAACAATATGATGCGTAATTGAAGGATAATCCTTTTTTCTAAAATTGGCAAGGGTAAAATTCAAAGTGGTGATCCGGATTCTACAACATTTAAATATTGAAATCTCTCAAGGAACTTTTCAGGATTCAGACTTAAAAAAATAAACACTGCACTAAAAATATATCTTAAATGTGCAAGACAGTTTAAAATGTATATGTATTGCTATTTACAATTTTAAAAGTTGGGAACAATTTCCTTAATTTATTAAAAACTGCAAATACATTCTTATCCGTCTTGCAAGTATTCTACAGTACATTCTTCGATCTTATTAAAACACCAAATGTCTTCATTCATATTTAAATTCTAGAGATCAATAAGATGTTATCACTAATTTACCCAGAAATCTTAAGCTTAGGAAACTATTTCTTTACATTATTAAAAATGTTAGACATCAAATTCTTATTTAAACTAGTAAAATATTATCTTAGCTATTTTTTCATTATTATAATAATGATAAATGATGCTTAACTCATAATTTTTAGCTGAAGGAAATTAAATAAAAAAATTTTAAATTCTGACAAAAGGCATGTGTTACTCTTTAGCAGAGCTTTCCAATACTAATTATGCTTATAATTTTTCTACATACGCACGCAAATAATGCCCTATGAACATACAACAAACAATAATTCTTCAGCATTTACAAAAGACGAGCAAGTTTAAAATTATTCATTCGCCAACCCCAACTAGATAAATTCAGAGCTCAAAAAGAGCCATAACCTCACCGTATTTTTTTCTCTTTCCTTCCTCAATGGAGAACATTAAAAATACGTGCATAATTTTCTTTGAATCCCTTTTTTTTTTCTATTTTCCCACAAAATGATCCCATTCCCTCCCTGTAACAGTTGTCTCTTTTATTCCATATCGTGTGAATAGGTCTGCAACTGCAACAGACGAACAAAGAGACATGCAGCTCACGTGATCAATCAAGTGTTCACTAATGGGAGATGTGCTTTGCATAAATGGTTTTAGCTAAGCGGGATAGTGGTACAATGTCTTTGGTGCAGAGGAAATTAGCGAGCTTGCTACCATCGATTCAAACGCGCACAATGTGTTAGTTTCCATTCGGTTAATTATATGATAATTCTTTTTGGTGTAAATGTATAATTTATCATAACTACACATCGATTAAATAATTTTCAATATAGATTCAGTTCAGTTTTTAAGCTGGCTACTACAAGATATTTAACAAAGAAATGGTAATTTGCTCAATGTAGACTTGAATAATTAATAGGAATTATGTTTTTCTTATATGAGGATATAACGGTTTGAAACTAAAATTTAAGTAGGCAAAGACAATTGCTTCATTTCTACTGATTAGTAATGTATTCAAATGCGAAAGATTGTCAACAGTATTCCATCATTTCAAATGATGGGAATACTCTCGCTTGGTTAATTATGTGATAATTTTTCTCAAGATGGATATAATCAATCATAATCATCCATTGATTCAATAATTTGTGATAAGCCTTAATATTTACAACTATGCCTTGTTATAATTACGATTATTTTGTACTAAGCAAATTCGTAACAAGTTTTTATATAGCTAACAACGAACACAATTTTAAATTCATATTCAGTTTCGTAAATACTATTTCAAAAAGTCTAACTAACAGGACAGTTACTGTCGTTAGTAATGTAATTACTAAGATATTATTCATGTACTGTATTTAAAATCTAATAGTTTTTAAATTAAGTATAGTATTTGTACAAAAACAAATATCCAGATGTATGACTTACAAACATTAAATATCGTAATTCTTAAAATACTTCACTTAATCCATTTCATTATAAATTATATTATAAACAATTTTATTACTTTTATCAGGTCTGAAACCTGTTGAAATTTGTATTTGTTTCAACTTTTATTAGCTACGTAATTTTCTTAGAAAATTGAAACGAATAAGTTCTCAAGTATCTTTATTGGGTGGCCAGTTTAGATATCGTTCTCATCACTTCACCGTGATTTCAATTACGAAGTATGTTACCAATAGCCCTCGTGTAGCTGAAAAGTACAACGCTAATAAAAAAAGTAAAAGAATTAAGAATCTTAAATGTACATGCGATGGGGTAACACATACGTTGTAACGTTTCCCGTCACTCAGCTGCAAATCGGCTTCTCTTAGTGGACAGGATAACCACCTCTCATGAACACCTGCACCCTTCAAATACTGCAAAGTTTTGTCTTTGGGCATCACCCCGGCAACCTTTGACACCATGAGGAACCTCCTACTCTACCCACGAACAGGATGTAACTCGAGGACAAAGAGGCCTACTGCTGGAATCCAGGGACCCGACAGAGAGAAAAAAGAGAAGATGGTTTGAAAACTTCGCAGAGAACGGATGCAATCTCCTCCCTCACAAAAAACAGAATTTGAACTCAAATGATCTAAGCAATATTTTTAATAACTTCAATGTATATACCGTGATTAATAGCTGTGACATAAATAAACCAAATATTTAATTTAATGAATTTCACACACTGACATTGTTTTTCTCAAACGTCACAACGTATATCTTTGAAATCTTAATGTTTGTGATAATGATTTTATTTCATGTGTGACGACTCGCAAAAAACAACGAGAATACGCATGAAACTAATGTACCATAATTTAAACTTACATAGTTCATACAATACACAAAAACGGTATTTCCTTCACTTTCGTGAGTAAGTGAATGTTTATTAACGTAGCCACTATAAAGCAATACGAGGGTTATTGGTGACGAATCTTGTAATTTTGAACCTCGGTCAAGTGACGAAGACGACACTTAAGCTGGAACTCCCTCTCCAAACTGCAACATCAGTCCAACGGGAGGACTTAGAGCAATGATACTCAACCTGAGGCCCACCGAGCCTTTTTAAGTGGCCCGGTCATGACCCATTGCTCTGAAAAATTCAGTTACTTAAGAACAATGTATTAAAAGTTTGGTGGGAAATTCTTTGACAAGAAATCAAATATATTAATTTTGCTTTTTTGCTGTCGAAGTCGTACGGCTGCAAATTGATATTCTTTTTTCTATTTGTAACTGTTACGGTTAGTGATAACAGGCAACAATAAAGTAGCGACAATTTTATGGGTGGAACTAATTTTTAACAATCCTTCATACCTTGCAAGCGAAAAATATTCGAACGTTTTGGAGGTTGGCTGTTTTGTAGTGAAAAACAAACATGGATCAGTGCTTGTTTAATTTGTCACGAAAGTGAGGCCTTTAAAAATGCCAGTAAGCAGGAATCATTAAATGACACTTTCCCTCCAAGATCTCCTTCAAGAGATGTAAAAGGGCTTTATTGAATAATCTTTACAACAGCAACAAAGTGCTTTGTCAGTGGTAATGTCATAGCAGGAACAGAGACAGCCTATGAAGTTTGTTATATTATTGATAATCATATATGAAATCGTTAACTGATGCAAAAATTGTGAAGGAGCGTTTCTGAAATTCTTTTAATTTAGTGTTAGTGACAAAAATAAAAAAATATACTCGTATATAAAAAATAATTAAAAGAGGCAAAATAGGATTTATTACATTTTGATCAATATTCCACATTTTAAATTTCCAATGTTATCTTGATCTTGAACCATTTCTCCCCCCTTTCCCCCCACCCCGTTTAACCTCCTGTTGCGGCCTGTGTAAAATAGCTAACATATGAGTGCGGCCTGCGTGATATGGCTGGCATATCTATGCAGTAAAGCAGAAAAAAAGGTTGAGTACCCTGACTTAGGGCCTTGGCAGATTCAAAGTGTATCAGTAGCTCTACACGGTGAGTCTTCAGTGACTCTAGGACTCATGACACGCCGGCCACGAGTTCGCACCCATAACCACTTGGCTACCGCGACCATCATTCATTTTAGTACTGGCTTGTGATTGTTGAGCTTTCAAATCTGGAAGCAATTTTGATTAAATATTTAACATTTACTAAACATTTTTATACTTTTTTTTAATACAGTATTCTAGATAACTTCGTGTTACAGATTAAACTTTATAAAACTTTTCTTAAACTTTAACGGGAATTCTTTTTGTTTTTTTCAATTTGTAAGTTGCTCTTCTACAAAAAATTATCATCTATTGAAAGTATATTCTTTTTTTCCCTTTTTTGTTTTTATTTCTATTATTTTTAAATCGTGGGAAGAGTACAAAGATCATAATAACAGTTTAAGAGAAGTATCGAGAAAACTTGCAAATCGGGTGAGTGAGTAAGTGAATATTAACGTCGCACAGTTCAGCTACACGAGGGCTTCTGGCGACGGACCACGTAATTTTGAACCATGGTCAAGTGACGTGGACGGCACCTGAGCTGGCACCCCCCTCTCCTAACTACCACACCCCACCAACTTATAAATCGAACTTGACAAAGCAGTTTTCTTGAATTTCTTCGATATGAAAGAAAAAATTGAATTTTGCTCCAATGTGAAAAATTGCATATAACGTTTTTGCAATCTAAATTGAGTTTCAACGGGAAGACAGCGACGCAAAATTTATTTATTTATATCCAAACAGATTCCTTTTCTCTTATTTAACAATAAAGTAAGAACACGGCATATTTTTCCACTAATACCGAAAAAAAAGGAAGTCACTTAAAATAAAATTTTAGCAAAAATTAAAACATGAGGAAATGTAAGTAACTAAAAACTGCATTTAAAAAATAAATTTTCGAATATACATAAACATATTTATCTTATTTACAAAGTATAAACAGTTTATAGTGCGGTTATTAACTGAACGAAATCTGTGTACGTCTCTCTACAGTAAGATCTATTTCTGTAAAATGTAGCAGAAGGAAATCTACAATAGTAAATACAGTAACCCCAATATCAGGAGAAAACCTTATCAACAATGTCCAGAGAACACAAACTTGAAAGTTAATCGAAGTATGCTCAGTTTGGTTTTCACACTGACGTTAAATCATATTTTACATTATAATTGCACATACCGCGGACACGCCTCTGACAGAAGGCGAGGATTCCAATATACCGTGCGATGATAACCCAACAAGCAATTGACGATTTGGAAATCGAAGTTATGACACATTCACCTCCTCTCGTAGCCCATGTGACTTTCCCCTCCTGTTAAGGAACAACTGGAGCGAGGGAAACTTTCCCACTGAGCTGCATTGGAGAATGCCGTGCTACTATTGTTCCGAAAGGGCTATCAAAACATCGAACATGCACTTTGGGTAATCGATTCAAACATACTTTACCCAATGAGGATGGACGTAGGAGGCCATTTCATGAGTTACTAAATGTTACTAAAAATGTTCTGTTCTAGAGTACCTTTGTAATGTATTGGTTAAAAATAGACGAATGTATATTTGTATTGTTTGTTTTGTAGATGCTGCTTGAATGTTGCATTTGTTTTTATTAGATTTAATTGATTGGAATAAGCATTGATCGCTTGACATGAAGTTATATTTTATGGGTTCCTTATAATGTTATTAAATACATTCACTTATTTCCTGTTATGTTTACTTGATGTAGTTTTTATTGTGTGTAGATTTATGTTTTTCAAATTATATCTGCATTTATAAATGAACTCTAAACGTTGCATTTGTTGTTTTTCAATTTTGTTGTTGATGGGGCAAACATTCTTTATAAATGAGGAATGTCATAGGTTCCTTAGCATTGTTAATACTTCGTTTTACTTTTCGTAATTTAAGTTTATTTAGTGTTTGCTTAATGCTGTGCTTATATTTTGTGTAGAAGCAAGTATTTAGTTGTTCAGCATTTATGTGTTTTTTAAATTGCTTCAAAACTACTTTGTGCAGTGAGAGTATGAGAAGATATTTAGTGACATATTAGATATATTAAACATTTTGTGTTGAACTGTGTGTAAACTCTTTGACACACGTTTTTAATGCTAAGGAATTCATAATTTTCTTTTATGATACTTCATTCGTTATTGCCGTATTCGACCGTCTAGTACATACTTTGCGCATTAACAATGTAGAAAGATATTTTATGGAGTTCCAGAAACTGTTCGAATTGTTTTAATGTAGGGGGCCCTTAAACACACGTTGTTTTCTGGCACATAATTCATAAATATTCATTTTTCTAAGGCTGCTTTTTTCTTTACCGTATTCAATCGTACGAGACATACTGGTTGAAAACCGTTTCTCCGCATGTTAAAGCATAATAATTGTAAATATGGCAACATTTGGCGACGCCTTTTGAATTGGCCACGTCTTCTTATTTAGTGAAATTGGTCGATGGTACACTACATAAGTACCATATTTTCTGTGCATAAACTTGTCAATCGACAAGTTTACGCACATGTTAAAATTATATATGCCTCGATATTATATTTATCAATATTTTAATTATTAGAATAATTTAGAGAAAGAAGTCTTTTATTTATTTATCGTGAATGCATTTCTGTTGTAAAAAATAATGTATGAGCTCCGAAATAAAATTTATACTTAAAAGAAAATTTACATTAAATTTTCTAATTTAATAAGATAATTAAGATGAAATTGTATTCAAATTTATTGTTGTTGTCTACATTAATTTACAAAATCCAAAGTTTTGGATATGCTTGATATACCTTTCACCACAATCCTTCTATAATTACATTATCTTGATATATATCATACTCTCCTTTCCTTTGCAATAAAACTAATTAAAACTTTATGCAGAATTATTTAAAATATTCCGATTGATTCATTGATTTCCCAAAAAGAAAATAAGATGTAAATATTTCACAGGAATTACTTTTACACACTTCATGAATAAATTATAATTTAATAGTGACAAAAGTCTTAACTTTTGTAAATTTAATTCTAGCAAAAAAAATTACAACCAAATAATTTGATTTCAAAATTTTAAATTAACAAGAATTATTTTACATTGCTTCATGAATAAATTAAAATGCAGCCATATAGTAACCTCCAATTCTATAAAATTAATCCACTTATGGAGAGAAGGCAGTTTAATTTTAAAGTCTGGCGATTTAAATTAAACTGGAGATAATTTACGGCTTTACTGTATTTTAACGGAATTCTCTTTAAGAAAGTCTCATTTAAATGTTAATTACCGTGCTTTCTTATTTTCGGTTTTTGAGCTATTTCATTTTTATTCCAAGCTCAACTTTTATCTTTTCTTTTGTTTAATTAGTAACTCGAATGAAAATAATTTATTTTACGCAAAAAAAAAATTATAAATTTAAAAAAAATACTTTTAGTCAAAGCATACCATGTTAATTAGTTTTAGTAAGTAATAAATAGAATACTAGAGACATTAAACAAAACTTTTCATACAAAGGATTATATCAAGTACTTTGAAATTATTTCATTCTTCCAAACGATACACGATCTCTATGGCAATATATAAAATTCCTTTGATCATAAAAACAATAATTTTTATTCAAATTTACGATTAGTTCACAAAAACAAAACATTTTATATCAAATTATACACAAATATTATACCAGGAACATATCAAGAAACAGTCAAAGAAATTGGTAGAAAATACTAATTTCAGTTTATTACTGTTATTATATAGTAGCAGTAGTAAATAGTTCTTAATATATATTACAGTAGAGAATATTTATTTATTTATTATGACATTTTCAAAGTGTATACAATGCTTCTAAGTTTTAAGAAACATTTCCGAATTTATTTTTAAAAATGTAGATGTATTTAGAACACTTTTCGGTTTAAATTTCAAGATATAAAGTAGGTAGTTATTAAGGTTTATGCAATGCATCTATATTTATTCGTCTTTTAAATAATTATATGTTTCTATAATTAACTTGATAGTTTTTATTAAAATATCCGTATGTAACATGAAGTAAATTTTGTAATTTTAATAAAACCTCTCACAATTTTCAATAAAATACGCTTTGATGATCCATTGAAAATGATTGTGTATTTTTACACTTCTCGTAAATATTAATTTTTTCTTGTATCCATCTATATATACAAATGGATGTTTGTATATATGACCTTGCTTCAGTCCAACACCGTTCAACCGATCACTATGAAAATTGGCATGTATGTGTTTTTTTTTGTGGAGAAGGTTTTTGTGCTATCCTCTTGTCTAAGCTCCCTACCAGGTGACGCTATAGTATATCAACTTCTGCACCGTTCAAATAATTGCCAAGTTAACCAACATGATCGCTGAAAATGATGCCAACTTGGCTCTATCGCCAACATTTCACACTGTTTCCATTGAATCGCCATTATAATATAAGGAACAGCATTGTTTGAGAATATTACAATTTTCACCTAAAATAAATACAACAGAAAGTAATATTCATATTTTATACATGCAGATATAAATTATTTACACTATTTTAAGCATTTATTACACAAAAGTTGTGACAATATGTTACTTTTGCTGAGTAGAGATCAGCTTAGAAAGGCATAGAAATGTGTTTCCAAAAATCGACCCAAAACAGAGTTATGGGTATTAAAAAAATCCTTTTTATTAGATCTACATACTTAAAACTTAATAAATATGTTTTTTTTCTTTTTTTTTTTGTTCAGCTGAGATATGCAAAAGACTTTTTTTGTTTAATTTACAATTCCCTTAATATTAACTCATTAAAAACTTCTTTATCCTTCAATCTGTATTGTTTAATTTTTCAATTCACCCGTGCGAAGAACAAGTATACCAGTTAGTTTACTATAAAAGAGAAAGAAAAATCACTTCATGAAATATTCTTGATCTAGAGCCTAACCTTCTTTCATATTTCTTTTTATTTGTAAGAAAAATATTTTACACCTCCCTTCTAGACTCATATCAGTTCTTCTACACGCAAATCGCATAAATGCGAATAATAAAATAGTATAGCCAAAGTAGCCAAATCACGAGTTCGTGACTGGCATTGTAGTCTCGAGTTCGAAACCTGTTGCCCCTGAAGACCCCTCATATAGAGGGGCTAATGCACGTTAAATCTGTCAAGGCTCAAGTTCTTCCCATTGGCGTGGTATGGAAGTTAGGTGAGGGGGTTACCACAGTTCAGGTGTCATCCTCGTCACTTGATCGGGGTTCAAATTTACAAAGCCTATCTCCAAATAGCCCTCTTGTTGTTTCACCATACGACATAACTCAAAATCAGAATAAAATAACAAAGGAAAAGAAGTGATCATTTTAAAAAGCAATAAACGTAATAAAAATAATACATAATTGTATATTATTTTTATAAAAAATTTCAATAATAATTAATATTATACCAATTATTAACGCATAAAGTACTTGTTATAAAAAAAATTAAACTGAAACGTTTGGAGATTTCATAATAATCTTGAATAAGATTAAATTGCATATGTCTGTATTTTATATTCTTTATGATAAATCATAACACTACAATTGCTAATTCACATTGCAAACATTTACAGGAAAAGTAGCCACCCATCCGGTAGAGTGGTTAGTGACGCTGATTGCGGTGCCGTAAGGTCTGGGTCCGAATCCCGGAGAAGGCATGAATGTTTCTAAATGTATAGTGACTTCGCGGCATGGGGTACCTTAAATAGCCGTCGAGCCGCAAGTCCTCTCGTTTGATTGGTGGTAAGGGAAGAGAGGTGGGAGTCCCCTGACCCCCCCCAGGGTGTTCTTCCTCAAAATTGGGGTGGAACCGAGCCAAATAGTAATGTCACCTGCATGGTGCTCAAAGCTAAGACTAACGACAGGCGTAAACATCTAGCCCTTAGCTGCGATGAATTTAGTGAAACTTGATCCGATGTTACTGTCGATCAGATAGCATAACTAACAACACAGGATAAGTTAATGTAAAGTCTATTTAGTTGAAAGACTTTTCTCGACAGGAAAATGTGAGATTCTCCAGAGAATCAGAATCACTCCATTTGATATGAAAAAATACGCTCCCCATTTTTTTCCCTTTAAGATATTACGTCTTAAAATTGAAAATAATCAGCTTTCATGGTGCAATATTACGAAAGCACATATGAGTTATAACCTTCAAGCCTATTGAAGAACTTTTTTTACCTGAAAACGTATTTTGAGAGTATGGAGTGAATGTTAATTAACGTTATACTTATAAAGCAACACGAGAGCTATTGGCGACGGACCTCTGTACCCAAAATTCCTAGCTTCCCCAACATATCAACGTAAGGATTTTGAGCCATGAAAGATTTAATATACATCAACAAAAGAAGTGATCATTTTCATGGCGGGTCTTCAGCGGCAACAGAGCTCGAACTCGAGACTCGACAGCGCCGGCCATGACTATGACCACTACGCTACCACGATCACTTCTCAGAATTCGGATATTTCCTTTTGAATATTAAACTAAAAATAAACAATCATTAAGAAACTCATTATTTACTGCACATTATATTTAAATCAAGATTAAGAAGAATCAAAATAAATTCGATTTTTCAAGGAATGAGCTCCAAAATTCTCGAACAAAATCCGACTGACTAAATAGCTATAAGAAAATATCTGCGCAGTATTTTTAAAAGAAAACACCTTTTTCTTAAAACGAAATAGCCTTTTCCTTCAGCATTTTTCTCACGTTTCTTCCCAAATCAGGTTTCCAGACCGACACGTTGGAATGCTCGATTGATTCCAGACAAAATCCATCCGCCCACTATCTCTCAAGAACAATTCCAAAACATCGCAAAAGAAACTTTTAGAGTGAAAGAAGGAATACTCTGTAATCGCCAGTTTTATTGAAAAGAAAGTTGTTAAGCCATGAAAGAGCGCCAACACAATGTTGATTTTTGCCTCTTTTTCGGGGAATAGGACTTACTTTGAGGATTTTATTCTGTGCCACTTTCGGAAATTGTCGCCAGAGGTTTTAGCTTACTTTATCAATATGTACTTCTACCGAAAAAGGGGGAAAATGGAAGTTATAAAAAAGAATCTTAACTTAATTAATCTAATGTAATGAGAGAATTGTTTGTTTTTCTTTTGATAAAAGAAGATGGAATTTAATATTATCTTATATGTTTGTTTATTTTTGTATTTTTGGTTTAAAAAAAACTTATAGTATTTAATCTGCTTTAGCTTGGAGGATTAACTCGTAATTGTATCATGGTAGAAAGGAAGATTTTCTTGATTTTTTTTTATTTATGAATAGAAACAAAATGTATTGCTTAATTTCATTGCGATTGTTAAAACCGTGTTTCGATAGAAGTTGATTTTTCCTCAGCATAACTTTTCTGAGTTTATCATCAACATACAAAAACAATAAGATTAATTTTGATTTATAATGCAAGTTAATTCATCTTTTAAAATTTTGATTTTAAAAAGACTAATATTAATATGTCAACAGTTTTTTTTTTCCTTCCGTATTCCTGAAATAGAAAATAATAAAATTTTAAACTTTTAAATGTTTTATAAAGTAGAAAGTTTGATTACAGTATCCAAGAACTCAAAATACTGTAAATTAAATATACGATCCAAAAAAGAATTTACGAGTCTTCAGTGTAAGAGAAATAAAATTTAAAAAAAAAATGTACGTTATTTAACAAACATTTTTCATTCAAATTATTTTTCCAATCTGTATTGTTATACTCTACGTATTCGGATTAAAGTCTATGGATTATAAATAAATAATTTGAGCTTTTTATACGTCTTAGTTGGAATTTAAAATTTTGTTGTTTTTAATTAATCCCTTAATGGCTTGGCGAATCCAGAATCTATTCTAAAGATATAATTTTAAAGTAGTTTTATATTAAAGTTTCGGAAATTGTATAAATGTAATTATAACAATTTAATTATAGTCCCCATTTTCAAAATTACCAGTAACTCTGAAAAACGTTTATTTAAATTTTTATACCTCCCCAGAACACTTAAAATACTTTTTAAAATTTTTTCCCTTTATTTTTCCTTGTATACTATCCATAATTCTTCAATAATGTGGCCTTAATACCCCAGTAGTCTTGGCAACGAGTTTAAGGCTGGCAGCATTTCAATCGTGATGCGAGTTCGAGTCCTGATTCTATGAAATACCCACCGTGTGACGAGAGTGGTACACGTTAAATCAATGAAGGAACCTAGGTGACTGAGGAATCTAGAATAAAGGGGCCTAGAATCGAGGAACCTAGGCGGGTGAAGAATCTAGTGAGGAACCTAGGTGAGTGAGAAATCTGGACAGGGATCTAATAAGGAACATAGGTGAGTGATGAGTCTAGTGAGGAACCTAGAATGAAGGAGCCTAGAATCGAGGAACCTGGGTGAGTGAGGCATTTAATGAGGAACCTAAAATTGAAGAACCTAGGTGAGGTGAGGAATCTAGTGAAGAACAAAAAATGAAGGAGCCTAGAATCGAGGAGCCTAGATGAGTGAGGAATCTAGTGAGAAGCCCAGAATCGAGGAACCTAGGTGAGTGAGGAATCTAATGAGGAATCTAGGTGAATATGGAATCTAGGGAGAAACCTAGAATTGATGAAACTAGGTGAGTGAGGAACATAGAATCGAGGAGCCTAGGTGAGTGAGGAATCTAATGAAGAACCTAGGTGAGCAGGGAATCTAGTGAGAAACCACCTAGAATGGAAGAGCCTAGAATCAACGAAACTAGGTGAGTGAGGAATTTAGAGAGGAGCCTAGAATCAAAGAACCTAGGTGAGTAAGGAATCTGATGAGGAACCTAGGTGAGTAAGGAATCTAGTGAGGAACCTAGAGTAGAAGAGCCTAGAATTGATGAAACTGTGAGTGAGGAACCTAGAATCGAGGAACCTAGGTAAGTGAGGAATCTAGGTGGGTGAGGAACCTAGTGAGGAATCTAGAATGTGCTAGCTCAAGTGCCGTCCCGATCATTTGACTATTTTTCAAAATAAAGTAGTGCGTCACCAATTTCCCTTCAGTTTCTTCTAAGTGGGATTTTAGTCGGTAATTAATGTGTTATTTATTTAGTCGTTTATTAAAATTTAATTAAAATTATACACGACAAAGAATCCTTCGATAGACTTGTTTTAGAATTGTAATCGATTTTATAGTATCCAGAAGGGAATAAGTGTTTATTAATGTCACATTTTGAACAACATGAGAGCTATTGATGAAGAACCTCGTAATTTTAAATCGTAATCAAGCGACGAGAACTATATCTGAATCCTACTTTAATATCTCCTTGTTACTTTTCAAACTTCTCCACTAAGCCAGCGTGAGGACTTTGAGTCACGATATATTTAATGATAAAGCCTCTATACGGCGGCTCTTCAGTAGCGTCAGGATTTAAACGCGCGACACAACAATGCCGACACAACGAGTTTATGATTATCACCACTGGTCAACCACGGCCTCTTTGGTATTTTGTAAGCCGTCTAAGTCTTTAAGATGGTTCCTAAAAATCAATAATCTGAACATCCTGAAAATCCTAATTGGTTGCTGATTAATTGATAAAATATTACAGGAATTTATACTTACATCACTCTCTGTGAAAATTTAATCTAACTTAAATTTAACTAAATTTACAGTTGTGACGAATCTGTCCGCGTCCTTTCATTAATCCTCTTGGGAAATATTTGGTCTATCAATTCAAATTTATTCACAACCAACCCTCTGAAGAAGAAACCTTCATTATTTAAATTAGGTCGATTATATATAGTATACGTTTTCTAGCTAAGAAAGAGAGAAAGTGAGGAGATAGATAGATTACTACTGATCAGGTACTATTCAGTTCTGTATTTCAGGTATCAGATAAGTGAAGGAATTAAAGTGACGATTGGTCACTACGATGTAATTAGAGATCGGATAAACTGCAAAGCAGATTCGATCTAGAATTGAGTAGGCCGATATTTAAAATATTCTCATAGTTTGTGTATCCCGTTATTAATCCACATATTGCTCAAATTGTGAGAACATCTCTTCTCTATGAAATTACTTGAATTGTGTTGCTAATGGGGTTGTTAATTGTGTGATCAATAAATAGATTGTTTTTGGATATGGTTAGTCTTCCTTCCCTTCCCTCTACATCTCTAGGCGAGAACGAGAGAATACCTCGTTCTACACACAGTTGGTGGTATAAAATCATGCAATGAATCATAAACTTCAGTCAATGCATTACCATAAATACAACATTATATTTTTAATGAATTAGAAGATATAAATTTAATAAATTTCGGTTTTTAACAAAGCTGGTTTATTTTAATTTATGAAGCTGAAACGAAACTTAAATTCACCTGTATATTTAGCTCCCTTATTTTGACTCCCAGCATTATTATTAACGATAAGATCAAAAGCGAGGCAACTTAAAACTTAACACATTTCACCCTTAAATAATGAACTAATGATACGCTAAAGAAACTTTATTAAAGAACAAAGCCTCAAAACATAATAAAGAATACACTCATAATGTGGGAAAACATTGGGGGGAAGAAAAAATGATCCCGATTAAAACCTTATACCATTTATCTTCTCACCCACCGCATCAAAAGGGTGTTTTTTATTATTATTATTTCAGCGTCATCCTAATATCTCTGCGACTTCGAATCGATATCATAACGCTGTCGGCTTCCCGTCATCAATTTTAATTTCCTGTTACGGCTTTAGCTTTTCCGGAGCTACCTTCATTAGCAGTAGCTCATCCTAACCAGGAAAAAAAAAGGGATTTACCTGATATGGGAGGGGAAACGGCATGAAACAGTCTTTCTAGTGTATTTGGGGAACTTTTCCTTTTAGAGGTGTATTGGAGAACGGGGGAGGGTGGGTCAACAAGTGTGCTGTACTTTGCCGATAGATGACAGTGTAGTTTTGTGAGCTTATTTCGTGGATTCAATTATGTACGACTTTTGTTTCATCCTTTTTACAATATGGATTAATTTAGCAGAAAATTTAGACTATTTTTGTATTTCAATTTGTGGTTTTACAATGCTTTTACTGAGTTTTTTTTTTTTTTTTTATAAAAAATTTGTAAAATGGGGTACTTAAATTTAATAGAATAAAGAATTTTGTGTAAAAATTCGGTTTTTGAAACAAAGTTAGTTTAGGTAAACCGTATTTATTGGATTTTGTATTCTATTATGTATAGTATTTAGTAATTTTTTTTAAATTTAAAAAGTAGTTAATGGAGTAAATATGTATGTTTTCGTGGCTATTCCAACATAGATATAAAAATAGTTTTCATTCAAGCTTGTTTTACTTATATGTTCTGCAATTTATAAAATTCTGAATGCAGAACTTTTCAAATTCAATATATAGGTAATAATTGTATATCCATCCAAAATTTTACATTTATTTTTAAGTATTAATAAATGAGATATGCGTAAGTGAACAAGAATAGCTTAAGGCTAAATCAATACTCAATAATCAAATATTAATAATCAATACTCAATAGTATATGTACTTTCAAAGTAAAGTCAATTTGATACTCAGTCTGTATTTCGAAATCGGTGTTTTCCATATTATTATTATTATTAATATTATATCTAAAAAATCCTAAGATTTATGCATTTTGAAAGAAAATATTTTTAAAAATGCCTTAGATAACGTTTTAATTAGGAAAACTTTCTTTTTATCTCATGCATCATGTATAAATTATCACCCATTAAATTTTAAAACGTCAACTTCTTTATTGTTTCTACTTTATTTTTTCATCATAATTACTTATTTTATCTCAGACGAAAGACTCATTCAGAGATTATGACTGAATGTTGCTTATACTAACTTTTGACATTTTTAAATTACGCCAGGCAAAGAGATTGATATATTTATCAACTTTTTTTATTTTCTTCACGATTATTTTCTACTGTTCTTTTAGCTTACTTTCCTTTCAGCAAGCAATGAAAAAACAATACATTAATCGGTGAAATAACACTTACCTTGTACATCAGAGATCAGAAGTAATTTCTCGACATTTTTCATACACCAATAAAAATTTCAGAAGTTCTTACAGGCAGAATAGATTAATTTTTGAAAACAAGATGTGTGTGTGTGTGTGTGTGTGTGTGT
>BMAV01009732.1:158369-207699 GCA_019973955.1 Trichonephila inaurata madagascariensis
GTGTGTAATACTTCCCTCTAGTATCCTTTTTGTTAACTCATTGTACTAATATTTGAAATAATTTTAATTCTTTGGTTTAAAAATAACATTGTAATCTTAATCGTAATCGGCTAGTCCAAATTCCCTGTCCCGCCCATTCTATCCAATCAGAACTACCATTACGTAATAACCACTGCCGGTATAAAAGCAAAAATTTTGTGTAATCGCTCTCTTTTTGTTTGCTCTGTGCCTTCATCATGTAATTAGCCGGCTGCCGCGCTTTCTGTGTTTGTCTTTGTCTGTGTTTGTGCCATGGTGTTTTCTTCTTGTTATGTGTAATGCCGTCCCTACTTGATCTTTATGTGCTTCCAGATGTGAATAAACTGGATTATTGATTTACATGAGTGTCTCTTCAATAATACAGTGTTCGACCACGTAACACAGGAAAATCACACCACCGGCCACGCCCTATCCTTTGGTTCGCTACAGTAATAACATCCACTCGCCACTTCTTACAATTATTTTTTCCACTCAACAGAATTATTACTGAAGTATTTCATATATATATTAGTTTATTTTTTAATTACTATGTTGGAGTAAGTAGCATTTTAATGACCAAGATCACAAACTCATGGCGAGTCGAGGATTCAAGTTCTGATGTCACAATAGACCATTCGTGTATTTAAGCTAACGCATGTTAAATCTGTTGAGATTCAGAGTCCTTACTTGGCGAGGTGTAGAAATTTGTAGAATTAGAGGGTACAAGTATTTTCGTCAATAAACTGTGATTCAAAATTACGATGTTTATCGCGAATAGTCCTCACATTGCTCCAGAAGGTGGCGTAAATCAACAATAAAGCCATCAAGCACTGTATTGTAATAAATAAACAAAATCAATCTGTTTTGAAATATGTACGATACGCTTTTTTAAAATGAAGAATGCGTGTACATGTATTACTTATAAATTCGAATTATATACATAAAATAACACTGCATAAGATTAAACAAAGTTGCATACTTAAAATTCATGTGAAGATCCTTCAATGTTGAACTAATTTATTGTAAACTTACCTACTCTTAAATAGTTTTTCTGAATGTATATTTATTTTGCTAGTTTGGTATGAAATATAGTTGAAAATATTAACTTTTACAATTAAAAGTACCTGGACTTATCTTTAGCACACAGTTCTCTGGAGGAGGGTTTCTACATTTATGAACTAAAATTCCAAAGTATGTTATCTTTACAATATTTCATGACATGTATTTTCAAAATAAATATTCATGCAACAGAATTTTCAAAAGAAAATCTTCATCATAAACAGTAACCGCTAATGAATGATTCTCATGAATATTTGAAAAATGAAAAACTTTGAAGATGTCCACAATCCCACCTAATTTTCACCCTTTGGATAGAATACAGTGAAAATCGTTTAACACAAAACTGAGAATATTTGTTCATGTTAAAGGATATTGCAAAAAAAAATCAACAAAATTAAGTTTATTAGAGTAATTTTATCTACAGAGATATGTATATATGCATGTATACATGTATGCATGTATACATCAATGAAATAAAAACATTCACAAGAACTTAATGATATTTAATACAAAATTTTCCAAGTTTTTTGAAAAACCAAACATTTATTGAGTTTTTGGAAAATAATTTGATTTTTTTCTTGCATTGTCTTTTTTTTAAGATTAAATTGTCGACAAATTGTTCGATGTCGTCTATTTTGTTATTCATTTCACCATTTGAATGTGCATCTAAATGATTGAGCATACTCTCCATGGTGTTCCTCATTTCGAGTGGAGTGGGAACAGGAGTTGCATTATTCTCCTTTTCGTGGTCTGAATCTCCGTCAATGATACTTTTTGAGCTTTGAAAAAACTCCAAAATGTCTTTATCTGCCATAAAATTGAGGCTGTATATTATTATTATCTAATGCAACAAATTCTTCCGATGATACAGTAGGACAATTAAATAAGACAAACTTTCCCGAATATTTCATTAAGTGAAGGGAAATCTTTTCATGTTTAGGGATTTTCATTTCGTGTTAAAAGAAGCAAATGCATAAAAATAAGTAATAGTTTGTTGTGGGACCGTTGTATTACTTCATGTTAACCAATGTTTCGCCTTAACCGTTTTCACGTTTAACGTATTTCACTGTATGTATTAAAGCATAAAACTTTTTAAACAAACTAAACCATATGTTAATAAATAAAAAAAAAGTTAAAATGTTATGAAGTTTAAACTCTTGTTTTACTTATAAGACACAAAAACAATTTTTTGTAACTCTATGATTATTAAGAGAAAATCAAATAAGTATTTTTGTAAGAGGCTTGCACATTCCCGATTTTATTAAGTAATTTAAAAGTAAAATTCGAATTTCGGATGCTTTTCTGCATTTATAACTTCATCGTATTAATAAATCATGGTTTCATTCATAACACAAAGCTAGTTTCTTCTTATAAAAAATAAAAATATATTAGTTTAAACAGCAAATTCATACACTCACGGGTACTAACTCTATATTTCCTTCATCCTCATATAAGAAAAGTGTAGTTTGGGGGAAACTTAAAGTAAAGTAAATAGTTAATATGTTTTCGGATATACATGAGAAACATTACGAATTAAAATTCTCAGCTTCTTTATCTATCGCACTGAAAAGACGAGTAAGTAAGCAGCTGTTTTTGAAATTACTGCTAAAATTTTATGATAATGTAACAGAATTGCAATAAACATTCATATAAGCTTTTTCTTCATGACTTTAATACTTAGTTTTACAAGAATTTCTTAGTTTTGTTGTACATACAAATGTAATTGAAATTCTTTGAGCTCATCAGAATTAAGTTTTATTTATTTATTTATTTTATATTCTACAAGTGAATGAGAAATTATATTATACCCATCTCATGTTGCAACTTTTTTTTTTTTATGTTCTCGAATTCATTTTCCAAAATCAAATTAAAAATAAAATATACGTTGTGTACGAGAAAGAAAGGAATACTTGCATTTAAATTTCTGTGTATAAGTAGAATAGTTATATTTTAAAACTTTCATAAAACTCATCACGGAGTAAAATAATGTTAAATTAAGACTATGTATTCTAAAAAGAAATTGTAATTTATGCAATTATTACTGTTTTTTAGTTAGAAGAAATAAAAATCTATATATAACTGAGTTGGCTTTTGGCATCACTATTGCATTTGGTTATAATTCGAAGTACTTCAGCATAAAATTAAAGAGTATAATATTATTTTAGACTTTTTTTTAAAAAAAAACTACTTGTTTCTACTGTTATGATAATGATCAAACTATTTTATTTCGTCTAGTAATTTTAATTCATTGACTTTGTTCTAATTCTTTTAAGGGGGTGGGGAATTATTAAGTACATTAAAAATTCCAAAAAGTATTTAAGAAAAAAGGCAATTAATGAGTTAATTGATAATAACAATAGTAGAACAATATATTAAATTATTAATTTTTTAGGTTAGATTTAAAGAGAATTTTAAAAAATGAAAAATGTCCATTAATAGTTAACAATGCTGAGTAAATTAAAAATAAT
This sequence comes from Trichonephila inaurata madagascariensis, assembly GCA_019973955.1. Lineage (NCBI taxonomy): Eukaryota > Metazoa > Arthropoda > Arachnida > Araneae > Nephilidae > Trichonephila > Trichonephila inaurata. Next base: position 161,915 of record BMAV01009732.1, read on the forward strand.
AATAAAACAGCATTATATTGAATTGCTAATTTTTTTCCATGTTAGATTCAAGGAGAATTAAAGAAAACTGACTTTTATTTATTAAATTAAAGATACATTTTGAAAAGATATAATTTTCTTTCCCATCAGAAATTGATAGCATCATTTTTTGTCTGATAAATTTATTAAATTGTAGTTATTTAACGGATATTATGTCTGCAATCTCTTTTTTTTACTGTTGTTGACGTGTGTTTTTTTTTTATCCAGGGAACATATGAAATACAAGTGAAGAAGAACAGAAAGCAACAATAGAAGAATGTACACATTTATTACGGATGATGATCCCAGCATATAACAAGAAGAGGTGCGCTGCTTTCCTTTCGAGACGGGAATCCATTACAGGCGAAAGACCAACTTCTTTCCCGAAGAAGGTACAACCATGTCTTACTCGGGATTCGAACCTGAACCCACTCGGTTACAAGCCGAGGATCATAGCCACCATACTGGATGAGCGACCTTCTTTTTTACTATAGATCAGCATGAGGATCAGTTTTATCAAATCGCAACAAAGTGGAATACATAAATAGTTTTTCTAAAGAATATTTTATAAAGAACTGGTGGTTGGAGAAAATACAGCATCATTTTAATTCCATTGACTTGAAAATAAAGATATATTTCTTAATAGTTAAAGCAATTTTTCTTGAAACTTTTTTTTTTCAAAGAACAATCCTTTTTTTATAATTTGCCCAAAATTCTGTTTTGAGATAAATTTTGAGGTATTAGCAATGCCTTTTTGAAAACTATATATTAGGATTAAAAAAAATTTCGAACTTATTCGGCGATAAGATGTTGAGTGGGTAAGTCACCTCCAGGGACCTTGTTTGCTGCTTTAGGACATGGTGATTTGAACTAACCATCTTCGGTTCCGTATATACCTCCGTGCACGCGTTATAGACGACTGGTACAGAAAGGAATCCTGTCTTTCTTTAGTTGTGGAGGAGTTCATTGCATACCCCCTTCCTAGAGAAGAACAGGGGTGTTTCAAAGAAAAGGCCCTGAAGAATTTTTGATACGGAGCTCAATCAGAACTAGCTACGCCACTGGAAAAGAAATTCGTTTTGTGCTTGTTGATGGACTTTTAGAGTGATACTTTCAATTGATATACACATCTCCAGTACGTTTGAGTGTCGTTAGAACCCCTTACCATTGACGTTGTGGACCTTCTCTTATTGAGATGGAGAGTCTGGTTGACGCGTGAGGCTTTTGCCTTTTGTATCATAAATCGTGATTTAGTAGAAATGTCTTTGTACGACTCTCCATGGAATGAATGCATATTCAATCAGTGTTGTTAGGCCGTGCTGCCATCTAATGTTCAATTTCCGGGTCACCACTTCAGCGACAAATTATTGAGGAATCGGTGGGTCACCCTAGTGTCCTTGGTTGCTGCTTTAGGATAAGATGGTTTGAACTGACCACTTTCGGATCCGGAGATTACTCCGTGCCCGCATTAGACGACAGGAACGGGAAAAAAATCGCTATTCGTTCTAATAGTTAAGCACATTCTTTCCTACCCTTTGTTAATTGCGAATCGTAGTAGAAGTGTTAGCTGCACTAAAATAATACCTAAAAGAATCACTCTTTGTCATTTTAGGGGTTCCGGACACAAGCTACTGATTGTCGATGTCCCTACTGGGTCTGAAGATCAAGTTCCATTCCCCTAAAAGAATTCAAATGGAATTATGTTGCATATTAAAATAAAAAGGTCCTCGCACAATTCTTGCGTTGCGTGATGTATATGTCGCAGGGAAATGATGGAATTAAGAATTTCATCAAATCCCTAAGGGAGATGGTAAATTGGCGGGAGATGTTAAAATGACGTCTCTTAAAGGTCATTTCCCTGATAAAAGTAAGGGATTTGAACAAATCCTTGACATGTTTCAGTGAAATGATGAAATAATTTTGTCAAGAGTTTAAAAGTGTTTATTTAACACAAATGGGGTACATTAGTAAACTTAGAAGTAAGTACTAAAACAATAGTTATAATGAAAAAATACAAATTATTTATTCGAAACTAATTAACAAATAATTAGATAATTAGGCTGGTAATTTTTTATGTGTAACATCCTTTCTCTCGGTTGCTTACACACTAAAATATCAATCCCTATGTTAATCCTGTGGTGCCATTTTTTAAAGATATGGGGTTGATATTTAGGGGATCGATAATACTACCTGTAAGGTTAGAAAGTACAAGGACTCGACACCCCCAGGTGTCTCTCCCCCCCCCCCTTGTATAGCATTTTGCCAATGCAAATCCTGACTAGTTCATTTCTGTAACTGTTCAGGGATTTGATAAAATCACTTACTTTCATCAGGGAAATGACCTTGAAGAGACGTTATTTTAACACCTCCCGTCAAGTGATCATCTCCCTTAGGGATTTCATGAAATTCCTAACTTCGTCATTTTCCTGCGACATATACATTAAAATAATAATTTATCTGCTCAGACGTTGTCATTCATCGATATTTACCATGGATTAAAGTTCAAAATTAATTACGTTTGTTACGCCATATTACATTAATTTAAACAGAAATATGTCTAAAAATTACTTGTATACATTAATTTCTATTTATTCAGGGTAATATTGTCATCCTTAGAAAATATATAGTTACATCGAAGTGTTGGATCAAGTATCTTATTTATAAAACAATATTCATTTATGCAAAAAAGTGAGAGAGACTTCATGTAAACTTCTCCCCACTGTTTCCTTTTTTATTTGACAGAATTTAAGATATAAAATTGTTTTAATTCATTCTACAAATATTTTATATAGTTATGTATACAGTAGTATATCATATACATGCATTTTAGAATATATAACAGATGAACCCCCAAAGTTGAATTTTGTTTCTGTAGATCTAAATATATTTCTAAGAGGTTTATTTTAAATAGTTTTTTTCAAACTCATTTTGATACTTTAAACAATTACCTAAACTTTAAACTAACATTTAACTTTTCTAACACGCCTGTGGATTTTTCCATTAACCTGAATGCCATCAACGCTCCACAAATTCTTAACCACGAACTATCTTTTCCAATTTCCCTTAGGTGACAAAAAAATCCCTCTGATTAGGGAAAGCAATTTTCACATTCTAATTTGGCGATCGTGTCGGAAAACAGAACTTCTTGGCGGAGAACCGCCTTTTTCCATTCTTATTAACCGAATAAGAGAGACGATCTCCGGGTTTGACACAGTAAGATTAAGATATAAAAAATATCTTATCAAATTAGATGAATGATTCGAGTTATCGCCAAGCCCTTGAGGAGAAACGGTTTTGTGAAAGAAAATGACTTCAACTGGTCCTAATACGTCCTGTGAGAAGTCGTAATTATTTGACGGAGAGGGGTTACTTAAAAATCACATTTACTTTCTTTTCGAGTTGTCTTCTAAGTAATTTTATAAATCGTTTGAAAGAGGAAAAAAAGATTTTCCGTCATTCTTTTTCGAGAGCCAGGAATGTATTTTATTACTGTGTGGTCGAATTTTTTTATCTTCAAATTATGATTAAAAATTCCAATAAAAAAAAAGAAATATTTATAACAAGTTCAATTCTTGAAGTTCTATTTTTCTATTCGCAACTACTCATTTAATAGGTTTTTGATGTATTAGTGTAATTAAGAAAAAATTTGCACAATTTATCAAAAGTATATGTTATATTAAATAAAAAAATATTTTAAGTAGTTAAGGAATTTAATTCTATTATTGTAGATCCAAGAAAAAGTGAATACTTATTGTGTGTTTAATAGGTTTTTAATATATTGGCAGCATTGAATTAAAAGTCTATAGACTGAATAAGGAACGCCGCGTTATACTTTCTTTTTTAAAAGCGCAGTGTTTATCATTTTAATAAAATTTTCATGTAGTATTTTAAAGAAATATATTATTAATTCAATAGTTTTACTTTCGTATAAATATTTTACCTATATTAAAACTTTACTATTTTTCTAATGTTGACTTTTAAATTTTAAAAATGCAATATATGCCCTTATAATACCATATGCCCTTATAATACCATAATTTATCAATGGGATAAAAATAACCTTTGTTTGAAACTTTAAAAGAAACAATTAAGTTTGTGTGTTTTTATCGAATCATATTATATTTATATTAAAATGTTAAATATGTTTAAAGTTTAAATTACAATTTAAAATTTAAATAAAAATGTAAATTCTATCGATTAAAAGATTTTATCTTTCCACCATCATGGTGATTATATGAAATAATCAGGTGCGTAGCTATCACCGTATCTTCCATATCAATGATACGGAGCCCCTTAGCTACAGGGGCCCCAACATGTGTAACTACAGTCCCACTAACAGGGCTCCCATATCTAAAAAAGGGCCCCGAAGGAATTTTGATATAGGGACCCGTCAGATCTAGCTACTCCAGTAGAAATAATGTCCAACTTTTAAACTAAAACCTCTTTTTGAAAAATGAAAATTTCTCAAATAAACCACAGGCCTTTGTAGATGCAACTTCAAGAAGGAAATGGGCAGAAAATTATGCAAATTTTAGGATTCGCGCCTCTAACTGAGAAATGAAAATGATGTCAAAAGCGCAGTTCACCGGCACACGTTGAATATGATGTAAGGAAACCAATCTCATCGTAGAAGATAGGTAAAATAAATTATAGTTTAAAAAAACTGAAAAACACGTTTTTATTGTTAATCGAACTAAAAAGTAAAAAATATAATTCTTAATATAAGAATAAAGGGATTTACGAGAAAATTAATGTCATTGGGGTAAAAGCGTGGGGTGCTCTATATAAATTGTTATAATTTCTTACTAGTTCTATTTCAAAATGCAGAGTTAGTGTAAAAATGTATTACAAAGCACCCCACGCTTTTATCACAACGACATTAATTTTCTCTTAAATCATTTTATTCTTATATTAAGAATTATGTTTTTACTTTTTAGTTCGATTAACCATAAAAGCGTGTTTTTCAGTTTTTTTAAACTGTAATTTATTTTTCATATTTTAGTTCGATCCACAGAAAGCATGTATTTTCAGTTTTTGTAACTATAATTTATTCATACACTTTTTTTTTTTAATACTTGGCCCGCGACCGAAAAGGTTTGCCCATCCCTGAGTTAGAACAAATTATTTTTTTCACACGCACTAGTCTTTTTTTCTTTATTATTATTATTTCCATTTTCAGAAAGGCTGAACTATTGCTTATATTATGATAAGAAATTGCTGACGCAAAAACACATTTTCTCTTTTAAGGTTACTCTTAATCTTTTAGTCGCCAAATCTAAAAATGAGATCTAGAATTAGTCGCAAAATCTGGCAATGATGCATGGAATTAATCGCCAAATCTGGAAATGGTATAAAGAATTAGTCACCAAATTTGGATTATCCCGTCTCCTGAAGATCCTGTTCAGGAGAATGTAACAAAATAATGAAATTATTATATTGTCATATATATATATATCGGTTCTTGACAAGAGTGAAAAATTTTGAGTTAATCCGACCTTTTAAAGAAGGTAAAAATCGAGTTCAAGATTCCGTTACATACAAGTGAAACTTATAAAAGCGTGTTAATACAGTAGAGAATGCCAAAAATCAAGCGCGGCTACTTTTTCAATTGTGCTGAGAAGGAGATAACGGAATGGCACACAGGGTCGTGTTCTCAGACGAAGAATCATGCTTCTGTCTGTCCATTGATAGTGTCCGTGTGCCGACGAGATGGTAATCCCGATTTGGCCTAATCTGGGGAACTTCTTACTGTACCACAACGCAGTATATGGTTTGGGTCATCTATCGTATTTTTCGAAAGTGCGTAACAAAGCAATACGATGACTCAGCTGTAGGTACAACTATAACTCTCTCCTTCCCGTAAAGGTTACCCAATGCCCTTAACCAGCAAGATGACGCCCCATAATAAACTACGCGCATCAACCATCGTGTTCTGCAAAATTTACAGATGCTTCCCAAGCAATCATTCACTTCTGATCTCTCACCAGTCAAACACGTCAGAGATTTGATTGGACGACACTTACGTGCCCTTCCACCGCCCCTCCCAGAAGATAAACTGTGGCAAATGGCTGACAGGGAATGGAGAGCAATTCCTTCTCACAATCCGTACTCTCACTGATTATACTTGTACGTTCATCACCATCCATGGTGGTCCTACAGTTGGATGAAATGACGATGTTCTCGTTCTGTGTTACGAGCGAGAATGGTTTCAAAATAAACATCACGTGTCAGCCGAGTTTCTTCCCTTTCCTACCACTTGTTAGTGTTGCATTTCCAATATCACTTAGTGTACTTTTTAGGATAGTAGCAGAAAAGATAATTTAGGTAGAAGCTTTAAGAGTTTTACAATACAAGGTTATAAGAAAGGAATGACCCGATTAAAAAATTTAATAATTCCCAAATGAATAAACAGAAAATGATCAATAATATATCATTGTAATAATAAAATATGAAATTTTGAATTTGTAACATTTTTTGTGTGTGTGTGTGTGTGTCAAATAGTTGCCGGCAATGTTGTAATTGTGAACAGAAGTGGAAATAGCGTCACAGCGGGGGGGTAGGCATTTTGTGTGCTCTCTGTCAAAAAGTATGTCAGTAATCACGGTTCCGCGTGAATTTCGGAGAAGTACCATATAAATGCACCGACATCTAAGAGTATAAGAAGCAGGGGTGTAGCTACCGCCGTATCGATGATACGGGGCCCCAATATATGTGTAACTACTGTACCACTAACAAGGCTTTCACTTCTAAATAAGGGTCCCGAAGGGGTTTTGATTCGGAGCCCATTCAGAACTAGCTAAGCAAATGATAAGAAGATGGTATAAACAGTTCTAGGAAACTGAATACCTGTGTAAAGGCAAAAGTCCAGGGCGACCAGGTTCGCAATGATATTATACGGGTGACTGAAGAAAGTCACATTGAGCACATTTGTGAAAACAAATTTTACTTTACGTCAAGAAACGTTACGTACGAAAAAAAAATTTCATATTTTATCTTTACAATGATATCGTAATGATCCTTTTCTGTTTATTCATCTGGGAATTATTAAATTTTGTAAATGGGTCATTCATTTCTGATAACCCTGTATATAAACCTCAATACTTGTGAATTATTAATTTTAAAATTTATTGTTTACAATAGGCTCGTATTCTCTCGCATTGTTATAATTTGTTTTGTGCATCAAAAATCATTCAAAAAATTTTAATTTTTCACAAATGCATCAGAATTCACAAGTTTTAAATAAACCTGGCGTATATTAAATAATATATTGTTCAAAAACTTACTACCATAAATTTTACCTATTCTGGATTTGGGTAATAGATATTTGATTTAAATAACACGTGAGTAATCTGTGTAATTTTAATATTCTAAATATTTCAAAATGTTTTATACGTCTTTCCAATATATAAAGAACGTTTGAAATAAAAAATAACCCAGAGTTTATTACATTTTAACTAAAGGCTCATAATCCTCTGAAAAACAAAGCTTTTATCAACTTGTATGAATTTCTAATTACCGTTTTTTACTATGATTAACTTACTGTACAATATCTAGAAAGAAAGACAAAATATTTCTACCTCTATTTCTTCCAGAGTCTCGCTTCACAACAATTTATCACTTATAGTACCTCCAAAATGCTGAAAAATCTCTATACATAGGCTATTTTATTTAATACAAAAATTTAAAATATATATATATATATTTTTTTTTAATCAAAAAAATAGGAATTAAATATTTTGTATATTTTATTCAGCCAAGTCAAAATACAAATGAAAATCAGAAATAAATTAAATTACGTTATTCTCTATACTATAATGAAATTTTAAAGATATAATATTTACGGAAACTTTATTATATCTAAAAAAAATGTACGTTTCTTTTTTTTAAAAAGAGAGAGAGTAAAGAGAGCTAGCTGCGTTCTTCCAATCTAAAAAGCAGATAAAGCACATCCTTAAAAACCCGCGTTTTCTACATTCCTAGATATTCTTTTAAACATGTGTGCTGCCATCTATGAACAAAATCTGTAACTAAATAGAGTAAATCTGTTTTGTGGAATAGAAAAAATAACATTATTCTAAGAAGTACGAGTATTAAGCCTGAAAAAACATAAATTTAAAAAAAAAAACTCTTAAATGATACTATTTACCTTTTTTCTTCTCTTGAAGAGTTTTACAATTTAATAACATTTGCAATTTTTAACACCGAAAATTTCAGAAGTTAAGCTGTACGCATAATTTAAACTTTAATGTATTAGCCTTTGTTCCTTTTCCATTTAAGTTAAACTTTTATATCATAAGAAAAAAAATTTTTAAATATATTTTTAAAATCTCTCTGTTTTATATAATGATATTTCAGTTTTATTTCTTATTTTCTTTCTCTCTTTCTCTCAATCCATTTTTAAATTATGTTTTCGATAAAATCCTTTGAAAACCTTTTAATAAAATACTTTATTTTTATCGAACGAAAAATTCATCGCTAAATCCTGAAAATATATCCTTTTTCTTTTGAAAAACTTATTAAATTTGGAAGGGATTTATGAATAACATAAATGGAAATTTTGTTTATCTATTGCTGCAGAAAATGTGTTCTTTTCGTAACTTGACAGAAAAATTAACATGAAATTGTTATTTAAATTAACTCTTCCCCTGGCAACCAGAAAAAAATGTATTAAATTTATCAAATAAAAAGGAAACCTCAAGGTACATAAAATGTGTATTAATGAAACATATTCATAATTAACTCATATGAAAACAAATTCAAATACTCCATTTTTGAATCTAAATAATACGAATCAGACAATATTTTAATGTTTTTTAAATATATGTTTTTCGATATTTATTTCTTGTTACAAAAATTCTGACAAAATTCAAAAAAGACTTATTTTAATATTACTCAGTAAGAAGTGTTAATTTATTCATATTTGACATTGTTATGAATACAAAGTATGCTTATTAACTGTACAATAGCAATCAAAAATTTATATGTAAATTTCCCTTTATTAAAGTTATATCGAAATAAATATATGATACAATATGAGCATCCTCCTTCTAAGGATATATTACAAATGACTTTATTCTCTCCGTCAAATTATAATACAGAATTAAATAAACAGAACACAAGGATTTCCTTTACATACAATGTAATTACATAATACAACTAGACAGATAATAAAGGCTTTATTTACAGACAAAGTTTGTATTTAATTTAAATTTTTAGAACCCGGCTACACGAGCCAGGGTGTTCTAAATTACAGCTCGTTTATTATAACAACTTATACGCCAGAGAATGAATACTTACTTGTAATTGGGAATCTCATTAAAAACAGTCCGACATGTAAATTGGAAATACAATTCTACGAAATAAATTAGAAATACAATTCTATAAAGTAAATTAGAAATAAAATTATTAAAAAATGTTCCTTTGTTATTTAAAATATGATTGTATAAATAAGTATCTTTAAAAAAACTAATGACTAACAAAGGAGTATATATATATATATAATATTGGTATCTTGATCACAAAAAATGTAGTTTATAACTGCATAATGTGGCGTATTTTAGCACGCAGATATTTTTCTGCTAATTTATTAATTTAATAATACAATTAATAGTATTTTTCTCACTTGTAAAAATTACTTAGAAGTATCTTTTATTAACGAGTATTCATTTATATAACATGTTGATAAATGAACATGTATACACACTAACAAAAGGCTTAAAAATTCAAAGGACTTCGCATAAATAAATTTTATAAGACTCTAAATTCACACTAAGTATATAGTTCCCCAAGTACAAAGCAGTAACCAATGGTAACTGTGATTTACGAGATAAACTATCTTAAGTAAATGTATTCTACGTGCTCAGCTTAAAAGCAATTTATGCAAATAAAAATATATATTTTGAGCAAAGAATAGTGAGTTTTTAAGTATAAAAAAGGTTTACTTCTTTATCTACAAATGTCTAAGTAAACAATTCATTGTTATTGTTATTATTATTCCACAACCACAAAAAGATGCTCATGTGTTGAAAATACTATCACGGAAGCTTTGAACCCAAAATTTGACCTATTAATTGATAAGGAGGTGAAATTTTGTACCTGTAATTCCTAGGCAGTAATCATTTAATTTGTATATTTCTGATTACTCAACATTTCATCAGTTGCTTTAATAGAGCCTTTCTGTTGTTTTTTTTCCAAAAAGAAATAACTTGTTAAAAATTTTAATTTTATATATTTAGAATGATCTCTCTGTCTCTCTCTTCTGTTTCTCTCTATATATACGTACACACTGATGGGGAAAATACCCTACACCAAGAAGGAATCATGCAAGATAAATAATATTTGATAGACATGTTTATACTTCTGGAAGATTACTTTAATTCAAATGACATGTGTAACTTAAATACGCGCTGTAGTTCGAGAGCGTTATTTATCATTGAGATTAGACATAATTAATTGATGTTAGTCAAGAATGCCTTTAAAAGGACGAAGAAGCCATTATAAACAGATCATTGAGTTTAATGAAGCCGTACAATAAGGCTAAGTAAAGGAGGATTTTTTTCCCATGATATTGCAGAAAGACTTGGTAGGAATGTATCCATTATACATGACTATTGGAAACAGTGATCCCTTGAAGGCGCTATCTCAAGCAAACAGTGGTCCATATTCGTACGGGTCACCACTGACAAAGAGTACCACCGTATTCGCCACATGGCTTGGAAGCATTGTAGTGCATCTTCAACAAAATTACAGCTTTGTTGGCATCCGAGTGACACTGTGAACTGTAACAAATCGATTATGTAAATAATATCACCAATTCTGAGGCTCTGTAGCGTTCATACCATTAGCTCAAAATCATCGACATTTGTGACCACACTGATAATACACTAGAGCTATTTGAAGGAAGGAGTGGCGATGTGTTGTATTTTCGGATTGGAGCTGTTTCTTTCTTGGCACCAGTAATGAACGTATATGGATTAGAAGAAAGCAGGGTCAAAGCCTACAAACAACCGCTCTACGGCCTAGACATCTATCTAGGTCTTCGCCTAGAGTTATGGTCTGGATCGAGCAATTTTGTTTGATTGCAAAAGGACTTAAGAGGTTAATCCACACACCTTGATTGCAATCTTGGGCGTCAGTCTGGTGATTCAAGCTGTTGCACTGCCATTTATGAACATTATTCAAGAGGGTGTTTTTGAATATTCCGAGAACCTTCATAACGCTGTTGTAGCCCAACATGAATATAGAGTTCCGGAGTGTTGCCTTGATCTGTGTTAGACCTCTAGATCTCTTTTCAATAGAGTACGAATGAGATATCATTGGATGGCAACTCCAGCATCATCAACAATTAAGAGTTAAGCACCCTTATATTAACTAACCAAGTGCAACAAACATGTAGTCTCATCCGACAAACTGGTACAACACATTGCATGCACTTTTGCATGCTTGCATTCAAAACCATGGTGGTTACACTAATTATTAATATAACATCATTTCACATTTGAAATGGCTGTTCTCTTGCTTATATATACTTTAACGTCTGGAAACTGTAATCGATTAAATATGTTACTTAGAAAAATGTATTGCCAAAGTTTCATTAGTCTACACAAATTTTTTCTTGGTATTGGGAATTTTTTTTGTATCAGTGGGATATATATGGAACCCAACTGATTATATGTACTGTAAACTAATAATTTTCATAAATATTTAATCTAGATACATACGATATCAATAGAATCTACTTTAATTTCACAAACAAAGCTTTGAATTACTTAAGAAAGCCGAATCTAATAAACTAATCATTTTAAAGCCGTTTCAAGATCTAATTAAAAATTTTCAGAGGAAAAAGAACAGATTAGAGTGTTAATAAATAAAATATCCATATTACCAAAACATTTGTTTTTGTTGCACGCTTTTGCGCAATATTGGGGAAATAATTTAAAATTAAATGAGGTCATCAAAAGAGGATAGATATTTTATTTAAAAATACAAATTTATGTAAAAATAAAAAAATTGAAAACTTTTAGTTTAAAAGCAAACATTTTGTTTTAATCGAAAATATTTACATGTAGTTGTTGGGATTAATGCCACCTGCCTGACGAAGTCAGATCTAGGCCCGCGAAATTCATCGCGGCTAAGGGCTAGAATTTTAAACCTGTCGTTAACCTTAGCTTTGAGCACCATGCAGGTGATAGCACGATTTTGCTCGGTTCCACCCCAATTTAGAAGGAGAAACCCCTGGGGGTGACCAGGGGCCTCTCACTTCTCTTCCCCTTCCACCAACCACATGAGAGGACTTGCGGCTCGACGGCTATTTAGAGTACCCCCATGCCGCAAAAGCACTATACATTTACAAACATTCATGTCTTCTCAGTGATTCGAACCCAGTCCCTACGGCACAGCAGTCAGCGTTAATAACCACTATACCGGTTGGATGAGACAAATATTTACATAAATAATATAATCAATAAAAGTAATAACACTGATTATGTAAAATTTAGCTTTTTTTCAAATTATGTATAATGGTAAAAAGTCAGTAACGGTTTAGAATTTATTAAGTTTTGTCAGACTGATTATAAGTCATATTTATCAGAGATGCACCTTTGTTTTTATTTCAGAAAGAAATATATTACAGAATTTTACAATCGAATTCCCATATTACTTCATAAAAATATAATATTCGAAGACTAGAAGGAAAATCATAGAACATTCTGTCTAAATTATGTAACAATGCATGTTTTCCACTTCTCTTACATCCACACAAAAACTGTTACAAAACACATTTTTAAAAATGCCGTCATTCAACAAATATCTTTTTTTAAAATAACATTTTTTTAAAAAATTTTATTAATAGCAAAAGTCGCGACTGAAGGAAGAGATCGAAAAATACTAAAATATCACATCATGGAAACCCCAGCTCATTTACATTACGATAATTGCATCTCTCTTGCGAACAGGCTTCTTTTTTTTTTCTTTTCTGATGTACTGGGTGCGAGAGTATCAAAAACGAAATCTCGAAGAGGATGTTCCGTCAAGGTTTTCCCTTTTGCCAAAGCAGTGCTCAAGCAAATTGCGCAACCTGACGGCAAACCAACGAAGCAGAATGGAATTGCTTTTAATTAAACTACTCTTGAGATGGTTTTCCAGCATCTCCAACCTGACAGATTTCTCGCATCGCGGAACTAACATTTAATTTCAGTTTTCTGCACACCCACCGATTCCGATCCTTATTTACTCGTTCGGTTTTTTTTTTATTTCCTTTTCTCACTTTTTTGTTTATTTCGTTCTTTTTTCGAGCATCGATGATGGCTGGTTTGGAAAGCATGCTTCCGTGATCTTTAGATGCACTTTGAATAATTAAGAAGGGTAATATTAGAAGTTCCATCTGTTCACAATGTTTCGATAATAGTCTTCGCATGGGTAATTCCATGATCTTCGATGCGAGGTTTACCATATGTTAATGAGGTGTCTGGCATGGCGTAAGACACAAGATTCGCTCTGCACTCGAAATTAAATTTGTAATTGATTTTTAATTAATGATAAAACTGGACAGAGATGGAAATTAATTTCAATTTGCTTTTGAATCTTTTTAAAGGGGGAATAATAGGTAAGAGAAAAACAAAATCAAGTGAAGAATGGATTTTTAGCCAAAGTATGAGTTCCTCCAGAGATACGTGAGATTCTTCCCAAAAAATAAAGACAAAACTACCCCAAACACAATACCAGAAACATCCATTTTTTCATTTAACATTGAAATCCTCAAAGTGAGGTGAAAAGCGAAAGAAGTCAAAAACTTCGATATCTCTTACTTACTTGTGTAATAGACAAAAAAGTGTTAGTACTTATAGTTTACTTTTGTTTTTCTAATTCAATTCATTGCATGAAAAAGAGCTTTTATTAAAAATCTTTAATACAATGCATGTCAAAAATCTAAGCACTGCAAAAACCTTTGAGTAGAATTTAAAAGCTTCCTTTAATTTAATATCTTTCTGGTTATATGTGAATAATCACAGTCATAAATAGCATTTGTTTGTGGTTTACTCTTTTTTAGTGGTTTCATTTTAATGTTAAGATAGCAGTGTATCTACATAAACTATATTTTTATTCATAGAATTTTTAAGAAATTGAATAAGGAAGAAAATCATTGAGTGATACTTTACTTTTGAAAATACTGCAGGTTTCAGTTAATAGCTATAACTATTAAGTTCATTAGTTACCGTAAAATCAGGCGTATAATGCGCACCGTCATATAAAGCGCACTTCCTTTTTTACGAAGAGACCTGTAATGTAATTATGCAATACTCTTATGTTTTGAAGTCATTTATTCGTTGTACTACCCTAGGCTTTTTAATAAAATGGCATACTTATAGAACTACAATTCTTAACGTTCATGTCATTTCTTTTAAATGAACAGTATTTTGATCTATGTAGAAGTCTAATTTCTGAAACTTGAATAGTTTCGTTATTTTTGAAAATAATCGCACGAAACTTTTTTCCTTGTGTCAAACATTATTATCCATATTTTGACCAAAAACGGAAAAAGATACTACAATAGTAATATGTTATCAATGTGTGTATTAGCAAGACACTGGGTCATCAACCGAGAAAATTTAGTCGCTAAAAATCTGAATGTGACAAGTTGAATGAATCTCTTCAATTAGTCAATAATACAATAAATTAAATTAATCCAAAGCAATGCGTTGGTAAACACGGTAATTTAGCAGTTTTGTGAGCAAAATGATAAGAATGTTCATTATTCACTCCTTCACTCTGAAATACGCCAGCTTTTGAAAGACATGTGTTGAATAAGATTTTTTGCACTTTTTGAGACTGTTTCAGTTTTGGGATGCTAAAGATCTAATCTTAATTGAAAATTTAATTTAGTAGAAGACAAATTTTGCCTGTTCAACATATTTATTTACTAAATTTAATGAGACTAACGTGCAGTTACAAAGCGGTAGCCAAAATAATCATTACAGTGTTTCTTGCCAGAAGCAAACTAAAGGAGTATAAAATTGGATGTTGCGAACTTTCCCGTTATCTCAATTTGTAACAGACAATCTGCTAGGAAAACCAACCCGATTTTTAACCTACGTCTTATATTTAAGTACCTTCTGTTTAGATTTTGAAACTAGATTTGAAAATGCTTTGTGTGAATGTGGTAATACCATTGTGGGCAATCAGTTCATATGGTTTTATTTTTTAAAAAAATGTCACATTACAAGAGGAACTTATTGGAATAGGCTCTAACGAAGTTCTTAAGAAATAGTTATCAGCAATTTTAGCTTTAAAATGAGATGCCTGTATTTATCCATCCCGAATTATGGCGTATCGTGAGAAAGTTTTAATTGCTTTTCCAAGTGAAATTGAGTTTCAGCGCGGTCTCCAGAATAAAAAAAAAAGAAATGGACTAGAGTCGCTATTAATCTAGGAGATTTAGGGGGTTACCAACAAAATTGATGCTAAATGTTGAAAATTTTCCATCAAAGTATCAGGTTCATCCCTCTCATTAAAAGCATGTTTGTTGGTTTTACTGTTTAACATTTTCAAAAAAGTCATTCTAAGTTAGCTTTTTGCTGAAATATTGTATTTAAATAATTTTTTTCGTCAAAATTTCCTTAAAACAATTTTATACATGTATTCTAATCTAAGTGACACTAAATATCCTGAAAATTATCCATTTATGCGCTTTTTTAAAATTACGGTTCCGAACGTAGTCGGGTACCTTAATGTATACATCGATTAGATTGTTATAGGAGCATCCATAATAGCACACACACACAGTTGCTCTCAAAAGCGCTCGCTTTCAAAAGTGATCGCTCAGTTTTCTATAAAATGTAATGCTCATGGTTACCAATTAAACGTGTACGACACATAATAATCAGAGTCAATATTGTGGCTACCAAAGATAAATTAATAAAAAATATCCTTCCAAATTTACAACATAGTTATACTGATCACACATGGCTACGTGAGCGAGATATTTTAGCGGCAAAAAATTTAGATGTTGACTCCATCAATTTCAAAATACAGCAGTCATTGCCTGGTAATGAAATTACATTCAAATCGAATGACACTGTTGTTGATCCTGATGAAGAATTCAACTATCCTGGAGAGTTTTTAATTCGATAGATTTACCGGGAATGCCACCACATAATTTGCGATTGAAGATTGGCTCACCTATAATTTTGCTTCGAAATTTGAACGCACCGAAATTTTGTAATGGCATGCTATTAGACATAAAAAAATCATTGGCAACATTCTTGAAGCCACTATTTTAAGTGGAAAATTTCAAGGTGTAGTTGTACTTCTCCACGGATCCCAATGACTCCTTCAGTTTTACCTATTATACCATTCAAACGTTTACAATTTCCAATTCGCTTAGCATTTCTATGACAATTAATAAGTCACAAAGTCAAACAATAAAGGTTCGTGGTTTAAATTTAGAAAATTCGAGTTTTTCTCATGGCCAATTATACGTTGCGTGGTTCAAGAGTTGGAAAATCATCGAATTTATTTATTTACACTCCTCAAGGATTGACAAAAAATATTGTACATCCAATGGCATACGATAAATTAAGTTTTTGTACAATTTAAAAAATATACCTGCTATATAAAATAGTTTGAGTTTAAACTTTTTCACCTTTAAATAAAACAAGTTTAAGTTTTTATTCACACAGCCTCTACATTTTAATTCGGCCATAGTGTATATCCCTTTAAGACCCAACCCCACACGATAGTGCAGGTTAGATATTCTTATAGGCTTTTGCTTCTGGAATAGTCGTATGCAAGAAAATCGCGAATCTAATAATTGAACCGGTTTGCAGAAAGCGTAAAGCGTTACTTTTTATCAACAGACGATGGTTGTGGTCTATGTTTTACTTTCAGCTGGCAAATCTAGATTTGTTTTCAAATACAACGAAAACACTTCTTCTTTTTATCTGCCGTAAAAAGGTAATTACCAATATATTTCTATTTGATTAGATACAAATTTTTGTACTTAAGTTTAAATAATTGTAAAATAGGAAAAATATTAATTATACTCTATTAATGTGGCTTGTAGGACTCGCGGGATTTCGTTTCCCACACGATAGTGTGGATTGGGCGTTACTTGAGTCACTGCAGCTGTAAAGGTAAGTACTTACCATGCGAATTTTCTTTTCTGTTTCAATAATTTTAAAGAAAGCCTACATAAAAATGAAATATATATATAGTTATATCATTAATACCAAATTTTCTTGGGGATCGTAATGGATGAGTCCCTTTTTTCTTTCTCTCTCTCTCTCTCTCTCTCTATCTATCTCTTTTGCAATTAATTTTCTTTTTCATACATTTGTTGAGGAGTATGGCATTTTTATCCTCTCCACAGATATCTGAATCCATATGTCTTCCCCCAACAAAAGAAAAATCCTTGTTCTCCGCGGTAGTTAGTATGGTGTGGTTTAAATATATATGTATTTTAAAATAATATAAAATTTTCTCATACATTTTACTATCTTTCATGGAATACTGTGTTAACTTTTAACCAAAAACTTTTTCAGGTGTCTAAAAGGAGAAGAATTCTCACAGAAGAAATTTTTCAATTGATGAATAAATCAGATTGAATTTAGATCAGAACTTAGTGATCTTTCGGATGATGACGATGTTGCGAACAAAACATATGAATCGCATATACTGGGGAAAAAAATCAAGTTCAGATGAGAGCGATGAAGAAACACATGGGAATGTTTAACATTTAAAGACAAAATTTTGGATCATTTTTTACCATAAAAGTCTCTTAAACACATTCATTACATTGATTTAGCTGTTGCAAATTCTTGGTTTCAGTGCAAACAAGATGCAATATCAAATAAAACTCCTCTAAAACTCAAAATGGATCGCTGAAAATTTAAGTTAGAGATAGTTGAAGCGTTATCAGCCTCTCCACCTATAACAAAAGTATTTTAACTGATGAAAATAACAATGTTGCAATTCCACTCGCAAAAAGATTGAAGCATTATCATCCACCTGCAATACATGTAATGGCTTTTATCCTGGCCTTTTCAGAATAAAGGCTTGGCATGTATAGCCATTTTTGATGTGTTGATGGCATTTCAAAGCCTCGCAAGTGCAGATTTGAAAACTGCGAAATCAGTTGAAATCAGTTCGAAAACATATTGTGAAAAATGCAATGGTTATTTATACCTGTCAAAAACAAAACAAAAGAGATTTTTACAATAAATAAATAATGAATTAATAAAAGAGTTAATTAAACATCAATAGTTTCCTTATTTGTAACAATTTTAGTTGAATTAAGATTGTTTTTACTGTCAACTTAGAGCTAAAAATGTATAACTCGTAAAATTTCATAGGTGACCTGTTTCACAGATATTCCCAACCCGCACGATCGTGCGAATACAGTCTATGTTCCAGGATGGGAGTGGGAATTTTTTAATTATTTTCCCGATGTCATTGGGGTCCATATAGTATTAATAACGAGAAGAATTTAACATTTGAAGATAAAAATAATTCGGGTCTTAAAGAGATACACACATTCACACGCTATCGATTGATCGAATTGTGATTACAGCATATGTAATGACGTTAGATATTGTAATAACTTTTTAATAAAAATTTTCATCAAAACGGTCTAGATTGTTAAAGCATATTCATAAAAATTTGGAATTTTTGAATTTAAGATGTGTGTACAGGACAATGTCTGTCGGGATCGCTAGTATATCATATAATCTACATAAGTAATTTACATATACAGTAGAACCATTTTTTGTACGGTCTTTTTATATGCGATTTTATTTTTGTGCGATTTGCTTTATGCGAATTTTTTATGTGCGATCTTTTTTTATGCGGGGTATGAACTTCAATTTCTTTAGTGCCACTGTAATGTTTTCTTTCTTTTTACCAGGGGCGTAACGGAGAATATTTGGATCCCCCCCCCCCCCTGAAAGTCAGGTTTTGCCTTTAATATTTAATAAATTGGGTAAATACGTATTTAGCGTTAGTCAAACCTGGCACTTGGGAGTCCTGCCCCACCCCGGGGCAGGACTCAATATATTTGGCTCCACTGTAATGTTTTTTTTATCTATTTACTAGTGGTGTTGAAGAATGTTAGGACCCCCCTCCCCTGAAAGTCAGGTTTTGCCCTTAATATTTTATAAATTGGGTAAATACGTATTTAGCATTAGTCAGGCCTTGGACCCCTAAAGTCCCCGTGATGAGGGGGGTGTACATTACGGCACTGAAATATAGACACTTGGAGACACTCTGTTCATTTGTTTCACTTGTTATAAACAGTCTCCCGACAATGCGCATTCAGTTGCTTTCTCTCAACGCTCCAGCAACCCGCGCTTGATTGAAGACGAAACTTTCAGTGACAGTGACATTATCAATAATTTGATAGATTATGAAGACGGACAAGAAGAACCGGATTCTTTGAGAACGGACAAAAATATGCAGAGATCCAGCTTTCCAACAAATTTGAAAAGCATTTTCTTAAAATAGATACCAATTAAGAAAGGAATATAAAATTCCAAAAAGGGCTTCAATCATGTATATCTGGTTATCGTGGCATTTACAAGCAACTGACCACTCGACCTTCGTCACACCTCTTACTTTATATTGCCATAAAATAAATCAATTGAAATTGTACCTTCAAGTGACGAAAGCGATTTTGAACTTATTCATTGCAGGACCTTAGATTACGATAAGTAGCAATAAATTATGTATGTGAATTTTGAAAACTTATCCATGCATACAATGAGAAACTATATGTGTTAAAATGTTTCCATGTGTAATATTTAACTTTTTTTTTGTTGTTGTTATGGAAGTACTCTTACATAAATTTCGTAAACTATTGGCATATTTTATAAATGCAACTTTTTTATGCGGTCCATATCTACCGCACAAAAGCATGTTCAACTGTAAATAGTTTTAAATGGTAATACTCACACATAAATATATAATTATGCATAAATATTTAAACATTGCCCTTTACAGAAAATGAATGAAATAAACAAATTTCTCGAGATGAATGGGGGTGGTGGGCACGAAAAAGAAAACTACTTAACGCCACTATGTGAAAATGTCGTAAAAGAAAACGTAGTACATCCGAAAATTGATTCTCTTGCCCAGAATAAATTAAAAGTTTTCACTTTTATCATGGGGTCATAAGCACATACACAATCTTTTTCGAATCTACTTACGCTTTATCGCATACTGCACCGTCGAATGAGGAACACTTAATAGTTTCACAATGTTCCGAATTGATTTACTTTGATTGAAGTGAAAAATAATCAATTTTCGAACGCTTTTCGTTGTCTCTCTAGCTATTCAAGAGATAATACAAAGTATAAAAGAACAGAATATTTTAAGAAAAAGCAAAGGTTAAAGGCAAACTGTTTTTTGTATGCAGCCATAATGCAGAAATGAAAAAAATCAACATACCATATTTTTATTTTACTAGGAATTCATCAAAAGTTGTATTGGTGTTCTATTACTTTCTGGCGCATTTTCCTCCGCTTTCCTGCATTTTAATTCATTTTGAAATAGGTTAAATATTTTTTTAAAAGTCTGATTTGAAATCACATGAAGAATATGGAACAAAATTGGACTACGTAAACGAATCTTAATATTTAATGTAAACGAATTTTTAAGTGCAGGAACACTTTGAGAGGTATTGTATGTCAAAAAAAAAAGAAAAGTTCGAAAAATTTATGGAAACTTTTAGTCAAACAAATATTTTGAAATTTGGGAAAATATTCCGAGCATTCGTATCATTTCTGTTGCTGTTATAATGCCACCTGATCGGCAGTGCCAGATCGAGGCCACGAAATTTATCATGGTGATGGCTAGTTTTTGCGCCTGTCGCTACTCGTAGTTTTGAAAACCATGTAGGTGATTGTATGATTTGGCTAGGTTCCACTTCAATTTTTGAGGGAGAACATCCTAAAGTTCCTTCCACCTCTCTTCCCTTTCGCCCAACTACATGAGAGGACTTTCTGCTCGGCGAATATTTCGAGTGCCCCCATCACGTACAGGCACTATACATTTACAAACATCCATGCTGTTCCCAGGATTCGAAACCAGGTACTCATACCTTCCCCAGGATTCGAACACAGACTCTGTGGCACAATAGTCAACTTCACTAACCACAATACCGGATGGGTAGCTGTATCATTTCTTGATGATTAAATAACAAAGTGAAAAATCCTGTGTTCTGAAACCTTCCTTTACAGAAAATTGAAACATATAATTACATATTAATATATATATATATGTAATAATTCCCTCTAGTAACCTTTTTATTTTCTCTTTGTATTAATATTTAAACTAACTTTAATTCTTTGGTTAAAAAAATAACACTGTAATCTTAATCAATCGGCTATTTGAAATCCCTGTCCTTCCCATTCTATCCCAAACAGAACTACTATTACGTAAAACCACTGCGGTATAAAAGCAAAATCTTGTGTAATCGCTCTCTTTGTCTGCTTGCCGTCAGCATGTAAACGTCCACGTAAGAATGTAAATAACTGCAGCTCTCTTTGTTTTTGTTTTTGGGTAAAAGATGTCCTTATTTTATAGGCCTGTTTCGTTTTTTTAACAAATAGATGTGAAAATATGGATTGCCCAAATTACGTTATGTGTGCTTAAAAATTTAAAAAAGATGAAAAGTTATTCTGAAGATTTTTCACTAAACCAGATAGGGCAACAAGCCAACCCCCCAACCTTAAAATACTTAAATATATATATATATAAAAATAAATTTAAAAAAATTTGGGGAATAATAAAAAAAATAATAGAAAATAACATAACAAGAAATAACGTAATAAAAAATAAAAAAAAAAGCAAAAACATGAAGATCGAATTTATAGAAAAATAAAAAAAAGGAATTTAAAAAAAGAACCCCCAATGAAAGCAATTTCGGACTTGGGAACCGAATAAGTTTAAACCCTTGGTTTGGGAAGGGCCCCAAACCCTTCCCCCCTTTTCAACTCGATGGGAAAAAACCAAAATAAAATAAAAAAAAAAATTCAAATTATAAAAACTCAAAAGAAAGAATGATAAAACCATTGACTATATTCTGCAACGAATTCCCCCCAAATTTTTAAAAACAAAAAAATTCCCAAAATAATTACGTAAAAAAATTTTTTTTAAAAAAAAAAAAATTTAAAAAAAATTTTTTCCTTTTTCAGATTTTTTCCAAGAGAATCAAGAGTTTTGGGGAAATTAATGAAAAGCAATTTTTCCCCCAATTTAAAAAACCCTTTAATATACATAAACGCATCTTTTGAACTACCTTTTACACTACCCAATAATAGATACCCAAAGAGATGACAATCAAATTTGGTAGGTTTTGAATTGGTTGATTTAAAAAATGTAAATTTCCCTAGGCTCAAATTTTGGGTTTTTTGGTTTGTCAAAAATGTGTAAGATTTCAAAATTTATGTGGAAAAATGTAAATCTGTGATATGAGTTTTAAATTTTATAATTTTTCCAGAAAGACCACTAAAAAGCTGACTTTGAAATCCTATTGTTGTGTGGTGGATTTGGAATTAGAAGTAGCAAGACGGTTAATATATTTGTAAAGAATATAAGTTTTTAAAAAGAATTTAAAAAGGGTATTCATGATCAAAACAACTTTAAAAAAATTTTTTTTTGATATTATTGAATTTATTTTTTGGTGGGTAGTGTTATCATTTCTAAAAAAAAAATTCAAAAAAATTTTTCCCAAAAATTTTTAAATAAAAAGTTACTATTCCATACGGGAAATTTTTAAATTTATATGGAACAAAAAAGAATCTATTTTGTCAAAAATGTTCCCGGACAAATTATTTTTAAATTTAAGATGCGTCAAAACCAAAATTCTACCATATTAGATTTAAAAAATTTTTTTAAAGGGGAGGTTGAGTTTGTCAGGGTAGAACGAAATATTTGGTTTTTTTTTTACCAAAATTATTAGATCATCTATATAACGATAAATCAAGTAAGAATCTTTTAAATATGATCAATTTAAAAAAAATGAAAATATGGGTTCCCTAAACAATTACTAGCTGGGATCACCCTGAGGTAATAAATTTTGATCTGTTTATAAAGATTCTGACCCAAATGCAATAAAATTTTTCTTTTAATACGGGGGTTAAAAAAAGAATATCAAATTTCTTTTTTTCATTGAAATTTTATAATTCCTTTTTTATCCCTAAATTAAATGTAGAATCCCAACCATATCGTCAATATCTATAAAATTAAAAAGGTCCTCCAAAATCAAAAGCCATGCCCTGGGGAAAAAATTTAAAAAATCTTTATTTAAATCGGAATTTCTAAGCTATTTTTTAATTATTGCTGTGTTTTGTAAGTTATCAATTAAATTTTGGGAAAAAGAGATTGTAAGATCTTTTCCCCGAAAAACATACATACCCTATATATATATATGAGTATCAGGCCCTTTTTGGTTTTTTTGGATTGTTTGGGAAAATCAGGTCTAGGCAAAACTTCTTCAGAATTAATTTTCATTTTGTTTTTTTTACACATCAAAAAATGTGATTTTCAATCCCCCTTTTTATTTTCATTTAAAAAAGAAAAAAAAAAGGAACAAAAGAGCAACGATATTTCACATGACGAACAAAAAACAAAGAAACAGCGATCACGACAACGCTGGACATCATTGGGAAACTGGAACGTGAAGTGTTCCTCCGTCTCATACTGTAGTATTTGGGCTCTGGCATTGAGAGGCTTTTATTGAGTCAGTGTTTCCTGATTGGTGGACGTGGAAGGATAAAGTGGGAGTGGCTAAGAAATGGTTTCAAAACGGTTTTTAAAAAAAACCCCTTTTAAAAAAAACGAAAAAAAGACTCTCTGCTATTGGTTTCAGGGAACAAAATTAGCAAACACTGCATTGGCTGTCCTGGTGTCAAGGAGAAATTAAAGACTTCAGGAAAAATTTTAAAAGTTACAAAAGATAGGTTGCCTGTGTGGGTAGTAGAATTAAAAGTTAAAGAGAAATAAATATAAAAATAAAAAAATTTAAAATAAAAATATTTAGAAGGGGTCATTTTCCACAGGGGAATGACTAAGAATTAATGTTAGAGATTATGTGAGTCCAGTAAGATTCTTCTGGGCCTCTTTTTATTTAAGTTGAGATCGTAATTTTCTAAGCTTAAAATATTAGAGTTATTGATGTTAGGTAGATTGTCAAAGAATTTAACTGCAAGTTTTTGTATGTAAGCTTTAAATGGCAGAATTTTGAGAACTTTGTAAATTTCTCTATTTTTGGTATGCATGCTCTAGTTATATTTCAAATTTAAAGGGAATTTTTGAGCTTTTTTCTATAATTTAATATTGGAGTTAGCTGCATAGCCCACAGGGCAACCAAAAAAGTTAAAATGGGCCCAAGACGGCAGTGTAAAAGACTTTATAAAAAACATTTGAAATTCCGGAAAATTTAAAAGGGTAAATTGGCGTAATCGTTCCAATTTATCGGGGCGTGTAGGATATTTGTTTCCATGATAGGTTTTCTCTAGGAATATCCGGTAAAAAAGAGCGATCGCACGCTTACTATTCTCTGGAATTGGAATCTGGACTCCTCCACTATATCGGGCGGGGGACCAGTTTTTGCGTTCTTGGTTTGGGGTTGGGGGTGGGGCCCTCGGCGGGGCAATGGCAATGGCGGAAAGAAACGGCGGCTGGAATAGGTGAATCCTATTGGTTCGTGAGCCTTATTGGACTTGGAGGGAAAAAAAATGCTGACACGGTATAGAAAATTAAACTATTGAGAAAGGAAAAGCAAATGAAGAATGGAAATAAAAATAAGAGGGAACAATTGGGGTAGGGGGGAATAAATTTGGGGTAATAGCTGTTGTAGAAATTTAATCAAAAAGCCTTCAAAAATAAAATACGCTTTTTGAAGTCTTTTTTTTTTAAAGGGGGGGAAAAAATTTGAGATAGTTTTGGAAGTTGTTTGAAATATTTTGCTGTTTTAAAAGTTCTATTATAGGAACTCATTAGAGTTATTTTTCAAAAGATGGGGAAATTTGGCCCCTAGTACTTTATCTTTCCAATTTTTTTTAAAATCAGAGGGGTGGGGTGGGGGCATTGCTTTCAATTTTTTTCCCGCAAGCATATTGGGAAGGGAAAATTTCCCTTTAACAACTTTTTTTACTGGTGAAATTCCCATTATTTCTATTTAGTGGGGTTCCTTTTTGGTTTGGAAATTTTGAAAATTTTGTGCAGGCTGTATGCCCCTACACTTCACAGTCAATGCAATAAGGGGGTTTTCTTCCTCTTTTGATTTCCAATCTTTGGTTGGATGGTTTTTCCCACTTTAGACATCTTGGGTTCATGTGGCGTTGCTGCCGTGTGGAAAAATTATTTTACAACGGGAACATTGATAATACGAATGGGGGATCCCCCCTTTTATCTCCATGTATCCCAAACGGGAAGATCAAAAAATGTACTTTTTTTTTAAATTTCTTGACATAATAACTAGGAAAAAGGGGAGTTCAAGTTTAGTTCTTTTGGATATAAGCTGGTTACAGCTGGTAACAGTGTAGCCAAGTTCTTCTAAGTCCGTTACAATATCTTGGGGTTTAGTACAACGTGGTAATCCTTTAATGACTACTTTAATGGGTTTATTTTCCTTTGGTTGAATGACATAGAATTCCATGGTTTTATCCTCATCCATAAAATGAACGAGATTCCTATGTTCTTCATGGAAATCGAGAAAAGTTGGAGGTAATCCCCAGAAGTTTTAAACTTTAATTTTGGAAATTGATTCATTAGTATTTTTAATTGGTCTCTACAGTCCTTTTTAATTCTTAGAAAAATAGGGGAAGGGGGCTTGGGAGTTGTGATTTCGGGAATTTGATTAAGGTGGGGTTCATTATTTTTGTCTAAGTTCTCAAAAGAATTTTGGGTTAAGATAGGTTGAAGTACTGGAGTTGGCGTGGTAGTGTGGGCCGTTTTACTTGAAAAAACAAAGTCGTCCGTATTATTCTTAGTATTCTTCCGTTTTTGAGGGGGTACCTAATTCATTGATTTTAGAATTATCTTTAATTGGTTCATTATTTTTAGATTCTAGAGAAGAATGATCAGGGCAATCAGGATCTACACATGGGGGAATAGTCCGAATCTCACCTACCAAAAGGTCTTTTGCTTCTTGGGATCCTTTCATGCTCTTTATGGTTTGATTGGCAAATGCACTGCTGTCATTAATGGTTTTTTGGTAGGCTACGAACTTCTTATATCCTACTAGCAGAACATCAAGTTGATTCAGTTTGGCCATAGCATTTCTTCGTCTAGAACAGTCAGTCTCGGGGCTTCTTGGGTCTTTCCCCTTTTAGAATCTTGAGGGTTGTTGATCTCGTTTTTGTAAGATTTTTATCGGGATTTAGCAAGAAGCTGAATCCATATCGGATTCTGGGTCGGCTCCATCATATTTTTTTAAGGTAGAGGCTACCCCTTGATCAAAAAAACCCCTTTAAAAAGGGCTGAAAAGGGAACTTTGGGGGCCTCTCTCTGTCTTAAGCCAAAGAGCGATCACGAGAGATTTTCGCTTTATATACCCGACAGGAAGATCACGTGAATATTTTTTTAAAAAAGGCTCTGATTGGGTTAAAAAGGGGGGGGAAAAAGTTTCCCCTGATGTAATAAAAAGTCGATTATGTTTAAAAAGGTTGGGGCATTATTTTTTAAACCCAAAAATTTAAAAGGTTTTTGGGAATATTTTTAAAAAAGATTTAAATTTAAAAAGGATGCTTGGGGGGTTATTACACACACACGCATATATATATATATATAGAGAGAAAAAAAAAATTTAACTACCAGATTGAATTAAGTATGCATTTATTTAGGGGAATTATCTAAAAAGGGAGGGCAAAAAATTTAGAAAAAAGTTATCGGGTGGTTGGTTCCACCAGGCTCTCGCCCTTTTGCACCTTCGTCTCGCCCCGTTGCGTCGTCTCTCCTCTGTCTTCCACCTTCCCCTATTTGTCTGTCGTCTCTTTATCCTAAACCGCCTTTTTTCCCTCTAGGTGGCGCTCTTTTTGGCCTTACGTCTTTGGGGAATATAGGAAGGAAAATGTGACATCCTTTCCCCTACATCGGCCATCATGACCAACCCTGCTTCCTCGCATGAAAAATACAATTTATTTCAAAATGTCATGAAATAAAATTGAAAACTAGAGGAAATAAACTTACAGAAAAAACAATTTTATTAAAACAGCCCAAATATGTATAAAGAAAATCAAAACTAATAAAAAAAGCAAAAAAAATAAAAAAAAAAATAGGTATACAGATGGAAAAAGAAAACAATAAAAAAGCAATTTTAAAGGTATGGTGATAATGTCAAAAAAAGTGTAAAATTTTTTCGTTTGTAATGTTAACATTCATTTGTTTTCCTTTGGTTTTCAAGTTTTTAACAAATTACTTTTTTTTGGTTTGGGGCCATAAAAATTTAAATTTTTTCGACTTTAGGATCGTTGGACTTTACCTGAGAAATTTTTATATATGGCCCGATAAATTTTTTTCAAAATTTTTTGCCCAAAGGTCCGTTTTGCGTTTTTTTTAATAGAAACAATTTAAACCCTATATAAAAAAGGAGTTTTTTCGTCAAAATTATAAGACTTTTTTTTTCATTTTGCACTTTAATTTTTTTGGTTTTTCCCCTTTACGTAGGAGTTCTTTTTTTCTTAAATTCGGTTGTGCTTTTCCCCGGATTGGTGTTGAATCCCAAAATCAGTCTTTTTATTGTTTTTTGGGGTTTCCAAAGAAAATTAAAAAGGGGAGTGGTTTTAATGCTTCGTTGGAATTTTGGGATTTTAAAAGGGCTTCTTGTAGTAAAGGGGTTTCGAACCATTTCGTGGGATCGTCTTCTGACTTTTTTAGATAAGACAGAAATAATTGTTCGATTAATGCGTTCTACTTGACCATTTCCCGTGGCAAATCTGTAGTAATATGATGAAGTGAAATATTTTGTTGGGGAAAAAAAGCGTGGAATTCGTCGGAAGTGAATGTAGTTGAACGATCAATGATAAAGAAAACGGGGTTTCCCAAATGTAGTTTTTGGATGCCCAAATTTTTTTATTACCCCCAAAGTAGATGTATTTTTAGTGGGGTATAACCAAAAAAATTTGGTAAAAAGAGAGTCAATTGAAAAAAATAAAATTTATTTTTTTATGCGATGTTGCAAAAGGACCAAGATGATCAATATGGCATGTTTTGAATTTATCATCTTTAAAACCAAAGAGGATGGAGAAATCCTTCTTGTTTCCAGTTTTTTTATTTTTCAATATCTTTTACACAATTAGAAATATTTTTTTTTAAATTTTTTGTATTGAAGTTGGGGTTATAAAATAATTTTTTTTTTATATGTTCTAGAGTTCTTTTAACTGAAAAATGTCCTTTGTCGTGAGCTTTTTTTGAAAAAATGATCGCATCTCGTCGGGAATAACAAGGACTTGGGAAAATCAATAAATTTATATAATATATTTTTTTTTAATAAATAGTTATCATATGGCCCCTTTTTTGAAAAAAGGGGCTTTTAGGGAAAAGGGAAATATGTGGGTCGGGGTTCTTGAGATTCTTTTATCCTTTTGCAAAAAAATTAGTACACTGATTTGTTAAGCCCCCGATTCTTTTAAAAGGTCAACAGGGGCCCCATTTGTGGGAAGAGCAATGAAAAATGGTGAAATCATAATCTTGAAAAATTCAAGCCCCCCGCGCGTTTTCGTGTGTTTAGTCTTTCTTACCCCTTATTTTTTTGTAAATGCATTACAATCAGTAATTTTTTTAAAAAGGCATTCCTAAAATGTACATTTTTAAATTTTTTTGAAAAACTTCTATGATTGCTAAAACTTGGGAGTTCTGCTGGTATATTTTCTCTCGGTTTCGGACTTTTTTCTAGACATGTAATATAAAAGGATGAAAAGGAATTATCATCAGAAGATCTTTGTAATAAAAAAACAGCAAGACCGTGGGTTTGACGCATCGGTATGTATTTCATTTTCCCAAATTTTTTGCCGATATATACCCTAAGGGGGGTTTTCCCTGAAAAGGCAAACGTTTTAACTCGTAAAAGGGAAGTTTTTGGGGAATCAAATTAAAAAGAATATCTTTACGAAAAAATCGCTAAAGGGGTTTAGCAATTGCAGAATAAAAAAGGGAAATAAATTTGAAAATATCCAGTGGGGCCTAAAAGCGTTGAACTTCTTTAGTTGTTTTGGTTCGGGAGTAATGGACAACTGATTTTAATTTTGAAGGTGAAGGGGGGAAAAAGTTTATTGTTTTCAATAATATGGCCTAAAATTCAATTTTCCCATGCAAAAAATTGACATTTCAAAAAATTTTTTTCTAGTCCTTCACTGGACATTTTTAAAAACTTTTGAGTCTTTTCAATAGCCTCAGATTCATTTTTAGCAAAAGGGTAACTATATCATCCATGTAAGGGGGAACAATTCCTTGAACAATTAAGTCACGAAAAAATGTATTGATAAAAAGTTGGAAAAGTTGAAGGGGGATGTAAAAGTCCGAAAAGGGATTTTAAGGGAAATGAAATTGACCATTTTGTGTTCAAAAGGGGTATATGGGGGACTCTTTTTTCGTTAACAGGCACATGGAAAAAACCATTACATAAATCAATGGTACTGAAAACTCTAGATTCGAAGTTTATCTAAAATATCCTCCCAAAGAGGGGGAGAGGATAGTGATCCCCTTTAAATAACACACGATTTAATTTTTTGGGAAAATCAATGCAGACTCGCCCGGGCTGCCGTCTTTTTGGGGCTACTAAAGGGCTTGGTGGCATAATCAGATGAACATGGTTCAATAATACCATTTTGTCCATTCATCTATTTGTTTTTTCCCCAAATATATCTCGTTCAGTAAAGGTAACCGTCTTGGAGAATGATAAATTTGGCTTGTTTGTCCCGGGCACGGTAATGTTTAAATCAATATCCGTCGTTTTAATTTTATTCGACCCCAAAAATACGAGTAATGCCTCAACATCGTTACGAGTTTGTTTTGGAAATTTTAGGGCCAATATCAAATTTAGGAATGTCGTCGGGATTTGCGAAAACAAATGATTCTGAGGGAAGCGTCGGGGCATTTCGGTTTTTTGGCTTAGAAAAAAAAACACTATCGGGTTTTGATAGTCAAATTTGCTTTTTGAATTGGGGGGTTTTTATATATATATATACAACCAATAATAATATCAAAGGTTCATTGAGTGGTTGGGGAAAAATTAATTTTTAAAAGGGGAAAATCTTGGTTGTCAATTGTAACGAAATTGGGGTTAGAAAGAACCAATTTCTTGAGTTTTTTAAAGGAAAACCGGGTTATATATTACCACTATTTATTAAAAAAGGAGAGCCTAATTGATTCCTTTCATTTTTTTTTTTAAGGTTATTTACTTCCCGGGATCAACTAAAGATAATATTTTTTTAATTAAACAATTAAAACAATTTTCTTGATTCCTATCTCCCAAAATTTTTATTCTCGAATTTTGAATTAGGGTTTGTTGCATTTTAATTTTGGATATCTATCATATCGTGGTTATGAAATTACTTTCAACATCACGGCGGTGGCTACTAAAAATTTGGATTACCCGGGCGTATCATAAAACGATTTTTAAATTTTTTTTTTTGGGAAAAATCTTGTCATAAATTCCCAATTTTTTCTTTAAATTCCTGAATTGTTGAACATCCAAAAATAATATTAGCTTATTTGAAGGGAGAATCCCGGGGTTCCATTAATACAGTACTCCATAAATTTAAATCTCGTCGAGAAATCCCCGGCCCCCGATTCGCTAATTCCCGAATAGCGACTAAATATTGGAATACCGTTTCATTAGGCGGGATTTTTTTTATTTTGTAAAATTTTATGCAATTTAAAAATTTTTTATTTTTTTAAATTTCTGAATAAGTAGGGTTTTTTTAAAACTTAAAAGGTTTTTACCCGCCCGAATTGAATAAATAATTTTTCAGTTCCTGTCAAAAAACCGTTTACAAAAAAATTTTTTGTTGTTCGGTTTTTTGGGGGAAAAAGTTAAAATTTTCTTCCACATCAAAAAAAAAAAAATGTTCAATTTTGTATGAGTCATCTGCACTGAAAAAAACGAAAGAGTTTGAAAATAAGTCTTTAAAAAAGCCACGATAGATCGTTTTTTCAGGAAAATAGTCGAAATACAGCCGATTTCCTGTCTGTAGAAAGTGGGGGAAAACAAAAGGAATTTTTTGCAACCCGGGGCATTCTTTCACCTCGTGTATTTAGTTTAGTCTGAAAAGTGGATAAAAACAGCTGGGGGAAAACAAAAAAAATTATTACAAAAAATTCTTCGGCAGTTCCATTTTTTTTCCCGGGTTTTAAAAAAATTTGGGTAAACAAAATTAAATCCCGGTAAAGGGTTTTAAATTTTTTTAAAAAAACGGGGGAATAGCCTTAATATCAAAAACTGTTGCGAAACCCGTAAAATTTCGCCAATTTTTCCCAGAAGTCCTACTGAATGGGCGTCGTTAAAAAAAACAGGTAAAAAATTTTTTTTCAGTATTGCCAAATTTCAATGCTTGCGCAATAACTGGGATGTCATTCAGTGTTAAATAAGACAAATAAAAACCTTTAAAAAGAACCAAAATAAGTAAAATATACAAAAATTTTTCTGATCATTAAAAAGATATATGGTAGAATAATTAACATAGAAAAATAAATTAATTTCTCTATGAAAGTATAACGGGCCCCGGGTAAAAATGTCACTAGTAGCAGTTGTTCAAGTTTAAAAAAAAAATCGTATCACAGTCATTAGCAGTTTTTAAAAAAATATTTTTACAATCCTGAGAGTTTTTTAAAATAATGGAAATAAAAAAATCAAGGGAGCCATTGCCCCAACGTCTTGTTTGTTTTTAAAATTTTTAAAAAAAAATGTCGATGCCCGCGGGAAAATTTTCGGAAAATTCACAATCCCGAATTTTTCCTTTTTTAATTTCACAACACTTGAAATGGAAGGAAAGCGTCAAATCCCTTAGTTAAAGCACATAAAAAAATTTAAGAAAAAACGTTGTATGACATAAGTTGGAAAGCACATTAAATTGAAAAAAATCGTCATCGTCCTCTTTTTTTTTTCTTTTTTTTCTTGCTTCGGTTTTCTAGGGGATTTTAAGTTAAAGGGAAAAGGGCCCAGGCCCCCCTATAGAGAGTGACAAACGACCCGTTGGGAATTGGGATGCATTTATTTGGGGGTTATCTGGGGGGGGCTAAAAAATTTTGTAAAAAATTATCGGGGTTTGGGTTTGGGTTCCCCCAGGCGTCTCCCCTCCCTTTCCCCCTTCGTCTCGTCCCGTTTTGCGTCGTCTCTCACTCTGTCTTCCCTTTTAAAACGTCCCCCATTCGTCTGTTGTCTCTTTATCCCCCGAAACCCCCTTGTCCTTTTGGTGGGGTCTCTCTTAACCCCCTTTCGTCTTTAAGGGAAAAATAGGAAAAGGGTATGATAACGTGCACATCCATTCCTACATATATATACAGTGTGCCACAAAATTGTTCGTACACTTGCAATTTCCAATAACATTTTGTGTTTCCGACTAGTAAAACTTAATATAACGGAATTGTAATTTTTTTATTATATCTGCAACTTGTTTTTAATGGAATGGCATAAACATTGTTTTAAGAATAGTATAACTATTATTTTTAAAAATTAATAATCAAAAAGCTAATTAAAAATTATGCCACAAAAGACTTCGTACATAACAAAAATCTCAACAAAAATTTTTAAAATTGTATTTTTTTCTTAATTTTGGGGACGAAGATATCTTTTTTGTGTCCAGCCTTTTTAAATGTCTTCTTAGATTTAATCAGTTTTTTTTTAAATTCTGCATCGATTTTCTTCCCTGCTTCTGTGATTATTGTATTTACTTCCCATTATGTGTTTATGTGTCATGTTTTCTTTTTTTTTAATCAAATTCTCCTCAAATATGTTCTACCGGGCTAAATAAAGGGATTGAGGAGGTGTTTTTTAAAAATTTGGGGGGGGATTTATAGAACCCAGCGGGATATATTAAAACAGTGCGGGAGTCCTTTTCCTGTTAAAAAAAAAAAGCCCTCCCCAATATCCCAAATTTTTTGGGAAAGGGTTTGTTTTAAAACCCTTTAAAAAAATTTAAATAGAACTCAATTTATTCACAATACCATCAAAAAAAACCAAAAATTTTCCCAATTCTGGGGTCAATTTCAAAGAAGAGAAGCTTCCACCTCTATGGTTCATTATATTCTAACTAGATTCTTGTGGTTAAGTTTCAGAAAATTCAAAATTGCCAGAAAATTGTTTGGGATAACAGAAAATTCAACAGTTTTGGTTCCGATGAACTTATAATAGCTTTTAATTGAAAAAACGAGGAATTTAATCCCATGAATTTATGTGGAA
The DNA here is from genome assembly GCA_019973955.1 of Trichonephila inaurata madagascariensis. Taxonomy (NCBI): domain Eukaryota; kingdom Metazoa; phylum Arthropoda; class Arachnida; order Araneae; family Nephilidae; genus Trichonephila; species Trichonephila inaurata. The sequence goes on from BMAV01009732.1 coordinate 195,324, forward strand.
AAAAGAATCCTCCACCCCCGTGTTTCAAGGAGGTGGAGTTTTTTTTGGGGGGTTAAATCGGCTTCAAAAAAGGTAATTTGGTTTTTTTATGGCATTGAAACTTTATTTAAAAATTTTTAAAGGAAATTTTAAAATTTTCCCCCCAAAAGGGGATTAAACTTTTTTAACGGGGAAAGTGAAGCGCCTGCTTTCAATTAGGCCTCTGGGTTTTTAAAGATCCAAATTTTAAAACACCTCCCCCAACCTAGCCCCGAGAAAAAACAAAAAAACATGACATATAAACGCATAAGGGGTAAAATAATTCAAGAGTATGGAAAAAAGTTTCAGAAACTACAAAAAAGATTAAATCTTTCCCCGCGTTTAAAAAATTTTTGTTTAAAAATTTTACAAAGTAAATACAAAAAGACCCTTGAAGAAAGTACACTTTTAAAAGCTATATTGTGAGAAGTTACAATTTTTGAATTTTTAGTATTTGAAAATTTTAGAACAAGTTGCAATATCATAAAAAATTCCATTACTTATATTAATTTTATTGGTTGAAAAAATTAAAATTTTTGGGAAAATTCAATGTAAACATTCACTCCCCGCTTTTCTCTAACATAACCTTTGGGTTCTTTTACGGAAGATTTTGGCAAAACTTTTCCCCAAAATCCAAAAAGCAAAAATACGATTATGAAATGCAAATAAGATACTTTTAAAAAAAAACAGAAGTTTCAGTAAGCAAATGGCAATTTAGGGAAAGTTATGTTTGGGAAAAGGGTTAGAGTGTGAATTGACGGCCTGTCATAAAGTTACAGAGATATTTAGCCATTGATACAAGGTGCATACCATTGCACGTGTGCCCAGACATCTCACTACCGTGATAGAATCTTATTTTGGATTAAGGTAGGACTGATTATTTGATATTAGGACTTGTAATATTATCAGAATTGAGAGTAGGCAAATAATATAATTATTTAGATAAAGTGGTCTAAATTACGTGATTCAGTTTAACTATCACTGTGTGTTTGGTTTATTAGATTATCACTTATAATAATTTATCTAAATTATTAGAAGTTTAAGTTATATTCTTAATAAAGTCATATTAAGAATTTTAAAATGTCTGATCATTTTGAAAATCCCTCAACTCTAATTCACGCTGACAATCAAATATATGGTCACCAAAGAGCGACTATATCACAACACTTTTGAGTCCCAAAACGAAAATTAGATTGATCGCGTGCCAGTGGACCAATGGCTTATACCCAGAGTCCCGGAGAAAGGGCGAAACAAAACAACCGAGATCAGAGGAGCGGGTGGGGGGTAATGGAGAGGAAAGCAGCCGGCCGAAAACGAAACCAAAAGTAACGCCACGGGGAGGCAAGAAAGGAAGAACGCGGGAAGGAGGGCTGAATAAACAGCCAAAAACTCTGCTTTCGCAAGGGGAGGGGGGATCGATGGCGGAACAGCTTCTAATCACTGACCCTAGTTTTGATGAGAGACAAAAGGCATTTGAATGTTGTTAAAATGTAGGAATTAAGTATTCATGTAGTGTTTACGGAGGCTTGAGGGGAAAATTCCACTTTGAAGTTTTGAAAGCAAAATTTAATTTAGAGTGTGGATACGTAAAAAGTGTTTGTGCTCTAATAATTGGATTGTCATGATTTTGAATAGAAGTAAAAATATTTCTAGCAGGTTTAGTGATGTAATTATCAATCGGCTCCATGTGTAAATCGTGGTGTATGGTTGTATTTCTAACGTATTAAGGTGCGTTAGTAAGATTCGTAAACTTTTGTTTTGAATTACTTAAATGCGTTTCGTGTGGGTCGGGGCCGCTGCGCCCCAAATGGGGCAAGCGTACATTATCATTGGGTGCAAAATTTCCTTGTAAGGAATCACTTTATTTTCTATGGGTAGAGGAGAGCTCCGCCCAATAAGAGAGATAGCTAACCCAATTCTACCACAGAATTTGTCAGAAAGATAATCAATGTATTTCTTGTAAGTTAATTGATTATCGAGGTGTAAGTCCAGGTAACATAGAACCAAGACCCACTGCCCACTGAATATTGTTCTCAAAAAGTGTGAGCTCGCTTTGGGGGTCAATGATGCCCCATTTTCTGAATACAATGGCTTGTGTTTTTTCAACATTAGTTGCTATTCTCCAATGAGTAAACCACTCCTCAAATATGTCGAGGTAATTCCGCATAGCTTTAATAGTGTAATTTAGATGGACACCCTGGGTTAATGCTTCTCAGTCGTCTGCGAATAAGCAAGTACTGACGGTGGGGTGATCTGGAAAATCGTATGTGTAAATGTTGTACAAACAGGGATGAGGACCGAACCCTGCGGAGTCCCGCTTTGACAAAAGCCCACATCAGAGAAAGTGTTATTTACACGAACCCAGAAGGCTCTGTTGTGTAAATAATTGTAAATCATTTTAATTAAATATGCGGGGAATTTGAGTTTAATCATTTTGTAAGTGAGGCCATCACGCAACATCTTGTCGAATGCCCTTTTAACATCTAAAAAGACTCCAACAGTGTAAAATTTGTTAGCGAAACCTTCATTAATTATATTAGTTATTCGTATTAATTGGTGCAGCGTGGAATGGCCCTCCCCAAACCCGCATTGTTCCGGGGGAATACAATATATGGCTTTGCAGTGAGAATTTATTCTATTTAAGATTATTCTTTCAAAAATCTTAGCAGTTCAATTTAATAAAGAAATAGGTCTGAAGCCTTGTAGGGACGTGATTTTGCCCTGCTTTGGGCAGCATGACTATGTTTGCAATTTTCCACTGTGTAGGAAAGTGACAATTAATGAGGCATTTATTGTAAATTTTAGTTAGATGTGACAGCATTAATAGGAAGGTATTTTAAAGCAATGTTTGGAATTTGGTCAGTGCCCGCTGACATCCTATTAGATATTTTTTTTAATAATGCCTCGTACTTCTAAGGGAGATGTGAGGGGAGGAATGTGAGTGTTGAAATTGTCAAAATAGTAATTCACTTAATTTTCGACTTCTTCAATTTTTTCGTCACTGTAAGGTCTGCATCTTTTGTGGCCCACTGTAATATATTTTTCTTTTAGCGGATGATAACCTATGTAGCTCTACATTCCTAGAAGTAACCAATCAACCAATCAGGTATCTCCCTGTGAGAATAGACGCTAACGCTCCTCTTACTCTGCATATGCTACATTTGCGCCGAAATATAGTATTAATTCCATATAATTCAAGGTTTAAAAAGTGAAGAGAGAGTATAGCGTTTATTTCTTTCATAATTTCCATTTAATTTTTATTCTGACGATTTGTCTACTGTAAACTTTAAATTTTCTTATATTTTGTCGCCTAGTTATTTATTTCTTGTTATTGTTGATGCACATTATTGTGGGGCAAAATATTCGAAGGAATCCATGCAAGTATAATTTAAAATTGCTCAAAAATTCTATTGAAACTTCAATAAGATTTTTTATATTTTCAACTATAAAAATCTACAATTGTTTTTCCCGGAGAATTTTTGAAAGTAAAAAGCTTGTATATAAATATTTAAGATGTGATGTACATTTGTAAAAGAAATATGTTGAATAATTCGCGGTACTTTTCCGTTTCGGAGACCATTGACGACAGTTATTTTTTATTTTGTCAAATTAAACTCCAAACACAGATCAAGGTACTAATCTTGATTCCAGAATCAATTCTTAAATTATTGTTTTCGTGAGGAGGCAAGAAATTTTTATTTGCTTCCAATATTGAAGGAAAAAAGATACAATCGATTAAGGTGACTTTTTGTTGCATTTTTACGGCCTCCCGAAACGGAAAAGTACCTGTAAATCTGACTATACCATTTTGTGAATTCTCTCATGAAAATTTCTGGAATACATATGTATGAAAGTGACTGGTATTTATCTTTCAAATCATAATTCAATTATTGAAAAATTAAGATAAGGTTTGCAAAAAATTGAAAAATCTACAAAGATCTATATAAAATTGTTCATCTATAAGATGTTCTCTTGACATGGTTTCTGGAATTGTAATCCTTTATAAAAAAGAAACTGCTCTTCATACTCTAAGTACATTTTTTTTTCAATCTAATGGTTGTCAAATTAAGTATATTTATCTCACTGAGAAGAATGTAACTGTCAAGCAGCGAGCTTCAGCATTATATCCATGAATTTTAATGTATAGCAAATATTCTTGGATTGGAATTGTTTTAAAGTAAAATAATTAAATTTTATTTTCAAGATAATACATGTTTTAAAAATTACTGTATTAAATTTATCTTCTCATGAATTTTGGATTTTTTTATTTGTATTTAATTCATCGCTGTAATGTTGTATTGTAATGCTTTCATAGTACAAAGTCAAATTGAGAAAGAATGATCAGTACTTATTCATTACAGATAACATGCTTTGGCAACTGCTTTTCTGAGTTGTCACTTGCACAAACATTGGTGATATTATCTGATAAGATACAATCATTACAAATTCAATGATGGAAAAATTTTGTGCTTAGCTTCATGGTCCCTATAAGTATTGAAAGATGCATGTTCATTGCAAGAGAAACAGAAAGTAATGAAAAGAATTTTCAAATGGAAAAAGCAATCTGTCATTAGTAGTTTTATTTTTTTTTACAATGTATTAATTGGAAAGAGAACTCTTAAGAGAATTTGGTACTGATCACCTAAAAAACTCCATCAAACCCAAAATGTTATACTGTAATCTTAAATTGTAGCTTCTTTTGTATTACATCTCTACTCATAAAAAAATTATTTCTTACAGAAAAGTACATATTGAAAGATGGATGACAAGATAATAATGAAGTATGCAACATATCTGAAAGAAGTACAACCACCTGATAAAAATACGCTTCCATATCAGAAAAGAATAGAGGTAATATTTAAAATGTCAAGTTTTATATTGTCAATTAAATTATATTAGTTTAAAAAGCAGTTTGCAGTCTTTTTTATTCTTTTACTTTTTAGATATGAAATTAATTTTTTTCATTTTGTATAGTTTTGGGGTATAAAAAAACTGTCTTCAGTATTACTTTCATTAATATGAAAATTTGAGTTATACTAGAAATTCTTTATCATTGCTACATGTGTATACATAAACTGGATATCATTACATGATCATATTGATATTTTGAGACAGAAAAGATACCAAATTTTCTAAACCGACCTCTAATTTTTATTGTATTTATAATAAATTCTTCTAGCTGTACCTATGCTTTTTAAAAATTAAGAATGTAATTAAAAAGTTGTAGGGAGAAAAATTTAAATTTACAGATCACTCTTGGGAACTAATTTGATATTGGAGTGCTATGCACCAAGCAGCACTTGTTGTTGATTGATATGGAATCCAAGATGGCACCCTAGCTGTAACATATTGTAAGGAAAATAATTTTACAGAATTATTTTGTAATATATGGAAATACATTTTAAATAAGGAATATAGAAATAGATTGAAAATGACCAATATCAATCAATGATTAATGTCAATATAATAGTAATAATATATTATTATATAATAATGATGTAATAAATAATAATCATATAATAATAATTATTTTATATAATGTATTACATAATTATATTATTTAATACATAAAATAATTACATAACATAAATTAATATTAATCAGTAATGAATAACAATTAATAATTGTCCATAACTTGCAATATTCCAAAAACTGCTTGTTTCTTTAATGAATTTCATCAAACTAGGAACATTTAAAAATGCATTATTTAAAAGTAAAATAAAGGGGAAATGCACAATTTGCAGCAATAATTAAAAGCACTGTCCTCACATTTTTTAAAAAATATATCCTAGTACTCTCTAGTGAGATTAGAAATATTCTATCAAAGTAACTAAAGCCGAAACTAAGAGGCTTGAAAATGCTGCAAGAAATTGGTTAAATTTATAAGGAAATCGAATTAAAATTGTCTAAAAGTAATAGGGTTACCGTAGGGAAAAAAAAAATTAACTATAATTTGCAATTTCCATCGCAATCACATTACCACACGATAAAAATATCAAAGTAACTATATTGTAATGTTATTGCCCATCTTGGAGAATATAAACAACAATTTGGCAATAGCACTCCAATTCAAATTGGCACCCACTCTTGAAAGTAGTTAAATAAGGGGAAATAATCCAGACATCAAATGTTTTTAATTATTGGTCTTCTGCCAATATAAAAATATGACTAGAAGTAACTGATAAATGTAATTTTTGTTTGTATATCATGTGTATCAAATACATATATGATAAGTAAAGTTCATCATTTTTGATTTCTTTATTTTTAGAACTGCACTTTAGAAGAAGCAGGTTATTTGATAAATCATTTGGAAGATGTATTTTCAACTGCACCAAAAGAATTTTCTACGGGTTACATTATCTGCAATTTGAGTGAACTCATTGTGGCATTTGGATTGGTTCATGCAACTGCCTCTGAAGATCAAGGTAATTAATTTGTGATTTCTATTTTAGGAAATAAAGCAATAATTAATTTTCTGTATCATTATACTCTCTATATGATTTTTTTTTCTATGTAAATCTATATATTTTACCTGATTTTTGAATTTTTAAAACAAATTCTTTAGAAAAAATATATTTTAAATTTGATTAAATAACATAGTCTACAGAGATGTAAAAAGAGCTGAAGTACATAGGGATGTAGAACAGTATTTAAGAATATTAGTGCAATCAGATTTATTTAGTATTTTACCCCCACCAATGTTTCATAAGTGCAACATTTTCAAAACTTTCTGAAATATACAATTTTATTCACATTGATTGCTATATGAAAATTAGTTTAAAGATAAAAAATATATAGATTGGTTTTTACTTTTAAGAAAATGCTGCTAAAATAGTGCCTTGATGAAAAATATCATAAATTTAGCTTTTAAATCAGAAAAATTAAAATTTTTATAAAATTCAAGTTTTAACAAGCATTTTAATAAGTCATTGAGAGTAATGAAAATGGTAATTATGTTTATAGACTATAAGTTATCTTGAGATAGGTAGTTATTTATTTATTTTATTTATTTTTTTACTCTTGGATGTAAGGCATTTGGATGTTCCAAAATGGAACATGGGTGTATAAAGGTGTTTTTTTAACACAGTAAAGTTACTTTGACTACAATGCATAGAAAAATCTTCTCAATGCTATTATTTCTAATCAATGTGGACAAAAATACTTAAGATTCTTGATATATTTTTCAATTTCCTTATGCCTCCATTCCTCTTCTCTTTTATACACTCCTGACGTATCTGCAGTCGATTAATAATAGCTGCTGCAGAAAAACATGTGTTTTTTGATAGACATTGTTTATAACTCACTAGGAAAATCACAGGATTTCTTTTCCTGGTTTCTGCATGTTTCTTCAGTCAATGAAGGTACATAATGCTGATCAGATGTCTCATTCAAAACTATTTAAGGAAAACACTGGTTTATTTTTTTACATTATCAAATAAAGTAGATTGTATTTTAATTATAAATTGCCTCCAGAAGAAAGTGTATATTTGACTGATGAGGAAGATGTAAATGAAGATATTTTTTAATCTGCTCTGCTAGCAGTTGCTTGTGGTAAAATCGAAATTTTTACAATTACAAATGATTAAATATCTCATGAAACTGTTTTTAAAGCAAAGGACTTGTGTACAGTTTCTGAGAGGAAGATAGTGTTACATAATTAAAGCATCCAGTTATTCAACACAAAGGGAGCCTGTCACTAAAAGCACAAAAAAAAAATTAGTATTTTCCAGCTAAATTGTTTAAAAATGTATGTGGGAATGAGAGAATTGATTTGCTATATAGGCTTATTGGATCATGGTTCAAAAATGGTAGAAAATGGTTTTTTGGAATCTATTTAGCAATGTGTTAAGTATGGTTTTTGCTGGATAGATTTTACATTCACATTTGCATAAAGGTAAAAAAAACAGAACAGATAAGTTTTAATTTTTGCTGAGGAGTAATTCTGTGTTTGCTTCACTTGAAACCAGAAATCAGATCTGTTCCTAAACCTCTCGTAAAAAGTTCTAAATCTTTTAGTTGTTGACAATCAGATATACATTATGTTGTGTCTTCAATACAAGGACATTGTGCTATTTGTCAGAACTCTAAAAAAAATTAAATATTTCAAATTTGGGAAAAGATTACATAAAAAATGCTTTCCTTCATATTACAGATAGTAGAAAGAACTTCAGAACATAAAAGCTAAAAACAATAATATTCGTTCTCTTTTTTTTTTTTTATTCTTTTTTATAGAGTTTTTGTTGTTCCTTATATACTTTAGTTTTTCATCCTAGATGATTATTGTTCTGTGATATTTTGATATGGAGTTTATTTGTTACTTCCTTCACCTTACCACTGCTGTTCTTGTTTAAGCACAAGGTCAATAAGTAATTGTAAAATTCTTTGAATGTGCAAATTTAATCTTACTAATTATTTAATTATTTGCCTACATAGATCATATAGATATTATTTGGAAAGTTAGAAAGGGGCAGTAAAAGGAGGCTTTTTCAGCTTTTGAATCTTCTGCCACAAATGTGGGCCTCACTCTCAATAAGTATAAAATGAAGTTTATGGAAATCTCATCCTCCATTGTAATTGATCTAACCCTTTAAGTATTAATGGTTATACTTTTGAAAAAGTTGATGAATTTAAATACCTTTTCACAGTAATAAATAATAAAAATAAACTGAGCAGAAGTTGATAACAGAATCTAAATGGGCAATAAATGCTTCTATGTGCTGAAAAGACTACCTAATCAGCCACAAAACTAAATTAAGAACTTACAAAACACTAATACTATGCGGTCTTGCTTTATGCAAATGAAACATGGACTTTAAACAAAGATATAACATGCTCACTGGACATGTTTGAGAGAAAAATTCTCAGTTATTTTGGCCCAGTACAGTAAGGAGGGCAATCAAGAACCAGATAAAACTTTCAACTGTACAGGTTTCATTGGCAAACCACAAATTACACAAATCATCCATAGTAATAGATTAAGATGACTTGGTCATATTTGGTGAAGCTCAGAAGATAATTCCATTAAGATCTTGACATTTAAAAAACCTGAGGTAACTCAAGCTAAAGGAAGACCACCAATTGGATGGTTGGATGACATCGAAAAAGACTTAATCGGGGAAAATTAAAAATAGGGCAGGATTTGCTACAAATAGAGGATGTTGGAAGAAGTACCTGGTTGTAGCAGTGAAAGGCTTGTAATGGATTGTTGTACTTTTGAAGAAGAATTATTTATTTATTTTTAAATTTGTAGGGAAGCTTAATTTTATGTTGAACCTGTGTTATTTCTGATTAATGTTTAAAAATTTTACTTCTCAAAAACTGTGTACCTAAGTTGAGTTTTGAACATAAATATTGTTAATCATATTTTTCAAAACTATATGAAAAAAAAACTAAGTGTTAAATGCCAAAAACATCTTGTAAATCATGTATAAAAAAAATTTCAGAATTTTTTCCCTTTGTTTCTAATTTTGAGTTTTAATCATTTAATACAGGGTGTCCCAATACTTGAAAATAAGCACACACAAGGTGAAAGGTGGGGTCATATATCTGACCTGGGAAAAATTTTTAAAAATCCCCCTGCACTTGGCTAAGTGAGTATGAGCACCTTTTTGAAAATGTAGGAAATTGATGCCCCTTCCTATCACATCATTAGTTACTCTTTCCCCAAATTTCACAATTTTTTGATAATTTTTTCACTAATGTTATCTTACATAGCTGGACTATTAGTTGCAGTCACAAGCTGGACAAAATGATTTGCTGATTTAGTTAAAATTAACCTTTTCTGTGTGAGTCAGGGTTTAAGAAAAAGATGCCACCTAACTTTAACTCACCATAAAAAGCAAACTATTGGACCACAACCCCAGGCAAGTTTTTCAAAAGTTAGCCCATTTAGTTAAAATTCCAAAGTAGTGCAACTCTTGTTCTTTCCTATGAATAAGAATTTTAGATAATTTTTATTTTCACAACATTTTCATTTTAAAACCACCTCCGTTGATACATTCCATTGCATTTTTAGGTACTGTGACCACAAATTCCATAATTTCACAGTGATTTTTTCACTAAAGAAATTTTTGTATAATCATGCTGTTAATCACAATGCAAAGAGAGCAAAACATTTGCTGGTTTTGTTAAAATTAATGTAATTTGAATCGCTTTGAGAAAATGTCACCTAACTTTGACCCTTCATGAAAAGAAAATTATTACCTACTACTCTAAAACAATTTTTTCTAAAGACAACCCTTTTAGTGACAATTCCAAAATGGTACAATACTTACTACATTTTTATCAATAACAATCATAACCATTCTGATTTCTTTTATGAAATGACTTCATTTTAAAAACTGAATCTTAAGTGTGTAATTGAAATTAAGCAACAAATCTAAAAATAAAACATTAGATATTTTTGTAATATTCAAATGAATTACATTTTCAAAGCATTCATCTTCTACTCTCAAAGATTATGAAAAATGAACAATAATAATGCATATGATGGCCACTGAAAAGATAGAACAATACAGCGAGATATATATTTTTGCTATTCTAATGAGTTGGACAGAAAGTGACATTAATGCCCAGGGATTGAACCATTCTGTGCAATTACATTACCTTTGTTTTAACTATTTGGCAGGGGGTGTATGTTTTTTTTGTAATTTTTTAAAATTTTTTTCTCTTTTTTTTTAAAAATTTTTTTTTCCCTTTTTTTAAATTTCATACTGACAACTTTGCTTGTGTTAATCTGGATTTGATATTGCTAGCACTAGCAGCATTGGCTTTGTTTCGTTGGACTTGATTTAAGTAGAAGACAAATGCTGCAAAAGAGTAACTCATTAAAGAATTACAAAAATGTTTTATGCTTTATTTTTAAATATGTTGCTTGATTTGAGTTGCATGCTTAAGATTTAGTTTTTTAAAATGAAGTCATTTTGTAATTGAAAACAAAATAGCAATGATTGTAGTGGATAGAAATGTTGCAAATATTGTACAACTTTTGAATTGTCACTAAATGGGTCATTTTTTGAAATAATTTTCTAGAGTAGTATGTAATATTTTTCTTTCTATGAAGCATCAAAGTTAGGTGACATGATTTTTTCAAACTGGCGCAATCCTAAAGCAGCAATGGTATTTCTATTTGTGACTATAATCTATAGCACGACTATGTAAAATTATGTTAGTGAAAAATCATGATGAAATTGGGGTGTTTGTGGTCACATTTGTTAATGATTGATAGAAGGTCTCAACAGAGGTGTTTTTAAAAGGAAGATGTTCTTCAAATAAAATTTAAAAAGTGAGTATGCTTATGACCACAGTATAGAAGTGATAACTTCAAATTTTGTAATGTTATTTCATTGATTAGTTCAGTGAATAAAAGACAAGGATATTATATTGTCTATAAAATTATTTATTCAATGTCTGTATATAAAGTAATATTTTTTTTAAAAATTCAATCATATTTGGAATTAATTGTATTTTGAAGGGAAAAATTGGGGTTTTTGTTTGCGAAATAGGTTATAAATACTTTAGATTCAAAGTTATTTAAATATCAAAAAAAACTCTGTAAGCATTGTTGTTCCGATTTTTTCCGGGGCCCTTTGGACATTTAAATAATTAAACTGAATTTTTTATTTTAAGAAATCAACTAAAGGTTTTGATTTATTTTTAAAAATCTGCATTAAAATCCCCTTTTTAAAACATGGGAATTTTTCAGAAAGCGATCCAAATTTGTGAATTTTGGTTGTAATTAATATATTCAACTTCCATGAATTAATTTAAGCAAAGGGATAGTAAGATAGGAGTTGATTGGGGGGAAAAGGGGGGAACAAGTCAAAAACCTTTAAAAAGGGGTTTAATCAGAAGATTTTTTATCACATAATCTCTAGCTTATACTGCCTTTTTTCATTGATGGCACTTTTTTTCAAGTTATCCGGTACTGTAAGGTAAGTCTTCTTAATTATTTTTTTGTCTTTTTTAAATTATTTAATATAAATTTTTCTTAATACCTTTTTTTCTTAATTTTTTTATTTTAAATTTTTGTTTTTTTTTTTAAAACTCAAAGTATATTTAAGTAATTATTTATTTAAATTTTGTTCATTGCTATTCTGATTCTTTCAAAAATAGATTTTTATTCTTAAATTCACTGCAAATTGCTAATTAATTATCTATTTACTTAGTTCTATAAAACGTTTGTCCTTTTTTTCCCTTTTAAGTTTAATTTAGTGTAGATTTTTCCCCTCTGCCCCTTTTTAAAAAAAATTACATGTTCATTTCATGTTTCTACTGGGGTTTTAGGGGAAAAGGTAGAGGAGGGACAAACTAACATTTCATGTTGTTTTGGGGGTGAGGGTCTGGGGGTAACGTCCTT
>BMAV01009733.1:0-33063 GCA_019973955.1 Trichonephila inaurata madagascariensis
GTATAAATAAAATTGTCAATTAATATCAATCACAATCTTGAGTCTTTAACAGTTTCTGAAAAAAAAAATATGAGATATACACAAATGAAAGTTTATTGTCTTTTGGGAAGCTTGTTACATATAAAAAAATACAAAAATTTTTATGTTTAAAACAAAAAAACAGTTTTATTTTGGCTGTTTAAAAATCATTTGCCCAGTTTAAGCTTTGGGTTCAAAACTTAAAAAGCTGAAACAACAAAACCAAATAAAAAAGTTTACAAAAGCCTAACGAAAATTTTCAAAACGACGTATAATCAGGTATTTTTAAATATCATCACCAAAACCATAAGGATACATTATCACATTATAGTTATGATGTCTTTTGTCAACTTTGATATTTGCAATGCATCAAAGCTAAAAATTCTTCTAAAATTAATACAGAATTTGAGAAAATTGATGTAAATGATACAAAATATCTCGTTAAACAAAAACAAAAAAAATCTATATATGCCTTTACTAGGGAACTTAAATCTTTTTTATTTCCTATTTTACTTAAAATAAGTTAAGAGGATCTAATGTTTACTAAAATAGAACAGATGTATGTTGTAACTCGTTATTTTTCTGATGAAGTGACTATTTACATTAAAAATGCAATTTTCTCAAAAATGTTTGAAAAACTGCTTGTACCTTTTCCTCAGAATATAATGTATTAATGCATATGTTTTTTTTCTTCTTGTTACTGATATATAACATTTGAAGTTTAAAACTTAGAAACTGTGTCTGAAACTACAAAACCTAATGAAAACCTTACAAAAGCTTTCAAAATGTCGTATAATCAGGTATTTTTAAATACCATCACAAATCATACCAAACCCATATTGATACATTAATGCAATATGTTTATGATGTCTTATTGTCAAATTTGATATTTGTAATACATCAAAACTAAAAATCCTTCAAAATTGATGCAGAATTTGAGAAAATTGATGTAAATGATACAAAATATCTCTTTTAAAAAAACTGAAAAAATGCAATATATATGCATTTTCTGGGTAACTTAAAACTTTTTTCTTCCTATTTTAATTAAAATAGTTTAAGAAGCTAATAATATTTAATAAAATAGGACAAATATACATGCTGAAATTAATTATTTTTGTGATGAACTGACTATTTACATTAAAAATGCAATTTTCCAAAAATGAATGTTTTCAAAATGCGTGTACCATTTTCTCAGAACCTACTGAATAAATGCACAGGCATCTTTGACTGCATATAACTGATATATCACTATATACTAAAATTAATTTTTTGGAGATTTTCCTAAAATATCTTGCAAAAGAGCAGTTAGCATAAAAATAGATAATTTTCAAAATATTCAGAGTGACATTTTACGTTGAATGATTTTGAAAAAACTAAAATAATGTATTTGAAAGAAATAACCTCTGTATAAATATAAAATTATAATTAATATACAGACAAAATTTGAGGTTTTATACTGATTAATTTCTGAGAAATAGGTTCCTAAAAAAGCTCAGTTTAACATTGTCGGTATTAAGGGGGTACCAACGATTCTTAATATTAATAAAATAAAAAAGAGAGTTCTTCTTAAAAAACTTATACGATCTGAAAAAACTTCATATTGATCTTTCAATATTAATAAAAAGTGTCACTAGAAATAAGTGATCAAATTATTAGTCCATTCCCTCTCCCTTTATGTATTTTTGTGCGGTCTTTTTTTATGCGATTTTATTTTTGTGCGATTATTTATGCGGTGTAAGAATTTTAATTGCTTTGGCACCACTGTAATGTTTTCAAACAATTTACTAGTGGTGTAATGGAGAATGTTAAGACCCCCCCCCCTGAAAGTCAGGTTTCGCCTTTAATATTTTATAAACTGAATAAACAAGTATTTAGCGTTAGTCAAGCCTTGAGCTCCTAGAATCCTTCCCTCCCCTCCGTGACAGGACTCAATGGCTTTGGCTCCACTGTAATGTTTTAAATCTATTTACCATTGGTGTAACTGAGAATGTTAGGATCCCCCTGAAAGTCAGGTTTGTCTTTAATATTTTATATATTGGGTAAATACGCGTATTTAGCGTTAGTCAAGCCTTGGGCCTCTAGGGTCCTGCCTTCCCCGTGATGCGGGAGTTTACGTTACGCCACTGAAATGTAGACACCACAAGACGCTCTGTTCACGTTTGTTTTAAATAGTCTTCCGACAATGCGCATTCAGTTGCTTTCTCTGAAAGCTCCAGCAGACTGCGCTTCATTGTAGACTAAACTTTCAATGAAAGGAAAATTATCAATAATTAATAAATTATGAAGACGGACAAAAAGCCGGATTCTTTGAGAAAGGATAAAGATATGTAGGGATCCAGCTTTCCAATAAATTGGAAAAGCATTTTCTTAAAATAGATACCAGTTAACTAAGGAGTATAAAATTCCAAAAAGGGTTTAAATCATGTATATCTGGTTATAGTGGCATTTACAAGCAACTGACCACCGGTCCCTTCGTCACAAAAACTTATCTCTTACTTTATGTTACCAAAAAAAAAAAGTCAATTGAAATTGCACCTTCAAGTGACGAAAGCGATTTTGAACTTATTTATTACAGGACTTTGGATTACAATAAGTAGCGATGAATTTTTTATGTGCATTTTAAAGACTTATCCGCATATACAATGAGAAATTTTTTTTTTAAAATGTTTCCATGAGTCATATTCAATTATTTATTTTGTTATGGAAGTACTCTTACATAAATTTCGTAAATAATTGGCATATTTTATAAATGCGATTTTTTTATGCGGTCCCTATCCACCGCATAAAAAAAGTTTTTTGTACTATTTCCACGAATTAGTTTGTTATTTGTAAGAATTTGTGAAATTTTTGAATATTTTCCTCGGCGTTTATTTTTATGCGGTCCCTATCTACCGCACAAAAACAGGTTTAGCTGTAATTGTACATATATATATATATATATATATATATTTGTGCGCAATTTGCATGTGTTAATAAGTTGTAAGTAGACAATAGACAAAACATGTATAACTATTGTAGTTATTTAAAGACATTTAAAGTACACATACTGCAAAGAAAAACTCAAACTGAGAGACACTTGAAAAAACGGGGTGTTTCAACTTATTTTGCAATTCGAAAAATTTTACGAATTTGAAATGCTTAAATACTTTAAAAAAATTAACTATTTCTTGAATATATGTAGACATTACCTAATGAATGGGGAATATAAGTTTGTTTTGCCTTAACCAATATTGATATTTAACTGTAGAGGAACGAGGTAATTATAGTACGTCAATCTTTTAATTATTTTTTATTTATATGTATTTTTATACATTCCGTTATTATTTTAGCATCGTTTCATCCTAATTTTCTTGATTGATTTTAAACTAGGGAATGCTTTTGGAAAAGTTCCCAGCAGGAAATTTTACTTAATTATTACATTGTGTTTTGCGTATCAAAAATTCATTACGTATTTGACTTCCATGTAATCTGAATGCATCTTTCATCACTTTGGGCGAATCCTTTGTGGCGCAATTAATTTCTAATTATAAAGGGATCTAATTTTATTTTATTTTACAAATATGCTGAAACACTAATTATTTCTGTTATGTCTTCTGTTACTTTGAATTTAAAGTAGAATATTTACATTTTGAAAACTGATTAAAAATATTTCCAATTGTCTCATAATTTAATAAAACAAAGCTTCTGAAATTCATGGAATTTGGAATGTTTTGAATAATTTTGTCAATCAATATCATCATTTGCAATCTGTATTAATAAGCAGTTTATTTAAAAAATTTATTTCAGCAAGTTTCTCTAATCTAACAAAATTAAATTATAAATAAAGTTCTTTGTAAGAATATCTTCTAAAACTTTTCGTGTACTTTCATAATCATAAAATAACTTTGATTTATGTCATTAATATACACATAAATGCTTCCAGTACCATAAATAAATACATAACCATGCATTAATTTGATAAAAAGCTGTCAATATTAATATGTTGTTGGAGTTTCGCCTTCGAATTTTAATTAATGCAAAGGATAAAGGAAAGTGTAAATTATGTCCCATCAATTAAAATGAACACAAAATATGTTTTATATGTTTTTAATTTATGAAGCGATATATTTTATTAAGGTTATTTACTTATATAATATAATTTCGCTAGTTTATCGATTCTGCTTCTTCGAACGAACCGATGACGTTGTATACAGTTAGTTGTGTTATGGAATATACTCGTATTTCTAGAAGTAAGTTATATTTTCCGGTTTAATAAATTAATGAATGAGAGTTACTTTACGTTCGGGTTGGGATGGCGATCTGAGATCGATTAATCAAAAAATCGATTCTCGGGCCAAAAAAATCGATTTTTTAATTCGATATGTAGCCCTGAATCGATTCAGTGAATAAATATTTCCACCCAGAGAATCGACATTCGATTTTTTTCTTTGGTAAAAATCTTAAAACTGGTAAAAACGAAGTATTTAAAGCATATTTGGTAAAAACGAAAAATTAAAACACTCGTAGGCAGTTATGCACCTGAAGTATGATACTGTACTTTAATGGCAAGAACAATAAAACTCTATCATCGCGTTTACTCAATAGCCATGATGCATACAAGTATCGTGGGATCATCTGTTCCTTGTGAGCGCCTTTTTTCGATTACCGGCAAGTGATGAATGGAACCGCTTGGTACCCAGTGGACTTGACAGACTGTTATTATTAAAAAGCTTTGATATTAACCATTGGGAATTGTAAGCTATTTTATCTATTTTCTAATCTCCTTAATGTAACAAAACATTTAGAAAATAAATTTATCCTTTTATACCTGATACTATGATATGGTAATAAAAATAATTGCAATTGTCAAATTCCTGAACTAAAAAATTCCCTGATTTTACAGATAAGAGATCGATTATTATGGTATCTTTCTTGTTTCGCATTAACTGGATTTATATTTAGATGGTAAATGCAGACTTGGAAAAAATCGATTTTTTAGAAATCGATCTTTTAGACCTCGTTTTTTTTTGTGAATCTATTCATCAGGTTACGATTTGAATCGATTTAAAAATCCTTCTTTTTCGGAAAGAATCGCCATCCCTTCCGTCTGGATATAAAGCGTCAAGACGGAAACTGCCAAAGAACGTCGTAATTTTGAACCTCAATCAAGTGATGATTATGACACACGAGTCGTCATCTTCATCTCCTAACCACACACCACAAACGGAAGAACATTGAGCCTGTACTGATTTGACGTACATCGGCCGCCTCTACTTGGTGGATCTTTTTAGTTCCAGTTTTATAACCCTTTAAGACCCAACCCGCTCGATCGTGCTTGTTAGACATTTTTATACATTTTTGCTTCTAGAATAGACGTATGCAAAAAGAAATCCGAATCTAACGATTAAGCGTGTTTGCAGAAGGTGTAAAGTATAATTTTTATCAACAGACAATGGTTGATGTCGATGTTTTACTTCCAACTTGACAAATCTAATTTGGTTTTCAAATACAAGAAAACACGTCTTCATTATATCTGTCGTTAAAGGTAATAATTAATATATTTTTAATTTCTTGGATAAAATTTTTGTATTAAAGTTTAAATAATTGTAAAATAGAAAAAAATATTAATTATACTCTATTAATGTTGCTTCTAGGGCTAGGGATTTCGTTACCCGCATGATCGTGTGGGTTGGGCGTTACTTGAGTCACTGTAGTAGTAAAGTTAAGTACTTACCATGTGAATTTTCTTTTCTGTTTCAATAATTTTGATGAAAACCTACATAAAAAGGAAATATATATATATATATATATATATATATATATATATATATAGTTATATATATATAGTAGTTATATAATTATTAACAAATTTTCTTAAGGCTCGCCAAGGATGAGTCCCTTTTTTTCTTTCTCTCACTCTTTTTTGCAATTTATTTTCTTTTTCATACG
The DNA here is from genome assembly GCA_019973955.1 of Trichonephila inaurata madagascariensis. Classification (NCBI taxonomy): domain Eukaryota; kingdom Metazoa; phylum Arthropoda; class Arachnida; order Araneae; family Nephilidae; genus Trichonephila; species Trichonephila inaurata. The sequence goes on from BMAV01009733.1 coordinate 5,947, forward strand.
TTTGATGAGGAATATGGCATTTTTTCCCTATCCACAGATATCTGCATCCATATCTTTTCCCTTCCCGCGAAACAAAAATCTGGGTTTTCTGTTGGGAGTTAGTATGGTGCGGTTTCATTATATATATTTTTTAAATAATAAAATTCTCTGATGCATTTCACTATTTTTCATGGAATACTGTGTTAACTTTCAACCAAAAACGTTTTCAGTTGTCTAAAAGGAGAAGAATTATCACAGAAAAATTTTTCAACTGATGAATAAATCAGATTGAACTTATATCAGAACTTAGTGATCTCTCGGATGATGACAATGCTGCGAACAAAACATATGAATCGCTTATACTGAAAGGAGAATCAAGTTCAAATAAGAGCAATGAAGAAACACATGGGGATATTTGAAATGAAAAGACCATTGTGGATCATTCTTTACCATAAAGGTCTCTTGAAAACATTCATTACATTGATTTAGCTGTCGCCAATTCTTAGTTTCTGTGCAAACAAGATGCAATATCAAATAAAATTCCTCTAAAAATCAAAATGGATCGCTTAAAATTTAAGTTAGATATAGTTGAAGTGTTATCAGCCTCTCTACCTACTAACAAAAATATTTTAACTCATGATTAAGATAACAGTGTTGTAAATCCAGTCCCAAAACGATCGAAGCGTTTAAATCCACCTGCTATACGTGTCATGGCCTTTATCCTGGCCATTCCAGGAAGAAAGGCTTGACATGTATAGTCATTTTTGATAGGTTGATGACATTTCAAGGCCTCGCACAAGTGCAGATTTGAAAACTACGAAAGAAGTTCGAAAACATGTTGTGAAAAATGCAGTGATTATTTATACTTGTCAAAAACAAAAGATTTGTACAGTAAATAAATAATGAATTAATAAAAGAATTAATTATACATCAATAATTTCCTTATTTGTAACAATTTTATTTGAATTAAAATTATTTCTTCTATCAACTTAGAACTAAAAATGCATAACTCGTAAAATTTCATAGGTAACCTATTTCACAGATAACACCCAAACCGCAAGATCGTGCGGATACCGTCTACATTCCAGGGTGGAAGCGGAAATTTTTTTATAATTTTTCCCAATGTCATTGGGGTCCATATAGTATTAGTAATCAGAAGAATTTAATATTTGAAGATAAAAATAATTCGAGTCTTAAAGGGATAAATAACGATGTTCTTAGACAAAATCGAATAAACTGAATAATCTAAGCTGTATACTTTTCTTAGATTAGAAATATATTCAGGTGATTTTTCATTCTGTTTGTATCTCAAGAAAGTAGAATTCTATAAAGAATTAAATTACTTTTTCCCTATTCAAATATTTTGTTGTTGGTTTTCTCAAAAACTTATTCTTTTAAACGAAAAAATAACCGAAATAAGTTTCAAAGGTTTTGGAAAATATCCAAAAAGAAAACCCAAAAAATGAAAAATGTAAATTTTTAAAAAAGGGTTTTTTTTGATTAACCCGCGTTCACTCGCCTTTTTTTTGCTTATTACCCGGGGTTAAAATTTGGGGGTTTATGGGAAAACCAGGGGTGTATTTTTAAGAAAAAAAAAATTAAGTCATTATGATATATTTATAAATCAAGATGTTTTTAAATAAAAAATTTTAAATTGCAACAAATAACTAACTTTAATTTTAACAAAACATACAAAACTTTCTTTTAAAAACATAATTTTATATTTGTTCAAAAAACCAAAAAAACGATAAACCGGTTAAAATATTTTAAATTTAATAGATAAATATGTAGAAAGTAAAAAAAAATAATATTATAATATTTTAAAATTTCCAAAGGACTTTTAAAAGCTAACCTCGCAGGAGTTCTCACCCCCAGATAAATTTTTTCAAGGTCATTACATTAATCGTTCCAAAAAGAGGGTTGCACGGCCTGAAGGTTCTATGATAAAAAGGGCACTCAGAAAAATCGGGGCTACGCATTATTTTAGTCCGGGGAGGTTTTTCCCCTTGGGGGTTGGGAACCCCCCCCGGAGTGATCGCGGTTAACATACTTTTTTTGGTAAAACCCCATCATTCGAAAAATTTGAATTTTCTTTTTCAGGTTTTGTATATTGGTAATCGGAAGTATACTACCACCCTTTTCTGTTCCTTCTTCGTTAAAAAATAATTTTCCCAAGAGGTTTTGCTGTTTTCCTTTTTTTTTAAAGAAATAATATGTTTAATATTTGGGAATTTAAACAATTAATAAAAAATTTCCTTTTTTTAGTTAAAAGATGTAGCAATTAATGTTTTTTTTTAAATTTATTAAAAAGTTATTTAAGAAATCCGTAATGTTAAAAAATAAAATTTTATTTTTATTTTTTAAATTTTTTAAATTTACAAAAAAAACCGTTTGTGATTTTTTTGCTGTAAAATATTAAGAACTTTTTTCAAAAATATTTTTATGCATTTGGTTTAAAGTTCTACCTGGAGACTCCAAAAAACATTTGGCCTTAACAATGGGTTTTTTTCCCCTTTTTTTTGTTTTAAAAATGTTTTTAAGAAAATTTTTTGGTTTTTTTAAATTAATAAAATTTTTTTTAAAAATTATATATAATGACGATTTTCTTAAGGTAATGTTCATTGATGAAATATTCTTTTTTTTGATTTTAAAAATTCACAAATTTATTTCAAATGTTTTTCAAAAACCTTAGAAGAAATACTTTTGGGGAAAATTTAAAAAACAAAAATTTTTAATTTATTTTAAGGTTTATTCTTTTTAGTTAATTAACTAGTTTAAAATCGAAAATAATTTTGGAAAAAACGCACACACAATTTAGATGGTTTTTAAAAAGCAAAAAAAGTTATTATAAAATATTCGATAATTTATTTGTGTTGTAGGAATTTTTCTTTTTAAATTTCTTTTTAAAAACTTTATTCTTTAATTTAATTTGGGTGAATGATTTTATAAATAATTTAAAAGTTGGGGTTTTAAAAAGAAATCTTAGGGCTCAAAATAAACGGAAAGTAAGAAAAAACTTTTCTTTTTTTATCTCTGATTAAATCTTCTTTTTTTTCACTTACATTAAAAAAGTCTTCTCTTTACAGAATGAAGAAAAAAGCCTGTCATATCTTTATTTTCCTGCAAACTCACGTTTTGGGTGTAGTCCAACTAGAACACTTGTAATAATCAAATTTAGGAGATAGGTCAACATTTATTACTTATATAAGAAAATAGTTTCAAGGTGGGATGTATCAAGATTTATGATTTTTGGGAAAAAAAATTGGGAGTGTAGCAACCCAAAAAAAAAATCCCAAATCTTTTATTGTTTTTTTTTTTTTTAAATTTTTCCCCAATTGATTTTTTTCCTGCTTATTCTTTAACTGTTTTACAATTCTGTTTTCAAGGTTTCTGTTTGTTTTCCCTTTATATCAATTTTTATGAAGAAATAAACACAATAATAAATGAAAAAATTAAGTTATCTTTCTCAAAAGTCTTTAATCTATTATACGACGAAAATTACGAAATAATTTGAAAATGTGATGTATTTCTTATTATGGTTGCTAATCTTCTAAAATCTGACAATGTCGGAGGAGATCCAAAATATTTCTGACTCTAAGAACAAGCTCTCCATTAATATTTTGATTAATGAAAATCAAAGTGCAAATGTTCCCAAATTTTAATATTTCACGTTTGGGAATCATTGGAAAATCAAAAGGGAGTTGTACTGGATCCTGTATCACACCACCTAAAAAGGAAAAATTGATAACTTGAACTAATTTTGTCGCGTTCTCATCATTTTCTGAGGAGAAGTCACCCCATAACCGATACTGGGGGGAAACGAAGTGTGATTGAGGGTGCATTTAAAAACACTAAATGATGACCAATACATATTCTCCATAATTCCTTTGAATGATTTTAAGCGTTAAATTTAAGTACATGATATGTGGGCAAGACACTAAATAATACTATCTGAAAAAAACTTAACTTCGACCAAAGGAAAATTTTTTTCTTCAATTTTTAAGCCATAACAACTGTAATTCCGGACTCCATTCCAGGAATAAGTGACTACGGGTTTGGAGACTGGGTGGTTATATTTGCCCTGAACTTTTTTTATTTCCCTTTATTTATGTTTTTTCAGTAATGATGTTTGCTTGTGGAGCAGAACTGTTCTGTTTTAAAGGGCTAATTTGGGTGATGGAAAAGCCCCTTTGAGAGGATGAAATCGGGGTGGCCCATTTTACAGGGAAAAAAATGAATAGGAGATATTCAGAACAACACCGTGTTTCGATACTCCTTTTGACGGACTATAATTCTAAATAAATAAAGAAGAATTTTGGTTATCGAAACCCCACTTTTTAATATTTATCCATCCAATCTTTTCCATGGATGTCCACATGAGATGATATTAGTTGGATATAAATATGACGGAATCTTTGGCTTACTCCTACGCCATAGCTTACGAAGAATAGATACGTTAATTTTAACATTAATGATGATTACATAACTTAGATACTAATAGAAATTATGGCAATATAATAAAATATACGCAATAGTTGAACATTTTCTCAGATAGGACTGTCTGAAGTCCCAGATCAGTTGAATCAATTCACTCTTAAATACAGAACAAAAGCTATTCGTTAAGAAAGACAGAGTTATATTTTTAAAATGTGTAGTAATACGAAACATCACTAAATACTCTGAGGTATATGATTATTTTAAATAAAGACAAGATAAAGAAATAAAGTAAATTCTTAATTGACATAGTTCAATGGCTCACCTTTCTCCAAAACAAAATAGCAATTTATGTATTGTAATTTTCTTTTACATGCTTTTACAAGATGAGACGATTTTACCTAAGTACGCGATTAAAATATTCTAATGAAGCAAACTTATATATTGATATAATTTTTAGTTTACTATAAGCAATATATATATACATATATATCATTCTATTCTCTTTTTTAACGATATTGCGAATCCTTATTAAAAAGAAATGCAGATTTTCTTCAGCATATTACAGTCGGTCTTTATATAACGAAGTCGCTAAATTCCAGAATAAAGTTCGTTGCAAAGAAAATTCGTTATATAGAGGTTCATCTTTTAATATACTTTATAAAACCACATAAAACAAATTTTAAATTCATAAACACTACATATTAAAAAAGTAATTATTCACACATTTTTAAATTAAATTATGTTTATGTTATATATCTTACCCATCAAAAAAGAAAGAAAAAAAAACTGCAAGGAAAAGAAGAAGAAAAGAATGTCGAAAAATACGCTGTATTTTCAATATTTTTATTAAAATTATTGAATTTTAAGGACATTTTATAATTTAAAGTAACAAGTAATGTTAAACATACATTATTTTATAATTAGAACACAAGGACACGGGACAATCCACTGAGGGTGAAAAAGGATATCGAAGATGTTTCTAGTGAATTGAGTAATGGGGTTAAAGATTGCACTTTTTGGATGAAACATCCAAAATTCTATTGCTCTCGGCAAGTTAGGATCTTATAAAACATTTGAAGATTTATGACCACCATAAAATGTGTTACAGAGAGAATAACTTGAATATTTTTCAGAGAAATTTAGAAAAAGGGAGAAGAAAATTTGAATCACCAAAGAAAAAGTTCGTTATATAGAAAACGCATTTCGCTATAGAGAGGTTATTTTACAAAGAAAAACGTGAAATGTTCACGGTTCCAGGAAAAAGTTTACTATATAGAAAAATTTGCAATATAGAGGTTCGTTGTATAGAGGTTCGACTGTATTTGAAAGCAACTTATTATTGATATGCATTTCAATTATATTACTTTCTAAAACTGTAGTTCTTTCATTTATATAGCACATTACAGTTATTTTGCAATATATTTCAATTTACCACACAATTTATACATTTTTTACATAATTTTGTTTTAAAAGAGTGGTAACATAAAAGGGTATTTAATTACTATTATCTTTTTGATTTTAATATTATAACCAATCATACAAATAACACATTTTGTGTGTAAATAGATGAATGCATACATTTTATTCTTGACTGAGAAAGGAGAAACATCCACTTAATTTCTTTAAAAACCTCTCAAATACATACAGTATCCATTATGTACAATTTAAGTTTTTATTAAAAAAAAAAATCGGGAATTACTCTTAACGCATTCCTGCATAAAAAATATAACATAAAATTCTATATTTAAAAAAAATTAAATTGTAAATAATTTAGCATTTGTACATTTTAAGAAAAAAATAACACTCCTTCAGAATTATGTTTAATTCCCACTTGCTGGAGAAGACACGTTTATATTACTTGCAAATAAATCTCAGGCAGAAAATTAAAAGAAATGCTGATTTTCTGCGCGCATTTCGTTCTGAGTGAAATTTTTGTAATTTGTGATAATTAACGATGAAAAAAATACCACATGCCTTTATTAAAGGAATTTATCTTATTGGAAAAATATTTGAAATATATCAAGTAATGAATTATATCAAAAAAATTCTTTTTTTCATCCAAGATTAAATATGCATTAAGAATCATTTATTTACTAATGTAGAATAAAAACACTATGGAATCAAATTAAAAATGTTTCTCAAAATCGTAATCTAAGCATACATTCTCAGATATTTTTTCTTTTTGAGAACGCATTCTGCATAATCATTTTATTTTTTTATATTTTAGATCATTTGATGGAATATTCTTCTAAGAACATTAACTAGTTTCTTCTTTCTCTCTAAATTTTGATATCGAAATAAAAGTATTTTATTTTGCCGTTTGAAATATACTTCTATAAACAAGATGTTTGAATGAGAAATTAGAATCATACACCTTGAATATTTAAACACAATTCAAAATGTCTCGAAAAGTGTTTAATTAGAAGGTTTTCTGCACTTTAATTTAACTTTTTGATAGTTAATTGTTATCTACAAATGTGTGTGTGCCAATTTTTTGTAGCATTGCTTTTACATGATAGCCATGTTTCTTTTCAATAATTTTGGCTTAATTTTTTCTTGAAATAAACTCTTTCTCACTACTGGCCTGCCAATTTCCCTAAATTTCTGTTGAACCAATTTCCACAGTACGCTTAATGTTCTTGGATGCTGTTCTCCAAAGGCTCGTGTGGCCGCGGTGGAGAGGCGGGGTGTCATGAGTTCAAAAGCCTGGTACCACTGAAGACCCTCCGTATAATTAAGAATAAAGATTATATGGTGATAAACGGTAAACCTGTTGAGGCTCAAATGTCCTCCCATTGAAATGGTACGGAGATTAGAAAAAGGGGCGCCATAGTTCAGGCTTCGTCCCTTGACTATTTTCTAAAATTACTAGTGTGACGTCAATATTCACTCACTTACTCAAAGATCACGTTTTAATAAATCAAAAGCATAAAAATCTATTCCAGAATTATCAGGTGATTTTATAAGCGCTCAAATGGAATATACTTTTTTCTGTTTCTGATTCTTTCTTTGCTAAATAAGGCAGTTGACTTAGACATTCGACTAGAAATTTTGACCATATGAAACTCAGCTCCATCAATGTCTTTCCATATTACATTGTTTCTTAAACTGTGGGAAGACCTAAGGGGGCATGATAATCCTACGTGGGAGGCGTGAGCATATTGAAAAATTAAAAATAAAAGATTATTTAAAATTATTAATTTACTGAAGAAAATAAAGCAAAATACCTTCTGACATATGTACACTGATATTATATAATTATACATGTATCATCAGTAATTATACATCAGTAATGCACAAGGTATTACATAATTAATTTATCGATACTAATATAATAACAAGTTAATAATTACTAGTGATTTCCATAGGCTTGTCATGTAAAACTTTTAATACTTATCTTGATAATTCGTATGGCTTATAATTGAAGTCGTATTGTATTTTTAACGTCATAGTACATCATCATTGCCTTCAATACATTATTATTGTCCTGGCGGAGGTGTGATGAAAATTATGATTGAAAACTGAGTCGCAACCATTAGAACTTTGAGAAGCACTGTCGTATAAGGCAGAATTTCTTTTTCAATTATTGGTTCTAAGGCATTATACTGAAAATAGTTGCTTTATTTGAGACTTTTTTGAATTTAATTTGCCGTTGTAGCAAAATTCTGCAGCTATCATGAATCCTTTGGGAACTTTTCTGTACGCCATTTTGTATGGTCAATCCCGACAGTTGAGCTATAGAAAATTGATCTTTTATAACAATTGCTTAAATAGTCCCATGATTCATCGAGTGTTATCACAAATTTCAATTTTTCTACAGCTAGGTGTTTTTCATATAATTTTTCAATTCCTACTTTAGCTCACATTCTCTATATATCTATTTATTTATTTATTTATCTTGGGGAAATTTTCAATCGTTAATAAAGTACTTTTTAAAGAGCTCAATTGAGCTGAAATTTTATATACATGATTAATTTGGATGACAATACAATAATTTAATAACAATTAATGAAAATTAATTGATTAAAACTAATTATTTAAGGAACTACAAATACAGCCACGTTGGCATCCTTTTTGGCGACTTGTGTCAAAACTTTAAAAGGTGTTTTTTCTAACGTTTTAAAGCATTCAGTTGAACAGGAATTTTATACACACGATTGTTTTCGATGACAATACAATACTTTAAGGATAATTGATACAAATTAATTACCACGTAATGTTGTTATTCTGTCATATTTATATACATATTTATATTAATTGTAACTAAAGTAGATAAAATAAAATTTTTCTTTGTTGATCTAAGTAGGAATTGACTTAAAAAAATTATATTACTTGTTATAATTTTTTTTCGACTATATATTTTGGCAAAAGCAGATAAACTTTAAGTTTAAACACATTTTGTAACTTTAAATATTTATGAATGATTTTACTTACAGCGCCAGAAGTCATTTTTTGTTTCAATGCAATTAATCTTCGAGTATTTTCTTTTAGGATCAAAGACATCCTTTTCTTGATATTTGACAGCGTTCGAAGAGTTTCAGGACGAGGTTTATGGTCATATTATGAATTTCCTATTCAGCTAGATATTTTGTTCCTTTCAAATTTAATATATTCTAAATACCTTTTTTTGAAATGCAATAATGGAGATTTTTATACCACTTTATAATTTTCTGATGCGAATATTTCTCCTATGAAAGCAGAGTCACGTAGCTTTCTATATTTCTATCAATTTTAAGGGCCATTTTTAAAGTAAATGCTTTATTTTACATTCCCAATAAAATGAATAATTTGAATAATTTGAAGTTTTCAAAGTTTTATCTCAAAATATACAAACGATAAAATAAACTACAAAATTGTTTCTATAAAAGGAAACGCGATCTTCTTTACTCTATGATTAAATCTATGTTATCATCTTTAAAATGTTCTAATTAGAGTTAATTAAATTGGAACGAGAATCATTGAAAAATTTAGTATATAAAATATCCTTTTAATTTTAGAATTATAACCTACATTTTGAAAATATTTATAACTGTATTTAACTTTCATTGTAAGACTAAGATATGTCAATTTGTAAATTTTTTTTTAAATACTAAATTATTTCCATTCGTTATAGAACGGGATAAATGTACTTTTACATATGTGTGTAAATAATAAATTTCGTATAACTCTTATGGAATTTTATGAGGTTATAGTTTAAAAATGAATTATTAATTGTATGAATAATACAAATATTGTAACATATATTATAATTGTGGATAGAGGAAACAAATACATACATTTAGCAAATATGCTAAAAAATAGTTCTAAAATGTAAATTATGTTATTAAAGGTCTTACAAATTTTAGTGAGTAATAGATAAAAAAAAAATTCCATTCCATTTCTTTTTCTTTTTAAAAGATCATAAGTAAGTATGTGTATATATTAGTTTCAATTTTTCGTAGGCTAGTTACATGTTTATATTCAAGTGAAATAATTCCATAATATCGTTTTCAAAATTTAAGATAAAACGGTCTAATATCAAAATAGAAATCAATAAATAAACCTCCTTAATATGTGTTAATTATCACATTTCTCTAAAGGCGAGAAATCAGATAAGTAATTTTGTATAACCAAACATTTTACAACATTCAAACTCTCTATAACTTTTTACATATAAAAATGTAAAGATAAATAAATACATTTTTCATAGGGTTAAAATTCTAAAACTCAAACAAATGCAAATAACTTTAAACAAAAATTTCCGTTAAGTGTAATTTTATGTTCCAGTAATGAATTTTTAAGTACCCAAAAATTTTCTAAGAACAATTTTGCTTAGGGTTTGTTAACATACAAAAGAGCTTTTAGAAACTTTCCAAAAATGGTAATCATTTTCTACTCTAAACGCCTCTATTTGCCATCGTTGAAAACTTCCGCCAGGGATTCACTTAGCAATTCATGAAACTTTTCAGTATATTCCGTGTATTGTTTCTCGGACATTTGAGCTTGTCGTCATGATTTAAGAGTGTTAAGTAACTCATATTCACCTTCCATAAACTTCTCTGGGGATTATGAAGTACCGTATCACTTACAGTGTCTTAATTATTTTTACAATTATTATTAAGCTGTTTAATAGTGTTTGGATGTATTATGAAAGTAAATAATACATTTCTGTAACCAATATATGGTTGACGCTTAGGTACAAAAGCTCAAATTATACTTAAAAGCTAGTAATTTATTTTTAAGTTATGGATTAAAGTATTTAATTTCGTCTAAAATATCAAGCTTATATTTTATTAAAAAAATATATCTTCCTTTTTTATTATGAGTCTAATGTGAGAAATTTATTTTGTCATTTTGGTTTACTTTTGCATAATATGCATAAGTGGACTTCATAGTTTTATATGTATTATTTATAAGTATTGAGATTTTTGGGAATTTTTTGGAGGTTTTTTCTAATTGCCGGCATTTTAATACATCTTATGTTACAATTTCTATTCGAAAAATTAATTGAACTTATTGACATTGCACGATGATAACATTAAAGAAATCCACTAATACATACTTTAAAAATACCACACCGAAGGCTGTCAATTATTATGTACCGTGAAAAAATAAAAACGTCAACATGGACTTACTCTTTAAGTGCAATGTATATACATTTCGTGAAAACATTTTCGGAGCTGCAAAGTATTGAGCCATGTAATTCGGAAAAAGTAGAAAGTTATTTTTAAAATGCTGATTTAAATTCAGTTCTTATGATTGAATAAATGCATAGTTTTTTCAATCTTGGAATTGTTTAGCATTTGTTCAAAATGGCGAGAAGTTGTAAAATACAAATACCAGTTACCAGCATTTTATATCCCACAGCAAATAATTAAAATAACCTTTCTTGAAAAGTATTGTGTTCTCAGCTGTTTCATCAATTTTAATTCTAGACATTTACACCAATAGCCAGAAAAAAAGTTTGTAATATCAAAGATAATTCTTTTACTACTCTTCTTGACAAAACATGTACACATTTTTAAGATTTGTAATAGGAAAGCGCTGTCTTTAATTGAGAGCAATAATAAAATGCCACTACTAATACTTTTAAATAGCAAAACACTTAAAAATTGTGTAATCTTACAAACACTCACTAAAATATTCATTTTTCAAGTGCCGATGATGTTAAAATTGATAATGAAAATACATCGCAGAGAATAATTATTTCAGCTTAACTCAAACTTCCTTCCAAGGATTTCAACGCAACTGGAAGTACATGTACTTATTTAACTGAATAATGATTAAAATATTTTGCAGCTTTAATTGTCTAAAATAAGTTACATTTGCTTCATTATAATTTTTGTATTTTTCACACAATTCCTTCTATTAGCTCACATTATCTATGTATTCATTTATTTGGTGGAATTTTTATTTGTTAATAAAATACATTTCAAAGTGCTCAATTGAGCTGGAATTTTATATGCATGATTATTTTAAATGACAATACAGTAATTTAACTATAATTAATAAAAATAATTTGATTAAAACTAATTTTACGAAGAATTACGATTACAGCCACATTGGCATCATTTATGACGACTTTGCGACCCTTTTGGCGACTTGTCTCAAAACTTGAAAAAGTTTTTTTCTCATATTTTAAAGCGCTCATTTGACCTGAAATTTTCTATACAATATTGTTTTGGGTAAAAACACGATAATTTAATTATAATCAATTAAAATTAATTGAATGAAATTAATTATTTAAAGAATTACAGATACAGCCACGTTGGTTTCACTTGGGTCAAAACATTAAAAGATTTTTTTCTCCCGTTTTGAAGCATTCAGTTGAACTGAAATTTTATACACACGATTGTTTTGCATGACAATACGATACTAAGGAAAATTAATAAAAATTAATTACCACTTAATGTTGTGATTCTTTCATATGTATATACATATTTATATTAATTGTAACTATTTTTTAAAAAGTAGCTAAAATAAAATTTTTCTTTGTTGATCTAAGTAGGAATTGACTTAATTTTTTTTTGTATATACTTGTTTATTGTTTATTTAAATATTACTTCTTCACAACACTGTCTAGTTACAATTGCTTTTTTCCCCATACTGCATTTTATAATTATGAAACAAGTTATTTCAGCTATTAATTACTTTTGGAAAAACTATTTTGATGATTAACTTTACGACATTATTAAAGAGCGCACCAAATTTAGTAAAACTTACGACGTATGTCATACAATAAATATCAGATAATACGTATTAATAATTGTGTGATCTTTTTAAAAAAGAAATCGCCAAACCAACAACTGCAAGTAATTTTTACTGAGTGCGCAAATTACAAATTAAACTTAAATTTCATTATACAGATACCACAGTGTTTCTGCAAACTGTGGGGCGCACCTTCCTTGGGAGGGGGCAGGACAACTCTACGAGGGGAACGCGAGCATATTGAAAAGTCGAAAACAAAAAATTATTTAAAAAAAATTATTGATTTAATGAAAGTAAACAAGTAAAATACATTCTGACATAATAAAAAATAAAATACACATTTACACTGATATAATACACTTATAAATGTATCAGGTGCTACAGATTGTATTTTATAATTAATTTAACAATACTAAGTTAGAAACAAGTTAAATAATTGCTAGTAACCCCACGGGATTGTCATATATAAGATCATATAAAAAATCAACACTTATCTTCATAATTTGTACAGTTTATGATTAATTTTTCAACTACCGATTAAAGTTACGCTATTCTCTTCCCAATGTTAATCGTTTTCCACGTAGGTGTGCGTATGTGATGCATTGGGAGGGGGAGGAATAAAAAAGTAAAAATAATGTCTGAAATAATTAAATCCCTTTCAGACATTGCCACGGTAATTTTATTGCATTCCAAAACCTCCGGCATTATTTTACGAATAGCAATGAACAGAAAACATCGTACTTCGGAAAGGACGTATATATAGGTTCGGGGAAATTAACGCTTTGGCTGAGAGAGACGGTTATATACGCCAGTGGCACTTAAGAAGTTAAAGTCGTATCGTAGTTTTAGCGTCAAAGTACAGTATGATTGAATGAATCCATTGTTACTGTATGAGAGGAGCGCGATGAAAATTATGATTGAATACTTGATTGTGAACATTGAAACTTTGAGAAGCACTGACATAACAACTGATTTACGATATGCCTACAAAAGAAAAGACTTTTATTTGATTTTATCTTCTACATTTGTAAACTTATTATTAGTGTTTCTTAACTTAATTAGTAAAAGAAATAAAAACATATATCGCATTTAATTATTTTGTCACTGACTCTCATATAAGAAATTTAAAGAAATTAAGATTGCGGTATAAAATAATTCGATTTTTCAAATCAAAAGTGCCTAAGAATCTATGAATAAATATGTTATAAATCCCTTATTTCAATTTTTGTTACTTGTATAAAAGTTCATCGAAAAGCCATGTCATCATAGATTATGTAATATACTAAAAATGAAATGACCTTATGTTTTAGCGGAAATTTGTTTTGTATTAAGGGTATAATGACTAGTTTATTTTATCAAAATCCTTTCTAAATGCCCTGCAAAAAGTGTGAGTTGTGCACCCTGCAATATATTGGGACTATTCAAGATACCAGTTTTTCATTCCTTTATTTTCTGTCTCTTCTTTCGGATATGCATAAAAAAAATTAGTGCAATACAATTGGCATTTATACAACATATACAAATCATTAACTTAGTGGGTCAAAATAAAAATTCTGTGTTCTTTAGCAGAGTCTTTTTATTGTAAACCAACATCATTGCCTCTAAATATTTAAGCCTTGTGTATCATTATAGGTAAGTCACCATTGTTTGTTCACCTGTCGTCCAGATGTATGCCAAGCAATACTTTTTTGAATTAATATTTACTTTTAGATAGTGATGTTTTAACTTGTAGTAGGGTACTTTTGGATATAATCAGTAATTTTCGTCTTGTATTCTATAGTTCTTTGATAATACTTATCCCATTTGGTATGGGGCAAATTAAATGTTCTCATACATTTATTCTAGAAACATTTTGATTAACGTCTAGATATATTTATAAAATTGAAGTAGTTGTTGCTAATAAATTCTATTGTTACAATAATGTCTTTACAAAACGCTTGAGAACTCTTGAATTTCCATTTGAACAGCATATGCTCCATTTTTTCTTTCTAGGCAAAAGTTATTTTACTGTGTCAGATAATAAACTTACAAAATTATTGCTATATTTTAATTGTATTGAAGTGTAATAAAAAAATTATAGAATTCAAATAAAATAATAAATACTTAATAAAATGCTTGCAATCAACATCTCGCATGAAAAACTCCCATTTCAAATATATATATATATTGAGTTCCATCTATAGAAACAATTAATTGAAATGTGGTAAAATATCTGCTCAAAATCATTTACAGTTGAATCAAAGAAGTATAACCTGGCATTTTTATTTCTTAATTTTAACAGTAGTAAATTCCGAAATGAAACCGTCTAAATCAGCTAGAAGTTCTGACATTTTACTATTAATTACTAGCCTTAATTTCGCATTTCTTTCTACACTAAAAATCTACCATTTCCCACGATTGCTATTTATATAAAAAGTCTTTTTAAAGAGAAGGTTGCGTTACAGGTAAATTTCCATTGAATGGAGTTTACTAATAAAAAAGAGTTATTTACAACAATTTTTCAGCTTTCTTTTATGGATCAATTGCATTGGTTAGCAATAGATTACTTAATAAATCTCTTTTCAGAAATCACGGTAGAAAGTGAGTAATAGGGAAAAAAATATTTCCTTCGGCATTTCATTCTTCACCGTGTGGGATTTGCATTACTTTTATGCCTTTCACAAAAAACCATGTTATTTTCGATCCTAACCCATTTAAGAACCTCGAGAATTCTCTATAGGGATTCCTAAATATCAAACTCTCTTTAGTCGATTGAAAGAAAGTTAAGCAAATGTTCTTTTCCTTTTAAGCCTAAGGAGAAATCCTCTGAAGGAGCTGAGTGTATAGAAGCAAGAAACATAGACAAAAATTGACTAAGAGAAAATGAGATACATTATACGAAGAAACTGATGGACATCTTTCAATTTTCGAGAACAGGAACCCAATTCAAGTTCTTAAAGTACACTAGGGGTCTTACAAAAATTGCTATTTTTTCTGTATTTAGAGGGGGGAAAATCATTTTAATTCACCTTAAGAACAATTAATTGGATGAAACACTAGGGAGATAAACATTATGTTATATGCTATTATATGCATCATATGTTTTTATAGTGTTTATTATCTGAAAATGTAATAAAATTTAGTTGTTGTTGTCCTGTGTTTTTATTCTGGGATACATATGAAATACAAGTGGAAGAACAGAAAAATACAATAGAAACAGAAGAATATAGAATTTTAATTTATTACAAACGATGATCCCAGCATATAACGGAAGGGGTGCGCTGCTTTCTATTCGAGACGAGAATCCATTACAGGTGGAAGTTCGACATTTTCCAAAGAAAATAAGTGCATGCCTTACTCGGGATTGGAACCCGAACCCACTAGGTTACATGCCGAGGGTCATATCCACCATACTGGCTGGGCGGCAATAAAATGTAGATAAATTAGATTTAGATTTTTTATTTTTTATTTTCATTTCATACATATGTAATTTTTAATCTTCAATATGCATCTCTTCTTTATCCCCACAATGGTCCATATGAACCTTCCATTGTTTAAAACAATGCTAAAAGTCTTCATGTGTCAGCTACTACTGAACGCGCGCCGCTTTCACTTTCACAAAGTCCAACAGTCTCAAGTCATGTTCCTCTTAATGGTGATTTCTCCATAAGAAACAGATAGAAGTCGCATATAGCAAGTGAATAAAACAGATGGTCTAAAACTAGGATGCTGTATTTGGCAAGAAACCTCTAGACAGATAATGCGGAATGAACCCCGGGGTATTGTCTTAGTGAAGGACCTATGACTTGTCCATCCTCAATTCGGGTCATTCCTTCCTTATTCTTTCACGGAACTCAACGAGAAAGTAAATGTAGTAATATTGGTTAATAACTTGACATTCTCAGGAACCCAGTGAATTAACACAATTTCATGAATATCGAACGAAAAACTATCAACTTATTGTTTGAATATTGATTTGCTTATTTGAGCATATTTTGCTGTCACTGGATGGGTTCTTTCAGAGTATATACTTGTGCTTCGTTTCACAATCATAAATAAATAAATAAAAAAAAAACACAATTCTTTACATATTATTATAGTGTTCAATTGCGTTTGGGTCATTTTCAATGGCATTCAAAGTGTCTCTGGAAACAGTTTAGCGAGCGTCTTGTTGTTAAAACGTGGAAATTTTAGGCACGATTTTGGCAAACAATATTGCATACAAAAATTGTTTTATAAAATTTGTCACACGGATTATTTTTAATATCCGTACAGCCTCAGTAAATGCACGATCATAGAACCTACGGTCAAATTGATCCTGATCAACGGTTTTGTTCATATTGTCTTCCATTTTTTATGTGGAACTGTGATCCGGTAATGAATCAAATTCAATGTTTTATCAACCGTTGTGAAAGCCTTTAAAACACTCAAAAACACTTGCAAAGCTATAAACATTCATTGACATACAATTCTATGAATAAATTAAATTATAAGTTTCAGTGGAGGTTCTTCTAAGTTTCATGTGAAATTTCACAACAATTAGTTGCAAGTATGTTACATTTATCATTTTTCCACCGAAACAAAGTCTATCTCTTACGCGAACATAAACAACTCCTACACTGCAGAGAGGTACTGTATTCGAAAGAGAAAACTTCAGACTAAATAAATGTCTTTCAATTGGCTTTTCAGAGATGCTTTCTTCTCCTGTAGAAGCGTCAGTCTCATTATTTAATAACCACACCACCGTGTACATATAAGAACAATTGAAGTGAACTATGTTCTCTATTTCTTTATTGATTGATCTTTTCAGACACAGCTGGGATGTTTCAATTTTAGAAATGAAATTATAGATGCTTCTATTCGAGTTAACCTTTCAATTCACAAACATTTTTTAAAGTAGATTTTTAATATCAATATATTGGATAAATATTACCCATACACTGAAGTTTTAACAAGAAAACACAGCCGTTCAGGGAATTCGATCTTAAGTTCCACTGCTTTAAATTAGTTAAATTGAAGCTAAGGTTAATCTCCATTTTTGTATTTATCTGTAAATCATATATTTTGGTTAATTGGTGTACAAAGTCCTAAAAATAAATATTTCCATTTTTCTTTAAAATGACATTTTTAAAGCAACAATTTTTTCCTTTAGTTTCTTAAATTTTAAATTTTTTAAACTTAACACAATTTTGTTTAACACAAAAATTTTTAAATTTTTAAAGTATTTTCCTATATTCCCCGAAAAAGTAAAAAGTGTGGGAAAAGAATAATTAATGTGTAAATAAATTTGTTTAAAAGCATTTTTTAATTTTTTTTACATTATTTAAAGTCATGTAAAAATTAATTAGTAAATATTAACATAAAAAATTTACACCCTTTTCAAAACCCAAATATACCAAAAAAGGTAAAGAATTGTATCATTATATACACCATTGTTTTCTTAATTGAAATTAAAAAACAGTCAAAACGACTTCCTTGGGCAATCTAATGTTAAGAATTAACTTAACCCAAAATTTTGAATGTTTTACTGTCTTCTTTAATTTGAAAAAATTCTGCAGCTGAGGAGCATTGATTGCTTTATGTTTTATGGAGAGGTTAATTTGGAGGAGATTTGAATAGTTTCAGAACGGTGTCAGTTTGACGTCTATGACAAATAATTGTAGTGGGGATTATTGGGGGGGGGGTTCATCCCAAAACCCCAAGGGGCTTGACTTAAATTAGGGTAACTACAAAAAGGGGTTTTTTATATTTTTTAAAAATTCGCAGGTTAGGGTTAAAAAGGAAAAAGGATATTTTGTTCCCTTATGAACGGGGCCGAAAACTTGAATGCCGTTTTTTGCACATGTGAAATGCTACTTTCAAGGCACATTTTGTGAAGTTGCCCCCTCGGGTGCCCTTTTCCTTGATTATCAGTTGGCTGGGGTTATAGGAACAAATGAAGAACTAGGAGCGGGATTTTGATTTTAAATTTTTGACTTTTTTTAAGATTTAAAACTTAAACATCAAAACAATTAGATAATAATAATATTTTGTGAAGAATCTGATGACAAAACAAAATATAGATAATAAAAAAAACAACGGACCCTATCAATTTTTAAACTTCCCCAAAAACTAAATTTCCCAATACTATCACAGACCCTAATATTAAATAGTGAACCCTCCCTTTAAATTTCGTCAGGGGCCCCAATCTTTGGAAGTTGCGTCTTTACTAGAGTGCAATGGTATGCACCTTGACTTTATTGACCTATGTTAGGAATTTCTTTTTTGGTGTCACTTCTGGGGGGGTCACGGACTATCTTAACATTCCCAAATTGCCACACCCCCATTTAAATTTCTAATATTTAAAAGTTTCCCCAAATTTTTGCTTTTCCCTTCACGCTTCAATTTTTTGGGTTTGGTTGGAAAAGAGTTACCTTAATTTTTGGCCCCGGGGCCCCAAAGGACATGTTAATGAAAAGGGCCGTGAGCCCGTCAAATTTTTTATATAACAATTGTTAAGGAAAAATGGATCCAGTACGATTGCCAAAGGAAGAGTAAATCTTGGTTTATACTTGATCATGCTTCAACAACCAAATATTCATGGATAATTTTTTGTTTTGCATTTGCAAAGGATCAAAATTGTTGGAATGTTTTTGGGGTTGCTCAAACGCCCTCCTCTTTTTTAAATCTATTTTCCTAACCGAATTTTTGGTTCTCTATCGAACACAATTAATGTGAGTAAACCAAGCCCTCAAGGGAACAAAAACGCTTTCACTACTACTTCAAACTTGACGAAATTATTCTCCTCAATAATAATGATAGTTCCAATGTTGTGGCTCTAGTCAAAAACTATTTAGATACACTTAATTTCGAAGTTCCCACACAGCTCACCGTATTCACTTGACATTGCTATTTCTGATTTTGCTGATTAATGGAAGTAGCTTTTAAAAGTTTGCCAAAAAATTTGAGGAAACCTAAATTTGGGTCGATTCGTAAATAGTCTTAAGGTTTTCCGACTACCCTAAAATTATGAATTTTGCCATTTTTCTTATGATTTTATTTTATAGGCCATCTTATTCGCTTTATAAAAATACCAAAATTTTTTTTCCCCCATTAACTAGAACAGAAACTACAAGTGTTTTAGTAAAAGTAAATGTCATTACTTTACATATGTCAAACTTTTAAATGCGTTTTCCTCGAAATGTGTTTTGTTCGGAAAGCTCAAACGGGCTTAGCAATTGCCCAACAAGTTTTTTAAAAAAAAAATTTGTGAAATTTTCTTATGTTTTATAAATGGGGGTGGGGGAAAGTTTTTCCCTTCCCCGGGTTAAAATTTTCATTTGTTTTATTACAAAAAATTTTCCCCAAGTTTCTTTTTTTTAAAAAATTAACAAAAAATAAAAACCCAACCCTGTTAAAACCCCCAATTTCAAAAAAACCAAAAGGAAAATAAAAGGGTGCTAAAAATTTTTGTAAAAAATTTAAAAATATCCCTTACCCTAAGGGGAAATTTTTCCAAAAGGAAAAAAACCCAAATTTTTTAAAAAAACCAATAAAAAAAATTGAAAAAAATTGAAATTTTGGCATTTTTAAAAAAAAATTTTAATTAAAAAAATTTTTTAAAAAGGGGGGCCCCCGTTTAAGAAATTTTTTTTAATAAATTTTGGGGTTTACCTTTTAAATTTTTCCCCATTTTTTTGGGAAAAAAAGGCGGTAAAAAACTTAAAAATTTTTTTCCTTCCTTCTTAAATTTTAAAACGGGGTTTTAAAACCCACAAAAACCCAAAAAAAAACCACTCCAAAATTTTTAAATTTTTTAAAAAAAATTTGTTGAAATTTTTTTTGGTTTTTCTTTTAAAAAAAGGGAAAAATTTTTTATTTTTTTTAAAAAAGGCATTATACTTTTTTGCTAACCGTTTTCCCCGTTTTAAAACTTTTTTGTAATTTTTTTAAAAAATTTTTTAAAAAATTTCAAATAAAATTTAAAAAACCGGTGAAAAAATTTTTTTTAAATTCTTTTTTCAAAAAAAGTTTTTAAAAAAAGAAAAATTTTATAAAAAAAATTAGAAAATTTTTGGGAATTAATTTTATATTTTTAAAAAAAAAAATTTTTTTAGTTGATTAAAAAAAAAATTTTGTTCCAATTTTTTTTAACCAAAAAATGTTTTTAAAACGGGTAAATAAACCCCCTTTTAAAATTAAAAAAATGAAAAAATTTAATTTTTTAGTAAAAAAAGTTGTTTTTTCAAAAAAAACCCCTTTTTTTGAAAATTAAAAAATTTTGCCCCCAAAAAAAGGCTTTTAAAAGGTAAAAATAAAACTAAAATTTTTGAGTTTTAACAGGGGGGATTTAAGGAATTTTTGCCGGACCTTTTTTCCCTTTTGAAGAAAAACTTTTTTTTTTCCAATTTTCCTTTTTTTAAAAAAATAATTTTTTTATTTTTTAAAAAATTTGAAGAATTATTTTAAAAATGGAAAAAGCTTTAAAAAGGAAAAAATTCCTTAAGAAAAATCCCAAATTTTCTGTTTAAAATAAAAATAAAAAATTTTTCACCTTTTCTTTTAAAATGAATTAAGGACAAAATATTTTTAAAATAAATTTTTTTTGGGAAAAAAATTTTTTAAAATTAACAAAAAGGTTTTGCGTAATTTTTTTAAAAAAAAAATAAATTTTTTTTTAAAAAATATTTTTCCAAAAAAAAACGGTCTATAAAAATTTTTAAAAAGGGTTTTTTAAATAAATAAAAAACAAATTTTGAATTTAACCCAAAAAATTTTTTGGATTTTAAATAAATAAAAAAAAAATTTTTTTTTTTTTGTTTAAAGGGAAAAAAAGGGAAATTTTTTTAAATGGGGGAAAAAAAAACCAAAAATTTTTTAAAATTTTAAAAAGGTTTTTTTTCCCAAACATTGTTTAAAAAATAAATTTTAATTTTATTTTCCCTAAAAATGTTTAAACGAAAATTTTAAGAAATTTTTTTGGGGAAAAAATTAAAAATTAAATTTTTTTTTTTTGGGGGTAAAAATTTTTTTTAAGTAATTGAAAATTGTTTTTCTCTCTGATTTCATATTTATTTTTTTTAAATTCTTTAATATGACTTTCTCTAACTAAAAAAAAAATCATAAGTTTTTCATTCCTTTGGTGTAAAATATTTTAAATCAAATCAAGATGTGTAATTTTACTGAAAAACAAATTTAAAATGTTTCATTTAATTTTTTTTGTTACATAAGGAAAATAATTTCTATGATAGTTTTTTTTTCAAAATAAAGTAAAGGAATTTTTTTTGCAGAAAATATTAATGTATTACTTCAACAATATCAATAAGAAGTCAAAATAAAGTTTTTTAAAAAATTTTTTAAAAAGAACATCCCGGGAAAGGGAAAATAAAAATGAATAAAAAAAAAAACGATCCATTATGAAAAAAAATTATCTCCTTTAGGAGTGAAAACGCTTTTTAAAAGAAAAAAACGCTTGCAGGAAAAAAAAACTTTCTTATAACAATTTTTTCTTCTTTTTCTCATAAACGAATAAATCTCAGATACATCAAACCTTCTCTAAGTACTTTTCCTGTATGTGAAAGAGATGTTGACATCTTCTCTAAATTTGATTATTGTGAGTGTTCTAGTTGGAAGTTGTCCAAAACTTGAGTTCCAAAAAGAAACAGAGATAAGGTGTATCTTAATTTTTTTTTTTTTTTTAAGTTCTTTTTTCTGGTAAAAGTAAAAGAAAATCTGAAAAGAATTTTCTTAGAAAAATGTTTCACATAACTTACATAATTCTAAAAATAAGTACTATTTTTTAAAAAATACAATATCTTTATATAAAAAAAATAATAAATGATATACCTGTAAATATTTTAAAAAAACTTAAAAAAGGCCCAATTTAATTTTTTTTTCCAAAAAAAATTTAATTAAAAAACATATAACTTTAATTTGAACACAATTGGTTTTTTAAAATTTTAAAATTTCCCTTTTACGAATTATTTTTTTTCTTCTTTTCTTAAACCGGTATTTTGAAACTATCAAAAAATTTTTGGTATTAGAAAAGTTTCATTCTTTTTAAAAAGGGGAAAAAAATTTTTTAAATTTTTAAAAATATATCCCAAAAAAAATTGGGAACGAATATAAAAAAACTAAAAAAAAAAAAATAATTGAAATTTTTATTTGTTTAATAGGGTGATCCCAAATACAATAATTAACACTTATTTTTTTTCAAAAAATTTGAACTCAATCCTTTGTATTAAAAAAAAAATTATAACGTTGAAAATTGAAACATTTAAAAAAAAAATAATCAATTTTTTTAAAAAAAATAAAAAAGAATTTGGAAGAATTTTGAATATAAAAAATTTGTCAAACAAACAGGGAAAAACAGTAAAATCTATTATATTAATTATAAGACTTAAAAACAACATTTTTATTATTGGGAAAAAAAAATATTTTAAAAAAATTTTTCCCTTTTATAAGGGGGTTTTTTTTTTTTTTAAAACTTTATTTGGGTTAATTTTTTTATATATATATTTTTGTTGTATCAAAAGATATGGAAAGTATAAATTTATATTTCATTACAAGGGGGAATTTACTTAAAATAAAATATAGCATTAATATTTGACTGCTATTTAAAATACCGAAGGGGTATAAAAAATTTATAACTTTTTAAAATTTTTAGATATTTACAAGATTATATGGTTCCTTCATAATGGAATTTTATTTCTTTTATAAAAAACCTCCCTAAGCAACCAAAAAAAAATACTGTTTTTTTCTTTTTTAAAAATAAATGCTATAAAAAGACTTCAACCCAAAAAAATTATTTTTTTAACTAGGTCTCAAAAAAGGGGGGTTTTTTTAAAAAAAATTTAAAATTTTAAAAGTTTTAATTAACAAATTTTCTCTAATACATTTCTTAATTTTTCCTAAAAAATTAAATTTGGAACCAAAAAAAAATTTTCCCAAACAATTTTTTATCAAAGACCCAAATTGATGAAAATAAAGGCCCCCTTTTTAATTTCTTTTGGGGGAAAATTTTTTTTAACTTTTTTTAAAAAATAAATCTTTCTTTTTTTTTCAATGCATGTTATTATTTTTTAAAAATTTTTTCTTAATGTCTTTTTAATTATCTTTAAGTCTTGGCATAAAAAAAAGACTTAAAAAGTGGTGAATTAAATATATATTTTGGGTTTTTTTGACAACATTTTTGTTTCCCATAAAACAGGACTTAAAAAAAAACATGCGGGGAAAATTTAAAGAGGGTTTTAAAAAAAAATTTTAAAAATAAAAAAAACAAATGAATACACTTAATTTCTTCACAATCTACAAATTACAAAAGAGTGTGTTCCCGGGGTCGATCTTTTTTTTTTTTTAGAAAAAAGAAAAAAATTAAAAAGGCTTTTGAATCTTCGAAGCCTTTTGACAGTACTACGATGGAGCGCACTTTTTTTGTTTAAATTTTTTATAAAGTAAAATTTAATCAGCTCAAAAACATAAAAAAGAATTTTTTTGAAAATTTTTTTTTAACGTTAAATGCCCCAGTACTTCCAAAAAGGGGGCTTATGAGGGGGTTTAAAAACCAAAAAATTTTATAATATTTTAAAATATATATCAAAAAGAAGGTGACACGGTATGAATCAATTGGAAAAAATCAGTCCCAAAAAAATCAAATCCCAATTTTTTTGCCCAAATTATTCTTTTTTTTATTTCTTTAAAACCCCAAAAAATTTAAAATTCTAAAATTAAAAAACGCAAATTTTTAATTTTAACTTTTTATGTTGGTTTTTTTTCACATTCCCATAAAGGGAAAAACAAATGTTTTAAACGGACTCATCTCAGAAAAAAAAAAATAACTGGTTTTTTTCTTCATTTAAAATGCTAAGGCTTTTTTCTATTTTGCCCAATGCTTTGACTTTTTTTTTATCTTTTTAATAGTACTGAAAAAGTTGGTATGCATTTTGAATCAAAAAACAATACTTATTTTTTTAAAAAAAAAATTGAACTTAAAAATTTAAAACTTTTTTTTAAAAACAATAAACATTCATAAAAAGAAAATTTTTGTCGGTACCAATCATGTTAACATAAAACCCATTTTTAAAAATTTTTTTTATACGTGGTTTTGATTTCTTTTAAAAAAAATTTCATGCTTTATGTAAAATTTTTTTAGGAGGAAAACATTCTAAAATCACTTCACGAATTTTAAGTTTTTTAAAATTAAAGGGTGGGGTTTTATGAAATTTTGAGCGTAAAATCTGTTTTTACATAGTATCCCCCCATAGGAGACATCGAAAAAAAAAAATTTTAAAATAATTAAATTAAAAATTTTTTTGTGTGAATCTTTCCCGCCCCCTTTTAATTTTAAGATAACAAATATATTATTATTCATTAACTAAAAATAAAAATTTTTAATATACAAATTTTTTTAAAAAAAAAAACAAAACTCCATGAAAGGGTGTGGTTGTTTTAAATTTAAACTAAATGCACATTTGGTCATTAAAAAATTCTACACCAAAAAAGCAGATAACAAAAAGAATTAATTGGACAAAATATATTATACTGAAAAAAAGTGATTAAAATTTTAAAAACTTTTTGGGGCAAAATCCTGGAAATTTTTTTCCAAAACAACCCCCTCTGGCCGGGAATAACGCACGTATACCCTGGAATTTGGGGCAAAAAAAGAGATTGGATGGCAAATTTCCCGGTACAGATGACCACAGCGGGAGCTTCCACAATACAGCTTCAACAGGATACCACAGTTCATCAATTGCAGTGACTGGCGTATGGTGACCAGCCAATCGCTCGGCAACCATAGACCAGACGTTTTCTTTTGGTGAAAGCTCTGGTGAGCATGCAGGCCAGGTAAAGACGAACATTATCCGCAACAAGGAAGGTTCGGTCAATATCGACAACATTCGGTCCTGCATTATCCTGATTAACAGTAAGGTTTCGCGGGACTCGAATAAAGGTCAAAATCACGGGTCCTAACACACCAGAAATGTAACGTGCACTGTTCAAAAAGTCGTCAATGTGAACAAGTGATGACCAAGAGGTGTATTCAATAGCACCCCATACCACGATGCTAGGTGAAGGGCCAGTAAGACAATGGTGAATGTGTGATGCCAATGAGCGTTCACCACGATGCTACCGAATACAGATGCGACCATCTTGAGGCTGTAAACAGAATCTAGATTAATCGGAAAAAATGATGTCTTGCCTTTCATGCACCAGGCTCGTCGTTGTCACACCATTGAAGATTCTCTTGTCTGTATTACAGTTTCAAGGGTAGCCGCAGCTATGGTCTCTGAGCTGAGAGTCCATGATGCAGCAAACATCGTCTAACTGTTCGTGCAGACACTTGTTGTCTTGCAAGCCACACCCCAATTCTTGACTCAGGGCTCATGACGTGGATGCACGATCCATTAAGGTCATGCGAGTAACATGCCTGTCTTATCAGTTGCTAGTGATAGGGTTCGTTGAGATCCAACACGAGGTTCCGTATTCCCGTCCGGAACCCATCGATTTCATAATCTGCTAACAGTCATTAGATCTTGACCGAGGCGATCAGCAGTACTGTGATACGGATAAACTGCAATTCCAGTACGGTACAATTCGACCTTTATCAAAGTCAGAAATGTGTTGGTACGCAATTCTGCATCTTAAACATGGTATCACAACATCTTTTCACCAGATAACAACATTCAAATGCAATTCGTGTATGAGAAACCGGCTGAACGATTCCCTCGTTTAAGACATGGTAGATGTCGCTACAGGTGCCTAATTTTTCTGAATTCGTTCAAATCATTCATTTCATCATTTGTATATCACAGAACTTTCTTCCTGTTGTTTAAAGTTCTTGTTTGTGCACGTCGTCTTCGTGGTGTAGCAGTTTTAAAAGCAGTAGTTTATGTGTACAGCTCATACACAGTTCATAAAATGATTAAAAAAATCAAGGCTATAGGGCCCTACCTCGGTTTGTGATTACAGCTTGAATGTTCAAATCGGTATTTGAAATCACCCCTGGTGGCGATACACGCTTGTATACGTCTCGGTAAAGAGTGATAGATGCTCCGAATGTTATCCTGTGACACATTGTGCCAGGCATTCAACTGTTGTGGTTCCAGATTTCCGATATTTTGGGATGACCGAAACTGGCGCACTAACAGGGCACAGAAATGTTCAATATTGGAGGAAGATATGACGACCTTTCTGGCCATGTAAGAGTATTAAAGGCACAAAGATAGCCCATTGATATGGAAATAGTATTGCACCTGGCATTATCTTGTTGGAAACTGGCCCCTGGAAGACGTAACATGAAGGGTAATATAATCAGACACATGAGTAATGTAAAATATCGTTGAGTGTTTAAAGGTGCATGGAAGATGACTAGAGATGACCCGCTGTCTTATGAGATAGCACCCACACCGTCATACTAGGAGTTAAGGTTGTATAACTTTGTAAAATAAACACAAATTGTGACCGCTATCCCCGGCCTCTCCAGACACGAAGACGATGGTCATATGTTTCAAGAATTTAGCGAGATTCATTAGTGAACACTATGCGATTCCAGTTTGA
>BMAV01009734.1:0-68088 GCA_019973955.1 Trichonephila inaurata madagascariensis
TTATTTATTTATATATTTATTTATTTAACTTGGTGGTTTTAATCGTTAATAAAATACATTTTGAAGCGCTCAATTGAGCTGAAATTTTATATACAGGATTATTTTGGATGACAATACAATAATTTAGTTATAATTAATAAAAATTAATTGATTAAAACTAATTATTTAAATAATTACAAATAAAACCACGTCAGCATCATTTTGGGTAACTTAGCGACCCTTTTGGCGACTTGTATCAAAACTTGAAAAGGTTTTTTCTTCTCACGTGTTAAAGTATTCAGTTGAACAGAAATTTATATACACGATTGTTTTGGATTACAATACAATACTTTAATGATAATTAATAAAAATTAATTACCACTTAATGTTGTGATTCTGTCATATGTATATACATATTTATATTAATTGTAACTACTTAATAAAAAGTAGCTAAAATAAAATTTTTCTTTGTTGATCTAAGTAGGAAATGACTTAAAATTTTTTTTATATTTCTTGTTTATTAACATTTCAAATTTCATTATTCGCTAATTTTTTTATTAAAAATATGTAATATATTTGATATATTATCCCAATTATAATTAGTTATAGCAATTATATTGTAATATATATAAATGTCTATTTTTTACCATGGTAATTAAAACATACATAAATATTTTTTTTTTAATTTCTTGTATTAAAATTGTATTATAATTTCATTTAAAGCATCAAACCAAAATTTAATGCTAAAATTGTAATAGAAAACTGAATTTAAAAAATAAATAAGATTATTGAGATTAAATGAAATTTATAATTTTCTTCATAATGTTAAATAAGAAAACATTGCTGATTTCTACAAGTATACCATAGTTTATCATATTTTTATAAAAGTCAGACTTTTCAATACCCTCTTTAAGGAAACAACTAAAATTTTCTACTTCCTAGTAAAATAGTGTTAGGCAACAGAACAAAAAATACCATAAGAAATGCATACAAATTAAAACGAAAAACAATGTGCTTATCATCAGTACTAATAATATCTTTGTTTTCTCTTTTCACTATCGATAATGTTTCATCTGTACTGATATATATCATATTTCTTGTATATCTAAGAGTTTACTTTTATATTGACATGTGTTACAGCTGATTTCAAAAGGTGGAAAGACTTAGAATAGGGGGATATTAATTTTTTGATCTTGATCAATATGTTCAGCACGAAAAACAAAGTGAATATTACGTACTACATGTATGTACTGTTATTGTTTGATTATGATGAATTGTTGTATGTCTATCTACCAAAAGATTTTTAGGTTTTTCATGCTTCTTCGTGTTTTCTTGAATATTCTTATTGATTCGTCTTTCATTTCAATGATACCTGATAACTAAAAAGTATTTACATATTATCAATCCATAAATAATTTAATAAACAATCTTCTACAGAAATATTGAGTATTTGACTACTTGGAATTGATTGTTTGTATAAAACAAAATTTGGGGCATGCAGAAATATTTGTTGTTGCTTAATATCCTGTTTTAACAAAAGATTTTTTTATTTTCTTAAATCCTTAGTTGAAATTGCTGTCATATTTAATTCAAATTTTACAGAAGTTTACAGAATCTTATAGATTTTATACAGTATATATACACTGATGATACATCAAATTAGAAGTCATTTGCTTAAAAATATAAACATTTAGCCAGGTGTATACCGAAAAGTTAATAAGCAAATTTATATGCAACTTTCTGTACATCAAATTACCCACTAAGTGTTACAATATAAAAGTATAATTAATTATTAAAGAATGATTTATACACAGTTTCTAACTCAATTTATGCTTACGATCAACGGAATTTTAATAATTTATTCAAACATTAAGGCAAAAATAAAATTAATAAAATGTCCATTCAGGTTTCAGAATTTGTTGAATAATTTTGGCTTTTAGAATCTGCTACTGGCTTAAATTTTTGTAAACCACACAATCCCTGTACATAAATCCCTCCCAAAGTTAGCTCCAGTTAAGACCTAAGAATTAAATTTGACTTTATGCTACAATGATCTTTCATTCTAACTTAAATAGGTTGAAATCGCTTAAGTTTTTCTTAAAATTTAAATTTATTTAATGAGTGCCCATACCTGTTTCAAAGCATATATTAAATTTTGAACTTATATTTTAAGACTATTTATACTTTTTTCCATGAAATTATTATTTATTACTGCATATTGTTTAATGTTAAAAAATATCTGCATTTTCATTCAATTTTAAGTACAATTCTTACATGCTTAAGAACTTTTATAAACAAAGTAAAATAATTGAAAAGTCACGGTTAGTATAAAAATGTACTTACGTCATTCTCCATTTTTTAAGTTTAAATAAAAAAGTAATTTTAAATTTCAGTTTAATTTTTTTTTGTTCTCCACTTTTGATTGACCCCTAATTGTAAAATTATTAGATTACACATATTTGAGCTACAATATAAAAAATATGATATTCTATATCAATGAAACAAGTTTTCAAGAATGAATAAAAATCTGGAATTAGAATCAATTAAATATTATTATAAATTATGTACATTATGAGATAAATTCAACAAATCATTTACATAACTTCATTTCATACGCCAAAATATTTAGTAAATTCAGTCCAAATTGTTCCTAAAGTAATTGTCAATACATGAAAACGAAAACAATTGCAGTTAATGTTTATATTTACATATCCCGAATGAATAATAATATAAATCTATACAAGTTTCAGACTTTGTTTAAAGTCTCTTTTCCCTGAAAGTTTAATTTATTAGATGGGTTATTTGATATATAAAGTAACAAATCGTATTATTCTATGATTATTTCGTACATGTTTTTCTCACTTTCAAACCTAATATTGAATTTTAAGAATAATTTCCCTTGCTTTCTTTTATACTTATACTACTTTGATAATAATAACTATCAGTTGACTCTATTTTGATATCAGTAAATGCAGCTAAGTAGATTCTGATTTTTTTCTTTTTTTCCAAACTTAATGCAACACTTATCTAAGTGGCAACATAAAACGGGCCATCATAATTTTTCATTTTATTTTTATTTGTGTCATATAATTAAATTTTCCTTCAGAGTCTTTCATAAGAAAGAAATCTCTCTAGACAAACAACTCCAAACTTAAATTAATCATGATATCTTCGAGAAATCGATGGTATTTAAAACATCAAACATTCAAAAAAATATATAATACATGTATAAATGCTCAAGTATCATTTTCATTAAATGTTTCAAAGCAGTCCTAGAAACTTTATTCATTTCAATAATAAGTAGACATTGGATAGTATGACACAATTGCGTATTATTGTATATAATACAATGCTTCTCAAACTTTCAATATACGCGACCCACTATTGAATCATCATTTTCATCGCGCCCCCCTTTATACATTAACAATGCATTGAATTCAATAATACTATGCTTTGGCACTAAAGCTGCAATACGGCTTTAACCTCTTACGTGCCGCCGACGTATATAAACGTCTCGGTCCGAAAAAGCATAAATTTTCTGGACGTATATATATGTCTTTCCGAAGTAAGATCTTTTCTGTGCATGTCTATTCATAAAATTATTCCGAAGGCTTTGCAATGCAGTAAAAGGACCTTGACAGTGTTTCCGAAGGATTTACTTACTTCAGAGGATTTGCTTATTTATTCCTTTTCTCTCCTCCCCACCCCCTCAAAAAACATCAAAATACGCTCACCTATGTGGAAAACGGTGGCATTAGGAAGCGAATCGCGTAACTTTAAATCGGCAGTTGAGGAATTAAGTATAATCCGAGCAAATTATCAAGATAAGTGTTAATATAAGCACATGGGGTCACTGATAGTTATCACATTTGTTCTTAACTTAGTATTGTTAATTTAATAATAAAATATACTTTGTACAGTACTTATACATTTATAAGTGTATTATATCAGTGTAAATGTGTATTTTATATTTTATTATATCACAAAGTATTTTGTTTCTTTATTTTAGGTAAATTAATAATTTTTTTAAATAACCTTTAGTTTTCGACTTTTCAATATGCTCGCGTCCCCTTGTAGAGTTATCACGCCCCCCAAAGGGGTCGCGCCCCACAGTTTGAGAAACGCTTATATAATATGAATTTGGAATTAAAAATATAAACTCATTATAATCCTCTTCTCAAAACAAAAATAAATATTAGCAGGTTAAATATTTCATTAAAAAATAATGTATTATTTTTTCATAAAATGTTGAATGATATTCATAAGTATCGTTTCATAATTACATATTGTTTCACTAAAATTGATTATTATATTATTATTGGTTACTGTGTGGTTAAAAATATGTTAAAAGGTAATAACTTAAATTAAAAATATATAGCAGACAAATTAGTGTTTAAAATTAATAATAATGAATATTTCTACATACAGACTAACTTAAATCTTTCGTAAGAATTTTAATTATTACATTGATTTACACTAAAATGTTCCAATGCTTAAGCTCTTAGTTTTCTATACAGGGTTCCGAAATTGACCTACAAAAACAGAGGGGTGATATTAGGCAGTATGGAGACGACAAATCGTAGAACATAGGGTCTCAAAATACGTTTAGTCAGAGTAATTAAAAAACCAGTTATATGAAGGGTGTGATGTCGAGTGAAATGAAAAACTAATAAAAGGTCTGAAAGGCATTTATTAGACGTAAAGTATATTTACAATATGAACAATGAATCACAGTTTGACGACAGAAACGCAACGAAAAATGATAGTCACAGAAATTGTTCAAAGTTGCGGCAATTTAGGTCATAGCACAGCCGAAACCAACGGACGAAGGATTGTCGGACTCGCTTTGACAAATCCGGTGTGCTGGTGATGTCAGCTGAAGCAATGATATTCCGTGCATTGAGATCCTGGGAGACCAACCAACTGGTCTATAGAGTCCATTTCTCCTGCCGGAATATATATGTCCCCGCGATTGTCTGGCCACTTCCATTGCTTAGCTCATCATGTTCCGACGGCAACCATTGTGGCGATATTTACACGAGGGATCCACAACTAAACGTGGTTGGAGACAACATGTTTTATGGATATTTGTCCTTCCTGTGCTGTATTCTATTACCCTTCTGAATGTATCTGCCGACCAACACCTTATATATATACGCTATCTATCAATAAATATTTGGACACCCAAGCAATTGAAGATATATATGGTCCTGATCTTTGTTGTCCTTTTCACTTAATTATTGTGTAGAAAACAGCAACGGCTTTAATCGCATGCAAGAGGCCACGAAATTCAGAGCTATCTGATTTTGAGGAATATAAACTGTTGCATAACATAGAAATGGCTGAATCTTGAAGGGGCATATCTAATGAGTTAAAACATTGCAGTATCAAAGGGGCCTTTTGTGATTAATAAGTGGAAGAGGAGTGGTGATTATCGGAATGTTCTTTGACCCTGCAGACAACCGAAACTCAGAGGTAGTGTAATCAAAAATCTGATGGGTAAGGAAGAACACTTGGATATTGCTTGCCAAGTGTGGTCGCGCACTATTATGTTAGAATATAGCTGATGGCAAGCGCTAAACGTATAGGAGAACCACAGGGTTCAAATTCTCAGAGATGTAGTGCTTGCTGCTCAATGTACCGGCAATGCGTACTAGAGATGTGTGGTAGTGAAATCCAATATCACTACAAACCATGATAGCGATTGCAGAATTAGCGTGACAATGCATAATGCAACAGTTCATCAGCCTCTCGCCACGGTGTCTCTAAATTTGAATCCGACCACCGTGATGTTGCAGGCAGAAGCGGGATCCGTTGGTTAAAAAAAAATGCGGTCCCATTCCGTTTGCCATGTTCACAGTTCATCACATCATTGCGGTGTAAGCATCTATGGTTTCCAGTCAAAGGGTAAACGTAGCAGAGGGCGCTTTGCGAACATTCAATTCTGCTGCAAATGGTGTTGAATGGTACGAGCGGACACCGAATGATGCGTCCAAATCTGTTGCGCTATGGTTTGTGATATGGCTGCGTGATCTATGGACACAACCCATCTGTCATCACGGGCAGTGGGGCAACGCGGTGGGTGTGATCGACCTCGTCGGTCTGCCGTTTCTTCCTGCATCCAGCGATGACAGATCCTCATCACAGTTACTTGGTTCCGTCCAAACGTTAACCAATATCTCTGAAGGATAATCCGCAATCCCTATAGGCTACGATACTTACTCATTCGAATTCAGAAATTTGGTCAAAAGCCACTCGATGTCTTCCCCGAGGCATAGGTAAACAGCTTACGAAAAAACAACAGTTTCCTTACTTCAAATCGCCAATCTGTTCTCCCTTTATATAGCGCTTACGGGTGGCTCTACGATCACCTGTGATGTGCGTCTGCGTTATAATGCTAATGATTTGCATATTTCATCACCGCCAACGCACGATGTCAATATCAAACAGTTTGTATGCATCCTTTAGGGTATTGCATTTTGTGTGGCCAGGCATGCATACGTTTTAAATTCGATTATAAACTTTATAAACACGGTAAAATATACTGTCAATCCAATTAATTTTCTTGAAAATTAAAAACAAACTTTAACGTATTGCGTTTTTATTAATTACATTTTTCAGTAATTTGCTTCTTCAACTCTAAATATTTACTTTAGAAACATGCATAGTAACAGCATTTATACTTATGTACATATAATATATACAGATGATCAAAATTAGGAGAATTTATAGATTGCGTCGATTAACTCTAGAACTACTAGATTTTAATGAAATTTGGTATGTATGTAGGGTTGAGATAAAATGCAAAAAACATTTGACATTTAAAATACACTAGCGTGACCGTGTGTAAGACTCGTCAAAGTCAAAAGATGTGAAACAGCTGATGAAGAATTCAACCAAGAAAATTGGATAATAGGGTGTATTGTTCTCCCCTTTCAGGTAAGCAAAACCTAACACCATGATTGTATAGCAGAAATACAGGAATTTATGATTTCCTATTGCCCCTCCCCAAAACGTCCCAGATATGCTCTATACGAAAGATCTCTGCAGATCTAACTGGCCAATCCATTTTGCGAATATCCTCACTTTCCAGAAATTCATCTACCAGACGAAATCTATGTGCATCACGTTGCCATTCATTAAAATCAAATCAGTGCCAACTATACCCGTGAAAAGGCGAAGATAAAGGCATATATGTATATACATATAGGTCGTATTTCAGCAAGTACACGTGATGGAATTCAACAGATGATTCGCTGTAACAATAAGTGCAAAACTGACTTATATTTGTTCAAGCATCTATTTTGGATTAAATAACAATTGAAAATTTTCGGTACAGCAGGGTCAGAGTAAACAGGTTTCTATACAGCAGATAAATAAACATGGTCATTTATTTTCATTAATCTAATAATTTTTAATACAAAATAATATTAAGAATTGCGAAAAGGGAAATATTAAAAATGTACAGTTTTAGGGGAAAAGAAAAATAACAAGATCCCGAATCTGGACACTTAAACATTTTTAATGCGTCGAAAGAAAATTTAAATTATATTATTTTATTTCAGAATGGTTAAATAGCTATATACACTGGTGTGCAAAACTTAAGCAACAGGTGGGTTTATTGCCATTACTTCACGAAAAATCATCTGAGAGACATGAAATTCTGAAATGAGGGAGAGTATTATGTACGTAAAGGATGACGAAAGCATCGGCGCTGAAAAAGGAATACAACGCATACGGTATGGAATCAAACAAAAACAAGCTTTATTAAACGCATAGTATCGCGACTCATGATTGTCTATCCAACAGGAAGAACAACACGCAGATGTTCCTTATCATGGTATATGCCCTCCCTTACTACAATGTTGCTTTGCACCGTCTCCGCATACCAGAACCAGCTGGTGCAACATTTCTGAGGTAGGAGTGCCCATTCCTCAATCAACATCTGTTTGTTGTTGGTTGTACTCCGGATGATGTGAGCGTGTGGCAATACGTCTCCCCAAAGCATCCCAACATGTTCGATGGGGTTTAAATCTGGGGAGCACGCTGACCAATCCATTCGAGTGATATTCGCTTTCCAGCAGTCCTCAATAGGAAGAGTGCGATGTGGCAGTGCATTGTCATCCATAAGAGGAATTTCGGGGCCAATGGCACCTCGGAAAAGATGCAGATGGGGAAGAAGTACCTCCTCACAATAGCGTTCCCCGGTTACAGACCCTCTGTCGAAAATGGGAAGCTCAGTTCCGCCGTTCAGCATAATGCCAACCCAGACAAGAACTCCAGGACCACCGTAACGATGTCTTTCCTTGATGTTACTGGGATAAAACCGGGGCCCGATCTCTCTCCAATCAAAACGCGTTGAGAATCGCTTCTGGTACTGAACCGACTCTCATCCGTAAAGAGAACACGACTCCATTGATCAGTTTTCCAGTTTTTGTGCTCTCTGGGGCCCACTGTAAACGGTGGCTTCGGTGGCCATCTTTCAACGGGGGGCAGCGTTCAGGACGGCGGGTGAACAGGCCCTTTGTGAAGGCGTCTGGCAACAGTAAACCTCTACACTTGTCGACTTGTTGCTGTACAGAGTTTCTGATCAATGGTGCTTGCTGACTGCTGTCGAACTTTTTTCGCCTGCATGATGATATATCGGTCATCCCCTGCAGTTGTCGTCCTCGGGGGCCGCCCAACCTTTCTAACAGCTGTACCTGTGGTTTGGAACGCTTCCAAGCGCGCGAAACGACACTTTTGTTGATTCCGAACTCTGCAGCTACACTGGTGACAGTACGCCCCTCCTCCGGCTTTCCGATCATTCTTCCACGTGTGAAGTCATCCAGATGATTTCTTCTAGCCTTATTTCACGAACTGACTCACTGGCACTTGCAGAGAATATGGTAAATTGCGTCTCCGTCCTTCATTTCATTCTACTGTTGATCAGCGCGCGCCGACATCACGCGTTTTGCGTACGCTCACATCGCTTCTGACGTTTTGTTCCTGATATTTGCATACGCATGACGTTTCTACTGACTTACGTGTTCCCTCTACTGATCTCCAGACCTCCTTTTCTGCAATTTCATGGCTATCTGCTAAATTTTTACATTGTTGCTTAAGTTTTGCACAGCAGTGTATATTTCAAATAAAATAAAATCTTCTAAAATTACAAGTTGATGTGAGCAATTACTTTGAAAATTACTCGCATATATTATACTTAAACGTTAATTTCAAAGTATTTACTTTCAAATGACTTTCTGTTCTGATGGTAAGATTAAGTAACTGCATTATTACTTAGAAGTAAATATATAATATTTAAATTTGGGCTATTTTACCCTTTCACCGTTGAATTTTTAAAGTTCGGATCTTCACCTCAAAGAAGGAGACACATTTCTGCAGAGTATTATCACCTTTCATGAGGCATTAGCACGGATCTATGAACCTGAATTAAAGCGTCAATCCAATGAATAGCGTTGTCGAGTTTCGGCATGTCCACAGAAGTTACGACAGGAACCCAGTCTAGTGCAAATTAGGCTGATTGTTGCATATGATTGGGAGGTTGTGATTTTTAAACCTTATGTGCCTACAGGACAAACTGTCAGTGCAGACTACTATTGCCCATTTCTACAGAACCATCTGCATCCGGATATGCGGCGTGAGCGTCTATATTTATTGCAAAACAATCTTACTATCGTGTTACAAAACAACGCTCGTTATCATGCGGCAAACAATTTCACTCACCTATAGCGACGGTAGCAGTGACAAATCTTGGAACATCCTCCTTGATCCCATTGCATGAGTCCTTGTGATGCTGATCTGTTTCCGAACTTGAAAGAACCTCTCTGGAGCCCCTGATTTTGTTACGTTTCATTGGTACGCAACGCAGCACAATACTCCACCGCTGACATCATCAATCAACACTTTGCTAATGGTCACCAATGGTTACCCGACATTTGTCAAAAGGGTTATAAGCTTTGCTGGTGATTATATAAGAAGAATGTAGTGTAATGGTACTTGTAATTTCATTAAAAATTGATTTATACCTATGTTGCCCTTACTTAATTTACAGCCCTCGTAATACTCCTTTTTCTCCCTCAGCTATGAGATTATTTGGAAAGAGTGAAATTAGAAAGGATACTAATATCATAGCATAAGATATGCTCAGAATTTGCAGGAGGAAAATTTGTATGAAATTCTGTATTCTTAAAAATACTGATTCCATGCTAAAATGATATGAAATCTATATATAATTAATTCTAAAGTATTCAGAGCCGTATCTCTTTTAATACATACTTTTGAAGGAAAAAAAATATATTATAGTATAAAAACTAGATGTAAGTGTATTGTTTTATAGTTTCTAACGATAAAAATGCATTAAACTTTTAATAGAATTATCTTATTTTAATATCGAGACATGATTAAACATAAACTTTGTTGTTTTAAAATGGCAAAACAATATTAATTCTATTTTTTTTAAAAAAATATCACTCCAATTAAACACGATACACAAAAATCTTATTATAACAATTATACATGCAAAGAAAAAATAATTTACCTCCGAAAATGAATGCATTAATACAAGCTTATAAATAGTCAAGTGTTAATATCTTCATCTTGCTCGAATTTCTCCTTTTTTTTATTTTTCACATAAGTTTATAATAAATTGTCAACATCTATTCTCTACTTTATAACTTGACGAATAATAATTTATTCCTTAAACACTTTAAATGAACTATTAATGTAATCTGAATTTTTAATACTCCATAATAATGCATCCTAATTATATTCAGGTTTGTAATTTAGAACAAATTGAATTCTATTTTTATTCTTAGTAGGATTATTTTAAAAATTTTTAAAAATGTATTCAGGTTTAATGAAAAGGACGGAGTGTATTTACTTAAATTAAGTCCTCACTATTTCATTCTTATTATAATTAATTGGGAAAAATTCCCCCGTAAAAAATTTAAAAAAAGCTACCCTTTGCTTTTACTTGAAAATCTATTTCCTAAATAATCCAACACTGATGAAAGTTTGTATCATTTAATTGCAATAGATTTAAATAAATATGCATATAAGCTGAAAATAATAAATCTATTTGAATATTATCGATAAGAATAATGCACTCGTATGACTCTCCAGACGCATCGATTAACTGAAATGAAGTAATCATTCAATTTGTTATTGAAAGTTTCCGGATTTAATTACACACTATCATTATTCCTTACCATCAAATGTTTTTGCCTCTAGTTGAAAGAAATTTTTTCTGTAGATGTGAAAGAAGATAAAAAAGATTTGTTTAGTTAGAAAGGATTGTAGAAACTATTACAATGATTTAATGGAATAATATTAGCATAGATAAAATAATAGTTAGCAGTTTCTCTTAATATCCCTTAGTCCATTTAAGTAATTAGAAAAATAATGCCTTTTATAGCGTTAAAAAGAAAATAAAAGGTTGATTAAAATATAATGAGAATTAAAAGAAATTTTTGCAAAGCAAATTATTTGAAGCCCTTTTTTTTACTTACTATTAGATTGAAAAAACATCTAATCTAAAAATAAAAAAATATATATACTAATCAATTTTCGTTTTAAGAGTCATTCGTTTTTTTTTTTTTTTTATTTATATTTAATTTTTTTAAAAACTACTCTCCCTTAAAATTTCGAAAAAAAAAATGATTAATTTTTTGTGTGTGAGAGAATTTTAAAGAATCTATTGGAATATTCCTTACAATGTCCAAAAAAAAATGATTTAAGTTTTTTTTTAACTTGAAAATTTGCGCCCTTTGAAAGCTATTCTAAGGCACTCTGACATACAAGTAGAGAGAGAGAGAGAGAAACTTATTTTTCTGAATGACGGGGATTTGAGAGGAGGTTTGAATTTTCTAACGTCCACACTATATACATGCTCAAGGGAGTTAAAGCTAAAATTAAATACTTTATTTCAAACATTTTCATGTTTATCGTCTGGACAAATATGAAATGGAATTGAGTTAGCATTCGATTTTAAGATCAGGGCATATAATTATTGTCTTAAGCCATTGAGTTACCGAAAATTGTATCATGGCAATAAAAGAAGGAAAATCCATACACCTTTTTCTTGGAAATTTCTGACGATACATAATTCAATGTTACACTCTTAATCGGATGTTATATAATACTTGCCTGTTGTATACAGTCAGGAGATATCCTTCTGATTTGAAATGTCCATTAAGTTATCGTAAGAACTAAATTAAATGTCCTCAGCTTAAATGCGAGTATTTTGCTTTCAAGCAGCTGCTGTTGAACAGTCCAGGCTCTTGCTTATCTTTGCAACTAAGGAAACCATAAAAAAAACGGACATTATGTGACGTTTGAAACGCATCATTAAGAAGGACTGAGCAGAAGGTGAAAATAGTCAGCAAACAGAAGAATAGCAATTAATAAGTGACTTTCTATTTGAAATTATATTCATAACAAAAGAGAACAGCATCAGCTCAATATGATATAGAACCATTGAGGATTACGATTAAAAGTACCTGTATATATTCAGTGAGGGTACGGAGGGTGCTCTGAGAAAGATTCTCATTCAGTGTGTCAACCAATTACCGTTTTCTGTACGTGGAGGTGACAGGGCATGCAAATAGCATCCAATCAAGTCCAAAACATCTTGATTTGTGGGACATCAGAGTAAATTTCGACTAGCGTTGGTTGTTGCATGAAGTGTACTGTTGAGAATGATCCTGCCAACATTCATTGGCCACCTTTTCAGAAAAAGCTGAATCACCATGGACAGCGCTTTATCAATGGATTTTTGAACCATCATATTGTTTTGAATATGAATATGAGGGGATATACTATCGTACACGATGGAACTGCAAATACCGATGAAGCTATATCTTGAAGAGGATCATTCCAAATATGTTGCCGAATTAGGCATGTCACCCCCATCGGGATTATACTAGTACACAGTGTTCCACATCATTAAACAAAGATAAATCAGACTCACCCAAGAATACAACAATGCAATGCCATCCTCCAAGTAACTTATGAAGTTATACAAATAAAGCTGAAGGCAATAAATTGCAATTTTTTCTTTTAAATTCGTTCTTTTACATTAGCTTTTTTTAATACTACATTTTAACTTTTTCGTTTTTTTCTTGTTTTGGTGATGTATATATTCTAATAGTATTTTTTTATCAAATCAAATGTTTTTATAGTTGCCACAAAACAATGTGCAGACACTTGTCTTAACACGGTGAAAATACATTCACTATTTATAATCATTAAAGTTCTTATTAAAAAATATTTGTCAAACACACAAATCTGCTTTATGTGAATTTTTTAGTATTAAAACCGTTTTACTTACTTGTACATTATGAAGTATAATATAAACGTCTTTAAGATGAAATGGGAGAAAATATCCTACTTAACACTATTCCAATACTATTGTATATACAATATCAAGCACCGGAGAAAATACAGGCAATATTATTAAGAATTCCAGAATCAAATTGTAAGCAAATGTATATCTAGTGTACCTTACAGCTTATAGGATATTATGAACTTGATATTAATATCCGTACTGTGTACTCAAATTTTGCCATAATACTCAGTATGAAGACAATGATAATTTATAAAATGAAGTAAACATAATTTATTTGCAGTTCTCTTCAAAAGTGTTTTCGAAAAGTGAAGTTGCAATTATGAAGGCGAATGTAAGGCAAAAAGGGCATATTTCTGTGGGTACTTTCCAAATGCTCAGCAAGTCTGCGATTGCGAAATTGTTGCTTCATTCATTAACCCCTGGATTGGGATTAATTGTGTGTGTGTGAGAGAGAGAGAGATAAACAATTAAAATATTTTTTTACTTAAAATTTTTAATTTTATACATTTTTCTCGAAATCATAACTCTCAATACCCAGTTTCGAAGCGCGTCTCATTTCATCCCACATTAAATGGTTAAAATCCTTATTTTTACAGATTTATTAGTAATGCTTCGTTAAAGTAAGTCTTGAATTTTAGACAGATTTCTTTGCGATTCCTACAAAAAAGAATATCATAACTGCTTCTACGGGCCACTTAAAGTAGTTGAAATTTTCCCGAAAACATTGATGTAGCTTTTTTAAACTATAATTCTCCTTACTTGAACACGTAATTATATTTTTTACATTGCATTTTTCTGTTTGTGTTTTCATTATTTAAACATTGGAAGTTAATAATCCCTTCTTTGTATTACTGCAATTGAGCAGAGAGAGCACGCTCAAAATAAATCTCTTAAGTGTTAAAATTAAATAAAAGGTTATGGGATAGATATAAAGAAGTTTTATTTTTTCCGAAGACTACAATTCACAAAATAAAAAAACCTAAAACCCTCTGATCAGTACATTAAACAGACACACGCAGAACACATACTCATATAAACTTTTCTCTAATATTTAAACTCATTAAATAAGTAAAACTCCAAAGTGGCAAATAGCTGGAGTTTTCCGTGCGTTAACATCTACATAATTGTTTGCTAGCCTCATGAAGCCTCTGAATAGAAGCAGAGATATACAGCGTTTCATTTTTGAGATTCAACTTCTATTTAGCTTTCAAAGATTTAACCAAGTTTCAAATTCGGAATTACGGAATCCGAATTTGGTTTATCTTTAGAAAATTCATTGAATGGAAAGCAGTATTGCATGAGTTTTAATCAAGACCTTTCAGAAAATTGAAACAGTGGGGATGATTTAGTTAAGAAGACTTTTCAACTGTTGAAAGAGCTTAAAGATTAACATTTTATAACCGATAAAAGTTTACAAGTTCGTGTGTTCCTTGGCCTTCCAGAAAGCATGTCTTATCTGTCTTCTAGTTAAGTTGGTAGTTAGTGACGTTTATTCATTCATCTTCAGCAAAGTTTAGTTTTAAATGAGCGTTTCGGTAAAGAGTATCACAATTCTTGTAAATTTGTATCTCGGTAAATTTAAAAATGTTGCTTCTTAAAGTTAATAATAAGTAATAAGTTTTCATAAATATTTCTAAATTATGATTCAGAATTTCAAAAATCATATTCCCAGTATTTTTGGAATGTATGCTGTATTTAAAAAAACGAAAAGATTTTGATATTGAGTATGATGTTCTTGTTTTTCTCATTTAAACGCGTTTTAAGCACCATTATGTATATTTAGAATAATTAGACTGGTTTTATTGTTAAGATATCGTTAATAAAAATAGTGAGTAATATTCATGAAACTTTTTGACCAATATTATTATATACTAAAATGGAAAATATTTTCATAAAACTATTTTCACTTATTGCAAAAATTTGGAGTGAAGTCATATTTGTGCAGTGTTTAATCGAATGATCAGTTTGATAGGAATTTGAGCAGAAGAGAAAAAATTGCTTTTTTACTAACCAAA
Source organism: Trichonephila inaurata madagascariensis (assembly GCA_019973955.1). Taxonomy (NCBI): domain Eukaryota; kingdom Metazoa; phylum Arthropoda; class Arachnida; order Araneae; family Nephilidae; genus Trichonephila; species Trichonephila inaurata. The sequence continues at coordinate 15,343 of BMAV01009734.1, forward strand.
TTTTAATTAAACAAATAAATTACAGTCTAATTATGTAGAAACTTCTTTTTTAATTTAACTTATTTCTTAATGTATTTCTTTGGTCATTGTTTATACAACATTAGCCTATCACATTTAAGTAACGACTCATCATGAGCTAATGATGCTTAAATTAAAATCTATTTTGTGATTCTCGTATAGAATATTTTTTTAATTTTATAGTTTGTAAATAACTTAGATAAAACGGTTATATCTTCTTTGTAAGGTCACATGATGTTTCATTTCAATGTTAATGTTCACAATAAAAAGAATATACTTACATTTTAAATGCCTTTATGAAAAAAGAAAAAAAGAAAGAAAATATGATTTGAATGCTTGATATTAATACTTATGGGTACATTTGGTAAATAGTTAAATCATGTTAGATATAAGCAAAGTCCATAGTTCCTTTATTATTTTATACTTCGTTATGGACTTTAATGAGCGATAATACAAAAAATATAAATTAAATTAGTGCCATTATTTAAAAAACTGTTTAAGGAAATTTGTAAAACTTACTGAAGTCTAAATCTTACAAAGTCTTACTTAAATGAGTTTTACACTAAATGGTTAAATTAATGTAACTGATTCACAAAAATAAGTTAAATCGATTTTTGTTATTAGTTCGTTGAAATGAGAATTTTTTTTTTTAAAAGTTAGGTCTATGATTATTTTACTAATTAAAGGCATAAACCGTATATACTTGGGTATTACAAGACCTATACTACTTAAAACTTATCTTTTTTTTTTATATAAGGCACGCTCGTTCTTAACGAAGAAATTGTTAATATGTATGTGTTGCATTTTTATGTTTTAATGTCATTTATATTCAAAGTAATATGCCAAGCTTTATCAAACAAAGGTATACTTCTACAACTAAACCCTCAAGAGCAGGAAGAGAGGTGTTAGGAAGTACATGGAGATCAGATAGTGAACTAACATTTATAAAAGAAGGCCAAATGCGTCATGCCAGTTTAAAAATACTGTGCGAGTATATAATAAAAGCATGGAATGAAATTGGAACTGACAAAGTTAAAAGGTTTGGCATCAACGGAATTTGATTCTTTATTTAAGAATCGGTGTAACAATGATGGTGAAGAAGAAACAGGATTAAATGTTGTGCCTAAAGATATAACGGAGAACGAGTAGGATACGCCTTTCTTTTATCCAATAATGGAAGTTTATGAGGTGTGTAATTTCCTTTAAATAAACAGTATTCTCATATACAGTCGTACTTCCATACAACGAACCTCTATATTCCGAATTTTTCTATATAGCGAATTTCTTCCTGGAACCAAAAACATTTCACGATTATCTTCGTAAAATAACCTCCCAATAGCGAAGTTCATTTTTAATATCACGAACTTTTTTTCTTGTGATTCAATTTTTTCTCTCTCTATTTTTGAATTATTTCTGGACATTTCGGGTTATTATCTCTTTTAGCACATTTTATGGTGTTCATAAATCTTGATTTGGTTTTATTAGGTACCTAACTCATCGAGAGCAATAGAATTCTGGGCATTTCATTCAAGAAGTTCAACCTCAACCTCCATTGTCCAGTTCACTGGAAACATCTTCGATATCCCCTTTCACCCTCAGTAGAGCCTCGTGCCCTTGAACTAGTCTCCGTTCATTTGTAGTATTGATCAGTCATACTTTAATTGTAATTCGAAAATGTCAAAACGTAAGTGCTTGAGCATCAAAGAAAAAAAATTGAATTCTTCAGGAAGTGGATAAAGGCGCCAAGAAACTTTTCTTGTAGATTTTCTTTCTTTTTTTATAGGTAAGATATATAAAATAAATATATATTAATTTCAAAAAAGGTGTGAATAAGGACTTCTTTTAATATGTAATGTTTATGAATTTAAAATTTGTCTTATGTGGTTTATAATATATATTGAAAGATGAGAACCTCTATATAACGAACTTTTTTTCGAGATTTAGCGACTTCGTCATATAGAGGTCCAACTGTATATATACAGAAACCTTAATTTTTTGTAATTTTCACCTTCTCGTTAACTTTAAAGCTATCATTTTTACCTTTTGCATATAAGTCCACCCTTAAAACTGATCTTACCGTTTGTATTAAAAGTACATGGTATATGCTAGAATGTATGGTAAATGCATTTGTATAAATAAAAGAAAATGTTTTATGTGATATATAAGCAAAAAATATTTACTATCCTCCCCTTACTAAAAGAATTTAAAAGCCATGATGTTTTATTGCTTCTTAAATAATATGTTTGAAGTTACATTCTCATTATTATAAAGTAAATTTTAAGAATTCATTTGTATTAAATGTTATTTGATGAAACATGTAGCTTCAAATTCAACAGTTAAAAAAAATAATTACGAAACACATTCAAACGATAGTAAGATGTTTTCTTTCACATCTATATTTATTTCTCATATCGCGATAAAGAATTAAAAACGAAAAATATTTCCCTAAAATTAAAGAGAACCGTAAAGCATTAAAAATGATGAGATATTATTTTCTAAAATTGGTTCTTTTAAATACTTTACGTAACTTATATATATAGCAGTAAAATAGTTCTTAGAAGCTACTCAGAATAAGATCATATAACTGAAGAATAATGCGAAAGTTTTATATTATCAAATGAATTGCTTACATGAATATAAAATTTTTAGTATAATATATTATTTATCTGAGGAAGTTATTATAAGCAAAAGCTAAGAGCAGATTTTAATACCATTTTTTAAAAACGTGCAATATAAGTACGAAATGAAAAATAATACTTTTAATGAATGCAACATTTTTTCCTATTCAAACTCTTACAGTTCGAACATTAACATCATCTTTTAAACATTTTGGTTAACCACTTTAAACATAGAATATTGTTGAAATCTTTTGCACCATATATCTCCAAATACAAATTGACAGATTTTAAACCATATAGAAATTACCATGTTAGTAAAAATGAAACTATTCTTTTTAAGTAATGTTTAGAATGGGTAAAATATCGTAGAAAAAAATTATTTGAAGTATAAAGTTTAAAGCCACGGCTTTTCTTATACGCGCGATTTCAAGTACCGTTTGGAAAAAATGCAGAATTTTAAAGTAAAAATAAGAAAACATGTTCTTTTTTACAGCATCCAGATAGGGGAAAATGTGTTGAATATATTTCATTGAAAGTGAAGACTTTCAGAAAGGGGAGTGTGTGTGTGTGGTTTCAAGTTCACTGTGGAAGTCTGAATAATATTTTCTCAGGAAATCTTGCACAATCATAGTTTTGCAAGCACTTTTGTGTATTTTTCTTCAAAATATTTTCACAAAAAATATGTCTTTTTTTTTTCTTTCTTTTTGCTGGTGGCATTTGTTGAAGGATAAATGCTACACGTTGCAGTTTAGGAATAAGAATTTTGAAAAAAGTTGAACCATGTATATCATATAAAATTTGACTTCCTGATAAAAACATGCTGTATTGGGATGGTTATAAGTAAAATTTTATGCACTATATATTAATCTTGTGTAACATTTTATTGCATTTTAAGTTAACATGTAAACTGTAAGGAGAGTATTTAAATGACAAACTTTACTTTGATTTTAATACAATATTTTTCCCAGAAAAAACTAAAAGTATACTTAAAAGAAATATAATTATTATGGATTAAAAAAAATTAAAAAATAAAATATAAAAGTAATGTAAAAAGCCAATAAGCTATCATTTTTTTTAAAGGAACCATTATTTAAATAGTAAGTTCAAAGTTAGAACTCAAACATTGGGCTACATACTTTCTAAGGAGCCAGACACCAATATGCTCTTCAATAATGACCAAAAACTTAAGTTTTGATAAAATAAGAAAATATATAATATTGTTAAGGTAACTGACTCATCTCCGGCTTATCATGATTCGAGCCTGGTGCCGCTCGGGACCTTTTGTGCAGAAAGGGGGCTTTTATCTATGTTAAATATGTCGAACCTCAAACTTTATACCAATGGTGTTGTGTGGGTTCTAGCTCAGGTGGCGTCTTCGTCACTATATCATGTGTTAAGGAAATAGATGATGCTGTTTTAACAGCGGCGTTGTGTAACTGTAATCCCGGGAAGACGGGGGTGGGATAAGTGGAACATTAGAGAGTTTGCGTAGATTTGCTGAGGTGTTGTGAGTTGTGAGAGTTGAGTAGTATAGGGTGTGAGAATTTAGTTTGTAATGTACACAAAGTGTGAGATTTTAGTTTGTAATGAATAAGATGTGAGTAGAAGTTTGTAAATAAAGTTATTTGTTATTGGAGAGAGGTAGATTTATTTGTAGTTAGCGTAATTAGTACAACTACTAATATACTGTATTGATAAGTAATAATCCTTAACATATGCTAAATTGCTATAGTTGTAACTAAATAATAACAATATGTAAGGGTAATGCAAGGAAAAATATTTAACGTAGAGTAGTCAAAGTAGTACAATAACAAACTCTTGGGCATAGAATCACCCTTGTAAAATCAAATACAGTTTCAAAGAGCCAACCCTCTCCTTTATTTGCATTTAATACTGAAACGAAATAAGTAAAAAAAATTACAATTCAAGTTCTTTTTGTAAGAGTTAATTTAAATTTCTGTAAACATAAAAGTATAATTCTATATTATAAAATATAAATCTACTTATGAAAAAGTATGCGATAAGTTTACAGATATTTAAGTTATTTGGTAAAATATAATATTAAAAAAAAACCAGAAACAATAGAATAATTTTCAAGCACAGCGTTGTACTTAAATATAATTAAAAAAGAGCATATCAGGAGCTTTTGTATTTTGAAAATATGAAAACAAAATTTTATCTAAAAAAATTGAAAGAAGGAAATGCACAAAACTTTAAATTCATAATATCTGTGAATTTAAGAAATGTGTCATATGATAAGGTAAGTAATTAATAGATATCAAAATGCAAATTTTAAAAAATGTTCATGAAATTAATAACATTACACTTATTATAAATGCAAACTTATGAAAATTAATAGAATATAAAACTATGTATACTCAATAATATCATTCATTTCATTTCAATAATATCATATTTTATATCACTCATTTTATCATTATCTTTGAATAAAAAAGTGTTTTAGGGCAAATAATTAAGAATGATATTCCAAAAAACTACACTGAAGTGCCACAGAATTAGTGATACCTACCTAATAACGAGTTGGGCCTCCTCTGACCTTGATAACGGCTACACACGGCGAGGCATTGATTCAACAAGTTTCTGGAAACGTTCAACGGGAATGGCCAAATTTTGGCTAAAACGGTCCATAATTCAGTCATGTTCGTTGGTGCTGTGTGATGGTCTTTCATGCCTTGTTCCAAAACATCACAAATATGCTCAATAAGGTTTATGTCTGGCCTTCTAGGTGGCCAATTTATGACAGAAAATTCAGAAGAAGGGTCAGCCAGCAGCTAACCGGGACTTGTGAGAGGTACAGTTGTCTAACTAGAAAACTCCATTACCAAGCAGATAACAGAACAGCATAAATGGATGGAGGTGATCACCCAGCAACTCTACGCACCGATTGTATTGAGGAAGCTGGTACACGCACCAAAGATCCCAAACAGTGCCAGGAAAAAGCACCCCAGACCGTGATAGAGCCAACATGCTCTTGTACAGTTCCAACCAGGCATGCAGGTTCCATAGCTTCATGAGCCTGACGCCATATTCTTAGCCTCCCGTCGGCGTTTAATAGTCGGAAATCGAGACTCATTACTCCATGCTACTCACTTCCAGTCCTCTACACGCAATTCTCTAAGCTTTCTTGCCCAGGTAAGACATGAAGTCCAATGGCGAGCATTGAGCAATGGTACTCTTGTAAGGTTGACGGGTTAACAAAGCCATACGGTGAAGCGAGCGTTGCACAGTCCATTTACTGACTGTACGACTGTCAGTCATTCAATTGGGCGGTAATTTGAGTTAATGTTTGGCTTCGCTGGCTATGTACAATACGTCAAAGTAATCTCTCACTAAGCACTGTCAAGGCTAATTGCCCTTTTCAGTTCGCCCGATTACCAGTTTTGTTTTCCATCCATGTATTCTTGATATACTCTTGACACTGTCGGTCTTGAAAATCCTAGCTTTCTGACGATTTTGGAAATTAAATGGCCCATGCTTCACGCACCTACGATTTGTCCGCGATATAATGTGTTTTAATCAGGCAGTTTATACATACTGGCAATCCCAAGAACTAAATCGGAACCACAGCACACGCTACCACAATGCCCTCCCTTGCGCATAAATGATGCGCAGCAATACCCAATTTGCATAGCCTTTTCTATCCTAATTAAATGGCACTTCAGTGTATATGGATACTAGGTATACACTAAGGTGTACTGTTTATAGGAAAATAATTGCTTTTTTATTAATGAATATATGCAAATTAACAAAATGGGAAAGATACTAGAAATGGAGGAATTGTATAAAATAGATTTAATTAAAAGTAAATATGTTAAGAGTTTATATTTACCAAGTAAGAAAAAGTGCCTCCATGAAAACTGTACCTTTAGAAAACATCCATAAGCGAAACTGTAGCAGAAAACAGGTGAAACTTTCATATACAAATCACCTTGCATGCTGTCAGGTGCTTGCAGGAATCGAAGTTTTACACAGGTTTTTTTTTTTTTTCTTTTACTGTCTCATTTAGAACGTGAAATATTTACACTTTGATTTTGATAATTTTATTATCCTTTTATTATAGCTGAAAATTTAACTAATTGTGAATATATATATATTTGCTTTTGATGATTTTTTTGTTTTTATTTTATTTTAAAATATTACAACTGTATGATATACTGGAATTCCATGGCTTGTGGGGTGAATTTTTGGGGTACTTGAATCCATGCAAATACAAAGAATTGCATAGGACTTTTCAAGTAACGAGTGTTCATTTCAAAACTGTAGAATAGATGCCAAGAAAAAGGAATGTTAGATGTCTATTAGAGAAAGATCGTCCAAATGCTACTACAGCAGTTTATGACTGGTATCTACTGATAACAAATGCCATGTTAAAACAAGCATCACTACTCTACTGCAAAAACAATTGTTTCTGATAACTGGGTGAAATTTTTCAAACCCAACAGTTCTAAGTAGTCTTCAGCTGGGTGTTCTCTATGTGTTAAGACAAATGGTGTTTATTTTGCATATCTCATGACATGATGTAGCTTGAACAAAATATGTTGTTAAATATGGAGATAGTATAAAATGTGATGATATTAAGTGTTCTCTCCCACACGTCGCAATGCTCTCTGGAGTAAGAGACACAAAATATTCTTCCAGTCAAGGAAAGTGGCACTCGGAGTAATACGACGTTCGTTCGTGAAAGATCACAGAGAGACGAGCTGAGTTGATGGTATGAGCTGAAATCAGTATAAATGAAAATATAGATACACATGTAAGAAGTCAAAATTCATACACTCACAGTCTTTGTATAAAATACATATGTGTGGGGGGTAACATAATGCTGAAAACATTTATTTCAATAATCCAATTAAAATTATTAAAAAAATCATATTTGAATATTAAATCTCTATGATAGAATTATACGTACAGAAAATCATATGAAAATCAATAATTTCAGTCTATACAATTTTTTTTTTAACAGAGAACCGAAAGTTTAATTTTAATATCGCAAATACAACATATTTGATTATCTGCTTTAAGTATAATATTTCCATCTTTTAAAAAAATACATATAGCACGAATACACCTATACAATAATGATACAAATGGAAGAAAACAGTAATCAATTTTATTTTTCAAAAAGAAGGAACAAAGTAAGACATACATGATCTTGATGGATAAGAGTATTCCATTAAAGCACATCCTTTTTGGAATGAATTTCTCTTCTTTAAAAAAAGTCTTTTTGATGCTTTGAAATCATTTTTTAGGCTTTGCTCATTTTCTCAAAAGAACTATTTTAATGTATGAAAATCACTACTGAATCTCATGAACAGCAGTTTATTGATGCTCTTTGCTCAAACATTAGTCGTTTACAGATTGAAACATAATTTATATATTTATCATTTTGTAAAGGCATTCTGTGCGAATTTGCTTTAAGTAAACATACTCTATGTCGAGGATTTTGAAAAAGCATCGAAATTTATTCGTTTTGAAATGAGAAAAGTCAAAATAAAATGAATATTTTTAAAACAGAATTGAAGTGTTTGTTTGTTTAAAGATCGTACTTTTTTATTTGTTTTTATGTATTTATCAAATGTATCCTACCTTATAAGTTGTGCTCTTTCGACATAATTTCAAAAGATAAAAATTTAAACGTGATCCATAATTAAAATCTTTTTAAAAATATGGATATCCTATTATTTGGTTCTTAATTTAAATCTAAGTTATTTATCTTCATGAGAATAAATATATGTAATTTTGGTAGCATTTTTTTCTTAAAAAATACAATTCTTTTATTTATTTATCTTTTATTTTGAAAAATATGTTTAAACTTTAACGTAGAGGTTTGTTGTTTCATTTAAAAATAATTCTCACTCATGGGCTACTGAAATCTCTGACATATTTACAAATATGTTGCTACTATAGTGTTATTGAGAAATCACAAAATAAATTTTAATGTGTCATAAAACATCATGCATAGTAATTTTTAGAAATGATGCAAATGACGAGAATAGTTATTAAACATTTAATGAGCAAGAAAGAAAACATATTATTTAATTATTAAAAACACTTCTTTGCATCGACTTTCACCATGTTAGCTGTCATTTTCATTCATTACAAATAATACTACCAGGTAGAGTCAATATAACGAGTGATGGTTGGATATGTATCTTACAAATAACTATTACAGTTTAACTTGTAAAATAAATATTTATTATCTTTGAAACTACTATTCAAAAATTATTTTAATTATCTTAAAACTGTTCTGAAATTAATTCGTCTAAGAGCGATGAATGTAATTTTTGTTCAAAGTTGTAAATATTGCTATAATAAATATTAAACTCTGCTGGCTCTTGTAGTCAATGAAGCCCATATTAACACTAGAGAGTCCGCGTCGGGGTCAATTTGACACCGGAGTTTGTTTACTTTGTTCTCCTTTCCGTTTTTATACAGGAAATTTGAAAATGTTTCGTTACTTTTAATTATTTTCCATGTTGATTACACAGAAACTGTTTTGTGGTTCTAGGTTAATTAGGAGTGATTTTCCAACTAAATATACCTAGAAAGTCCGCTGGTGACATTTAAACACCAAGGCAATTTATCTGTATAAAAAGCTGTCGTTCAACAAAATATAGTCCATTAAGTAGATACCATTAGTAAAACAAACTTCCCAAAGTTCTATCACACATTTTTTTAAACTTGAATACAATGTTATTGAGTTCACAGTGGAAATGAATCAATTATACTAAACTTTTGTTGTGTCTAAGTGTTTTATTACATAGTATTTGCATATATTCCCATAAAAAAATAATTAATTCGATTTTCGAACTTAGTGCAGAGCAGACACCATGAAACGATTGCTCTTAGTAAAGGTCTAACCCCTGATGAAATTGCTAATTTGTTGCGAGAGCTTCCTGAGAATGAGAGAGAGAGAATTGGCTCTAATTTAAATTCCTATGAAGACATAAGATTGAACAAAAATGACTGCGAAGAATCTGAAGAAAGAGCAGATGTAAATGATAACATTTCAGTAAATAATGATTTATATGTTGCTAGAGATGGAACAGACAGTGGCGTAACGCACAGCCCCGCATAGCGGGGAGGCAGGTTCTAGAGGACCCAAGGTGTGACTGCCTCCAAGTACCCTTTGTAAAATCGAACTTGGGAGCCCAAAACTTGTTTTTGAAGGGCGAGGGGAAGGGCAAATGTACTCCGTTACGCCACTGGGCACAGAATGGATGCAGCATAATAGTAATTTCCGGGCAGATTTGCGACTCGAAATGTTTTCCGACAATCAGTGGTCCAACAAGCAATGTCAAAGTCAGTTTTTTTATGATATAAAAGGTCATAATATATCATAATTACATGAAATAATATTAAAAAGTCTTAAAAATAAACTCTACTGAACATTTTAATCTTCTAATTATTTATTTATATTAATTACTTTACATATTTTGTATCGCCGTCTCAAAATGACACCAGTGGACGTTTAAGGGTAATCAAAATCCCGGAAGTTCTAGTGTTAATTAATGATGCTAGGACAGAAATACTTATTCATATTTTGATATTTTTATTCTTGGATGTCTTTCTCAACGCATGATTTGCACAAATGCACTATTGTTTAAATTACAGGATATAATGAAATTCTTTGGAATTTACGATCATCTAAAATTTATACCATTTTGAAAAGGAAATTTTCAGTATGAAAAAACCCCTCAAAACCCTTTTTTTATTTCAAGAAACCTTAAGGTATCCATTCGTTTGGAACCGTATTTTAAAAAAAGCGCATAAAAGTTTAATTTTTCATGATATTTAGTTTTATTTTAGATTAGAATACAATTTATAAAATTTGTTAGGACATTTTGAAAAAAAAATTTTTAAATACAATATTTTGGAAAAAAAATTAACTTAGAATAATTTTTTTCAAAATGTTTTCCTTTTGTGAAAAATGCTTCTATTATAAAAATTTGTTTTGTTTGTATATAGCTCAGACCTCTTTACAGGGGCTAAACCCAAATTTTTTTAAAAAATTCACTTTTTTCAATTTAACCACTAATTGAAATAATTTTTGGGCGTTTTTTTTTAAAAAAATTTCTCCCCTCTGTTGTCTTTAAAAAAATGGAAAAACCCCAATTTCTAAGTTATATATTTCAAAAATTCTAGTTGACCCTCTGTAGAGGGTCTGGGGTTTATGTACAGGCAAAACATTATTATAATAGAAGTTTTTTTTCACAAAGAAGAAACGAAAAGTTTAAATTCTAAGTTAAATTTTTTTGCCAAAATATTTTTATTTAAATTTTTTTTTTTGCCCAAAAATGCCTTAAAAAAATTTTTTATACATGTTTTTTTTAATCTAAGTGATCTTAAATATCATGAACATTATCCATTTATGCGCTTTGGAAAATCACGGTTCCGAACGTAGTCGGGTACCTTAATACTTCAAAAATTATTGCATTGAAAAGAAAAAAAATGAACCCTAAGTTTTCTGAAAATATATTTATTCAATAATGCTAAATAAAATGTCGTTATAAAAAATTCATAATTGCAAATAATGTTCCATTATATCTTTATATTTGTCAATAACGTATCTCTATAATTTTTTTTACACAGTAGATCATATATTATATACGTAACGTACATACATTTCTTTCATACGTTGGAAATTCTATTTGACTAACCTTTTTTGACATTCCTTTCAGAATCAAATTATCAAACTACTTCATTAGAAGTCAACAGATAAAAACTGCCTTTCTCAGTATGTGTATCATAAATTTTATTTTTATTTTTAGGAATATTTTTAATTTAATACGCTTATTCACACATTCTCAATAAAAATTAATTATAGATGAAATTTACACGTGTCAATAAAAGATTAAACATTTCATGTTTTTCATTATTCTTTGTGTCTGAAATTTCATAAGAAATTATAACATAGGAACAAAAATTATTTTTTTCTAATAAATCCCATACATTAATAAAGGGAATATTTTTAAGAACTTAAAATGAGTTTCATGAATGTAGATCACTTCAATTTATAAAGAAAAATTATTTTAAGTTCCATCATAACTAGGGGATAAATTAGTTCATCTGAAAAAAAGTGTTTATAAAGTTCAGGCTGTTCACTTTCTCGCAGAATTATACTTGTTTTTGAATAGAATTATGAGCTTCTAATTTCTAGGGGAAAATATGTTTTATTCTTTTTAAAAGAGAAAGTTAAGTTAGTTATTTGTGTACCTTATAACACACACGCACACATTACTATATTGAAAATTGATATGATTTAAAATTGGAAGTAGACATAAGATTACATAAGATTTATTGTAAGCTTAGCCTGGGATACTTAGCATGAGCTATATTGTAGACCCCAACATCAAAAAACATCCTACTTTTCGAAGCAAAATGTGTTGAACTGTATTTTTTTCCTCTGCTTCGTATTATAAATCGCGAAATCTTCAATTCAGAACCATTCATTCTCGCTCCAGCGAGTGTTTAAGTTATATTTTTGTTCAAGCATCAAATATAGAATATGCTTTTTAGTCGTCGTTTCATTTACTATTTATTCATATATACCAAGATGTATATATATATATTAAATTGATTAAAAAAAGAATTATTTGCAATTGTTTTAAAATTTTACAGATGCTATAGAAAAACCTACAGGGGAGACAAAATAAAAGTTACTTCTTTATTCGCTGGATACTGCATTGAAGGATTGTGTCGTTTTGAGGATTATGTAAGTTTATGGGTTTTGAGGATTCAGTGGAAGAACAATATCGTACTGAACAATCGAACATTTCTTAATTTTAGAATGCGTATTGGAAGAAACGTATGTAACAAGAAACAGGCAATGCATTTCTACAAACGAATTTGTTACTTTATTCAATGCAAATATTTTATCCTCTTCAAAATACAAAAGGAATTAATACTTTAACTGTTTTTATCAATCTGTATCCACTCAAATCAGGAATGTTGAACTTAAAAAAGATTGGGATTAATATCTTGTGCAGCCGCAGCAATCAGGACTCCTGAATCTTAACAAAAAAGCTAAAAAGAAGCCTTATTTACTCAAAAAGAAAGATACAGAACATTGATTCACCAAAAGCAAAATACGGAACTATTTATTATGGGCGAAAAGTATTAAAAATATTTTTACATTTGTTACAAAGAAACTGCAAATAAATCATCAATAAATATGAATACAAGTTGCCCTAATTGTTTTTGAAACAGACATTTCTTTTTTACTCTTTTTCTACTCTGCCCTTAGCATTACTTGCTTCATAAATTTAACACCAGTAAGTATAATTTAGTCGTGTTTCAAAAATTGTGCGGTTTTATACTTCTAAATGAAAATGTTGTAAGTTGACATTATATCAATATTATTCTAATTCGTTTACAATAAATTTCGAAATTTTATTTATTTAATTCAATAAACATCCTCCACTTTAAAAAAATATAGGACGATTAACTAGAAAAACTCACAATAAATTAACTTGTTATAGCTAACATTTCAAAGATAATTCGTTAGTTACGACGTGTCAAAACAGGCGCAGGACCCTGGGGGATAAAAATGTTATTTAATAATGTTATCCTTTTTGAAATTTAAAAAATTAAAAATTTGAGAAGTAAAGTAACTATGAGAATTTCATAGTAAATTACATCATTTTTGACGAAAGGGGTAAATATGCATAGTTCTGAGTATTTTTCACACGATTATTGTGTACATTTCAGTGCATGTGAGACAAGGATAAAACTCTAATGCATCAGCATACTTATACAAAAAGTTTAAATATTTCATAATAATGTTAGATTTAGATGAGTATTTTTAACGCTGCGTGTAGATCTAATTTTAAACATGATAATATTTTTTGCGCGAAAAAGTAATAAAATTTACTTTTTTACCAAAAATTTTCTCAACCCTCTTAAATACTTTCAATGCACTAAATATAATTCAATTTTTAAATCCACATAGTCTCCAAAAACTAGAATAATTTTGAAAATCGATTTTAAAACAAATACAAAAACCCTACTCTAAATTTAACATAGCAGTAGAAAGGAAAGAGCATCGAATTTACCCAAGAACTAATAGATTGGAAAGAGTCCCTAAGAAAAGAAATATAAGTAAATTCAATTTGTTGAATCAGACTGCTGGAAACTTTATTTGCTCGACTTCGGAAAAGGAAAACAAAATTCTCTCTCCGAGGAAACGACAATTTATCTTATAATATTCTGAATAGATTATAAGATGTTTTTTAAGAAATCAAGCACATAGAAAATTTAACCATGCATAAGTTAATAAATATTTAAATTTAAGAAAAAAATCACCAGCATATGTCTAGATTCTTATTTAGAACAAATGCCAAAAGGGACTAAAATTACTTTTCCTAAAAAATGAAACCCCAAAGAACCCTTTCTGTAAAAAAATGATTTTTAAATAAAAAATTTTTGTATAACAAAAATTTTCTAATTTTCTTTTTTAAAATTTATTCAAAATTTACTTGTAAATTAATTGTTTTTATAACTTTATTTTTGTATAATAATTTATGAAAAAAAGAAAATAAATAATAAAACAATACCATTTTCCCTCAAAATATAAATATATTACGTGAAAGGAAATAATCTATAAAAAGTATTTTTTAAACTACTTAAAATTTCTCACAAACATGTTTAAATTAAAAATATAGATCGAAAAAACTGATAGGAAGAAATATTTTCTAAAAAAGAAGTTTATTACTTTTTTCTTTAATATTGATATAAATGTATGTAATACATATTCTTTTTTTTAAACATATTATTTCTTAATTTAATTTTTTAACACAGCGTTTCTCAAACTGTGGGGCGTGATCATCCTAAGTAGTTGGCGAGAGTATTTACTTAAATGTAACACATGCACAATTTAATACCTATATTGATAATTTGTATGGTTTATAAATAAAAGCGTATTATAGCTTTAGCATAATTGTACATCATTGATTCATTATACATATTTTCAACTTATATGGGGGAGGGCACGATAAAAAATTTTATTGAAAAAAGGGGGGCCCCTATTGAAAGTTTGAAAGCCCTTAACAGAAAGCATGAACCAGGATTGAGGGGCCATGGGTGATATATAGTCTTTCAGAACTACGGCTCATTTATTGCCTTTTTAGCAAAACTATTCCCAGGTTTGGGGGGCAAAAAATGACCTTTTACAATTTGCAAAAGGATAGATTGTCTTGTGCCAATACGCAGCAGGCGCGCGTTTAAGTCAAAAACGGTGGTAATGGGAAGGGAATCGTGTAACGTTTGGTAGGCAGTTAAGAGGTTAAAAAGTGTTTTAGCTTTTACATAACAGCTTCTCATCAGTACTGAACAAGTAGAAATACATATTCATTTTCTTTTTGAACTACGGTGATAAGCATTTAAAGTTTTCCACGAAATAAATCATTGATTGCTCATAAAAATTTTTTTTGTTAAAATGGATATTCTTAATTTCTCTAGACACATGTGTATCATTATTTAAAAATAAGCCTTACGCAAAAAGTATCAAGTTGTATAAACATTTTTCCCTATCTAAATGAATATATATATACACTCACTTCCAAAAGTAAAGCACGAAGATGTAAAATGCAAAAAAATCAACAAATACTGCTTTGTTTAACACAAAATTTGGCAGTAAAGTAGCATATATATTTATACATAAAACAAAATCAATAATTATATACAGAAATGAAAACAATATTAAGTTTTTTGTAAGTTATCAAATAATGTCATTCTGGAGACTGAAACAGAATTATGCATAAAAAGAAAAGAAAAAGCATAAAATGAAAAAAAGGACATTAATAGGGTATGTGATCCCCCCTCATCTATATGCAAAGTTTACACCTTCTGGTTATGCTTTCAATTAGGTAGTCCCCTACCGCAGAATTAAGCAATCGCCATTCTTATTGTAGAGCAGTTTCCAGCTCAATAAGAGTGGCTGGAGGTGGGAAACGTGAAGATACAGCACGGCCGAGAGCATCCCAAAGATTTTCAATGGGATTAAGGTCGGGCTAATGTGCAGGCCACGCCATACGCGCAATCCCTTCACTCTCCAGATAGTCATCGACGATGTCAGCTCTATGGGGACGTGCGTTATCGTCCATTAAAACAACAGTAGGGCCAAATGCTGCAGCGTAAAATTTCACGATGTGTTCTAGGACTTTATTTCGATACCGGACAGCAGTCACAGAACCCCGTTTAAAGATGTGCAAGTCGGTGCGGTATCCTAAGGAAATCCCTGCCCACACCATAATGCTTCCGCCTCGGAATGCGTGATGTTCGATGATGCTTTGGGGCTGATTGCGTGTTCCTTGTTTACCTTATACACTTCTCATCTGGCTGCAGAGCAAATCTTGACTCATTAGTAAACATGACATTGCTCCAGTCATACACAGTCCAATTTCCATGTTCCCGGCACCACTTTAATCATGCCCCTCTTGATTGGACGGATAGAGGAACACAAACTTGAGGTACCCGGGCATACAGTCCATTCATATGTAATCTTCGGCATACAGTAGCTGCAGATATAGCCTTATCATTGGACGCTGTAACCATAGATTTCACACGTGTGGAGGTTGCTCTGCGATTCCGCTTGGCTACAATAGCAATATATCTTCCGCGGGGGTTTTAACCCTTGAGCGACCGCCTACGGGCCTTCGGAGAGCTGTCTGTGTGGTTTGGAAGAGAGCAACATCTGTGATCGACTGTCCTGCTTCAATGCACCCCAAAGCACGCCAGGGCTAAGAATCTTCCATTCCTTTTGCTGAAAGTCATAGAAACACGTATGTCTTGATAACAAATTGTACGAAAGTTTTAAACACCTTCTATCAGCACTTACAATCAACTTCTGTAACCCTTCATAAAACTGGCTTCTTATAAGACTGCCCTTTTTGCATATTTCTTGAGATGAAAGCACGATTGGCTGTTACCTAACATATTTGCATACTTCCATCTACCTCTGCAGCGAATTACATCCTCTTCAATTCTGATTGGCTTCCGGAAATTAGCATTTTCCTCTCCGTGCTTAACTTTTGGAAGTGAGTATATATATATATATATATATATATATGGGTTTTTGTAACGTATGTCGAATTTTTAACAAAAAATGGAGTTTTAATTCTTTAAATTAACTTATCTGGAGATATTCTTTTGAATTTTTAAAAAGAAAGCAGACAAGAAGAAAAGTGTAATAGCATGTAATAACGCTATGATGTGAGCGCATTTTATTATTTTATTTCATTTGATTGAATCGTATACCGCCTAATTAGAATAATCAGTTAATACCTTTCTGCTGTGAATTACATAATCCCACAGATGAAAGGAATTAGACGAAAAATTTCATTTACTTTAGCTCATTTCAAATTTTGACCATCGGATGTCATTAATGACTTCAAGTGCCAACTGGTCTGAGTAATTCCGGATGGCTGGTATGCTTGGGAGTACTGGTCGAAAATTCCTCCCGGAATTCAACATGATTAAAAGAGTCAATGGGTGTGATGCAGCTAAAAGGTGTAGATGTGTCAAAATTAAAATCAATAAAACTACGTTTCCACATGTAATTAAGTGGGTTCTTTCGCTTTAAACGTAGGTTACTTGTCCACTTTTAAATAAAAGAAGAGGTTCTATTGAAGGAACCAAAGATTTAATTTTGTTAAAATACCTAAATGAGTTGACTTCGATTTTCATAGTCAGAGGTTGGATGTGTGCCTCGTGCAGAACTATGTCAGTAGAGCAATTATATCTGAGGCCCTTTATGATCCTCGCAGCACTGAGCTGCACTCTCTCCAGTTTTTTCAAGTTAGTAGGAATACTGCTTGAAAGATTTGATACCCATATTCAAGAACTGGGTGGACAAAAGTTATATAGGATATACTAAGTGTTGAGGCGCCTGAACCCCAGTTTGCCAGAAAGATATTTTAAGATCTTAAGTCTATTTCTTGCTCTGCCGGCTATTTTCTCAATATGTTTGCCGCAGTTCACTTCCGGGTCTAAAGTGAGGCAGGGTATTTACTGTATTTCAAGCATTCATTCATTAGGAAAAGCACAGGAGGGTAGTTGTAAAGATGCCTATTAGTCGTAAAGAGGTGGATTGTAAACTTTGAAGCATTGAAAGTAATTTTGGGGTTGTCTGCAAACTCCTGAATATTTACTAAGGACCTATTTAACTGGCATTCCATTTTTCTAATATTTGCATCACTGCACTACAAAACGACATCAACAGCAAAATATCCAATTTGAGAAAGGTTAACATACTTTCAAACCCAGAAATAAATACTGAGAAAAGAGTTGGAATCATAATATAGCCCTTGGGAATTCCTTGATACGTTTTGTAATAACCCGAGAAATTAGCATGAAAATTAACACAAAACTTTCGGTGATTCAAAAAGTTTAAGATCCAGAGAAGAGCTTATCTTTAAAATCAAAAACACCAAAGCACTAGCTTAAGGTGACAGAACACCTTTAAAACTCAATTTTTGGTCAAAATATCGATTTTTTGTTTTTGGTCATATTAAAATTCAATCTTTTATCTTTGTAAATCTGTTTAAATTTGTTTCTATCTTAATTAGAAGCCGAGTTACAGCTTTCTAAATATTACTTAATCATAAATTTCTCGGACCGGAAATGATTTTCTGCTAACCGGAAGTGCCCCGAGTGGTTTGTTTACGTTTCTCTTTCATGGTATATGACATGAAATATTATAATTAATATACAAATATTTAGTCAGAAATTAAAATGAAACTTTTAAAGAATAAATATAAATGTTTTTGGGAAATACATTTTTCCTTTTATGTTGAAAACCTGGCAGCGGGTTTTTTTGTTTTGATTTTGCTTACATATGCTTTTTGTTTTTTCATGCGGGAAAGAACGACAGCGAAAAAAAGTTTATTTGATTGTTTTATTCTGTTTTGTTTAACTTAAAATGGTTAAAAGTATTGCTAGAAAGCGCAAGCGGTAAATTTTATGGAAATAAATTTAAAAAAAATTCGAAAAAATAACAGCACTTCAGCAGTTCCTGAATGTACTGCAAGCTCTTAAGTTGTGGAAATGAGAGTTTTCAACTGCAGAAAGAAATACCTGGTCCTGTGTTGGTAACAGAAACGTTGACCTTGAACTTATTGTGGAAGCTTTTGCTCAACTTTGCTGCCCAAAATGTTTTGCTGAAAAAGTAGAACTATTTTAGGATTCCAGATATGGATTGTGCTCCCATTTTACACTAAAATGTAAGTGTTGTGACTTTTTCTTTGCATTTGCTTCATCAAAAAAAGTTGTAAATGCTCCTGTCATAAATACGAGGCTTGTATATGGTATGCGGCAGATAGGCAAAGGTTTTGCTGGGGCGTTTAAATTACGCTCAACATTAAATTTGCCTCGACTAACCAAAATTGCTTACAAAAATCAGGAAGCAAAGCTTTTAAAAGTGGTTCAGGAAGTAGCTGAGGAATCCATGATAAAAGCTGCTATTGAATTGGGAAAAACAAAATCTCTCATCTGATATTGTAAAATGTGGCATATCGGTGGATGGCACATGGCAGCGAAGAGGCTATACATCTATGAATGGCTGTGTTGCTGTAATATCAGTTGATACTGGTAAGGTGTTAGGCATAGAAGTTATATCGTCCTACATGTAAGAGACTTCAGACTATACCAAGAAACTTTGAATGAGTCGTCAAAAGCCGACCACATGTCAGTGTAACTTCACAGGCTCTTCATCAAAAATGGAAATTGTGGGGGCTTCCCGAATATTTCTTCGATCAGAAAAAAACCGTAGACTTCAATACACTCAATATTATGGGGATGGTGACTCAAAAGCTTTTATGAGTGTGAAAGACACTTATGGAATAAACAGTGTGACCAAGTTTGAGTGCATTGGCCATGTACGAAAGAGAGTGGGCTTACGTCTGAGAAAACTGAAAACTAAAAATTAAGGACTGTCTGGTAAAGGCAAATTAACCGATAATTTTATCGACAGACTTCAAAACTACTACGGAATTGCTGTTCGCAGCAATGTCGGTAACTTAAATACCATGCAGAAAAATGTAATTGCTGCGTTATATCACTGTGCATCAAGTGATAAGAAACCGATGTATGGTCAATGCCCAATAGGGAAAGAAAGCTGGTGTTATTTTCAGCGGGGGCAAATGGAACAAAATGTTCCACAAAATATCCTGGTTTATCAAATGATGTTTTAAAATAAAATTAAACCAGTATATTTAGAACTATGCGACAAGCAGATATTAAGCAAGTGCTTACATGGACGCACGCAAAATGCCAACGAGTGTTTTAATAGAATAGTTTGGCAAAAAGTACCGAAGGAAGTATTTGTTTTGCTCAAAACAATTAAATTTGGGTCGTATGATGCTATTATACACTTCAATGAAGGATTAAATGGGTGTCTAAAAGTTTTTAATAAGGAATATAGAAAATCCTCTAGGGTGTTTACCTTACGGGAATATAAACTTTTAGATAAATGCAGAATCCATGAATCAATTCATAATGCAGACCCCAAAACAAAGAAAAATTTTAAGAGCA
The DNA here is from genome assembly GCA_019973955.1 of Trichonephila inaurata madagascariensis. Lineage (NCBI taxonomy): Eukaryota > Metazoa > Arthropoda > Arachnida > Araneae > Nephilidae > Trichonephila > Trichonephila inaurata. Next base: position 35,529 of record BMAV01009734.1, read on the forward strand.
CTTAAAAAGAAAAAAAATAGTGTTTTAGAAGTAAAAGATGGGGAGAATTATAAATCTGGTGCATTTTAATAAGAAAGTAAGTGTTTTTCTTGTAATCAGAATAGTTTAATGTTATTTTTATCGTTTTCTCAAAATGAGTTTTTTTACATTTTTTCTTACCGCAAAACACAATATCTCAAAAAGTTATGCTTGAATGAAATAAAAATTTTATATTTATGTTTTTTAAATACTTATACAGGGAATAGACCTTTCTTAAGATTTTGTGTGTTGGGTAGAAAAATTTTTATATATCAATAAAGTGAAAATTACTATAGCTTTTAAAGAAAATGTCAACGTATAGAAGCTCGAAACACAATAACTTCCCACGTAATAATTATATTACCAAAATTATTCAATTTACAAAATGTCAATATATTTATTTTCTTTTCAGTTAATCATGTTTTGCGTAAAGTCTTATTTTTGCTTATTTTTTTTATAAAATACCCCTTTGACAGTAAAAATGTACACTAAAAAAATTTTCTTGGGTATTTTTCTTATTTTAGAGACCCATTAGGTCATAAAATATGCATTTACAGGCAAAATTCAGGTTAATTCAAAAAATTTTCTTCGAAGGTGTTCTGTTACCTTAACAGCTTATATTTCCATTCTCTATCAAAAGCCTTTGATACCTCTAAAAATGCCGGCATGTTAGGTCTCGTTGGTTTGTGATTCTGAAAGTTTCTAAGCATAGTAGAGTGACTCTTACGGAAAGCAAATTGCTCCGGGGGCACAAAGTTATGTGTGTAAATGGTGAGTCAATCTCCGCAACACCATGATTTCCATTAGTTTGTAAATGATGCAGGTAAGAGAAATAGGACGATAGCTTGTCGTAAGACCGGCATTCTTGTTGGGTTTATGAATGGGAATAATGATGAACAATTTCCACTGTCTAGGTAGATGTCCATGGCAAGTTACATATGTATAAGTTTTTCCCTATCCAAAATTTCAAGTTGGGACAAGAAATGTTCATGGATACTATCTGGACCAGGTGATTTGTTGGTGTCCAGATTTTGAAGAGCATAAGTTAGTTCGGGTAAGGTGAAATCAACATTGAATAATGGTTTGAATGATTTTCAGACACCAGTTGGCTTTCTTAAAATTCCAGTGGAGGTTCTTAGAACCTGTACTATTGACTTTAAAATCGATTTCGACTAAAATAGGATGGTGATCGCTGTCAATATTATCCAGTACTCTCCAAGAACTGTAAGGAAATAAACCAGGGACTTATAAATGCCAAATCCAAGACATCAGTAGAACCGTAACTGTTAGAGCGGAAAGTGTGAGTGCCATCATTTAAAGACAAGAAATCATTGACGTTGACTAAGTTCCGAACCTCTTGCAATTGTAATAGTGCTACCCCAGGTAGTGTTCGTGGCATTGAAGTCTCCTAGCATTATAGTATTGTCAGCAAACAGACCTTCCATCATGTTTGTATCAAGATGTTGACTATTTTGGTGGATGATAGGGGTTCTTGATGGTAATAGTGAGATCTTTAAAGATGTCTTATACCTATGTTTTCTAGATCCGAGATTTCATTGCCAATATCTAGTATTCTCTGAAAATGGACGTCAAGAATAAGAAACACGAGTCCGCCTCCATCTGAAGCTCTGTCCCTTCAGACGATATTATATTCCTTAGCCTTCAGAAGTCTGCTCGCACAATTTAGTTTCCTGAAGAGTTATAATTTCCTCATGTAGTATCAGCTCTTTCTAAAATTTGCTCTTACTTAATTCTTGTAGCTCCAATACTTAATCCGTTAATATTGCATTACAGCAAACAAAGATATGAAAATATTTTACGAAGTGGAGACTGTAACATATTTATCACACAGGGCCCTCCACCTAAGTCCTGTGCGCGTCCCTGATTTACCTGCGCGATGGACGATGTAGTGTGAAAATCAAATAAATGCGGTTGGTCGATGGCAAAGGGTATTATGCAGCTTCCCTTTAGGTGAGGAACCACTTAGGCTGAAGACTGATTAAACCTCACGCCTATTGGTCCTCATGCAGGAATTTCTTGATCCGCTACCTGGGGACGCACCCTAAAGGGGTTACAGACTCCTCCTAGGGGCTCTAGAAATAGTGGACATAAGAAATAATTTAAAGTGATCCGCCCTCGCTGCAGACATGTACAATTTTAAAATCTTGTTATAACTTTTAATAGATTATTAAAAATAAAAAATGCATATTTTATAAAAAAGTTATTTATTTATTTTTGACACCGAAGCAATTGTACATGTATCCTTAAATATTTTTTTTTAACTTGAATTATCCGTAATCAATTTTCAACAATACAAGTCCATAGGATGTAGGGAATTCTTAATTTCTTTGATATTTTTTCTTATCAGATATTTTGACTCAAAGGCATTCCATGTAAAGTTATGTTCTAATTAAATGAATTAAATTTTGGCCTTTAACCCTTTATCTACCGACGGTACTTATAAGTACCACTCACTTTAAAATTACATAGAATAACCCTTTTTATGAATACTCTGACGATACTTAACAGGAATATTCTTCGAAATCCCCTCTTCCAATATATATGGCAGCACGGGTTTTATAAGAACATTTTAGCGGAGAAGGCGAATAGTGTTATAGCAGAAATTGCGTTTTCAGCGGATTGTCATTTTTGTTCCGAAAAAATAGTTAATGTCAAAAGATAAGTGTCTTATTTCTTTTGTAAGCTCATGGGAAAAAAAGATTTGCGCCACAAGAAATAATTGCGGGATCGTAACGAAACTTAGCATGAATGTACATGTCGGGGGATATGCAAATGATTAGAAATGCAGCGCGATTGTGCATTATGTATAGCCGGCAAAGGGTGCGTACCGTCGTTCTCCGTGGAGTATAAAACAGGTAACCAAAGCTTGTTTGAATAAGCTGAATCGTTTACAAAAAATATGTATATATGTATAAAAAATATGTCGTACCATTTTTTTCGACTATCATGCACACAGTTAATCAACAATCTTGATTAATTTCCTCACTTCCTACATGTTTTCGTCACAGATGAAGGTCACCAGTCTTCCACTACGGGGATTGTCAGGAACACTTTTCCTGCTTTCGAATCACTCATACACACACTTCATGGACAATGCTTGATCTCAATAAACAGGTACCAGCATCACACACGTTTCTTTCGGTGCCTTGCTATGCTTAAAATGAAACTTTAAATTGATCTTTTGTTCGTTCATTTTCCTGTTCTCAGTTAAAAACCAATGCATTAAACGAGCACTTTGTAACACGTCTTACACGGAACACAAACAACGCTCAACCAAGGAGGCAGATGGTCAACACCTGCACCTACGCATGTGCAGCGTATGGTTTCTCCAGTGTTGCCAGATCGGCCATTCTGACGTCATTCACCAAACTTTATTGTCAGAGGTTGTATTTTCCTGACATAAAAATTATTTCACACGTACAAGACAGAGGTAGGAAATATATATATATATATTTACTAGACATAAATGAGATGTTAGATTTTTCAGTTTCGAAGAGAACTTCTCTTAATATACACTCATTGCCGAAAGTAAAACAGAGAAAACCAGTCAAAACCGATTAAATCTGTCATCATTCTCACCTGATTCAGTAGGTCAGATTTTCTTCAATCATACATCAACAGATGGACGCGATGAAGTTGCTATTTCTTAAAGAAAAGGTGAATGCAAACAAATAGTGTATTGATTTTTTTTTAAGTGACTATGACATATAAAGTTTCTATTCAAGAAACTTGATTCTGTATGTATCATTTTATTCAATTTTAGAACTTTATTCTTTATTTAATATTTTAAAGCTAAATGTGTGTGGGGGGGAGGAGGCTAAATGCTAAAATGCAATTAAACACCAATACTATCGATAATTTAATTTTTTAAAAATATATCATTTTATTACAACATAGATCCCAAATTATATTGTATGTTAGATAAAACAAAAGAAAAATAATTGACAAAATATGTAAGAATTAAAATTTTTTAATGATTAATTCATTAAAAAACCAAGTAACACTATTTTGAAATATACAATTTAAAAAAATAGTTGTAATATGCTACAATTAATTCAAAATGCTTTTTAGAACACTAGATATATTATTTGTAAAATAACAGCATTTTCATATAATTACAATACATATTTATACTCTGTTACTTCTTTTCAGACTATAATTCATGCTAACCGGGAAAATATAACAATTCTTATATTTTTGTTTCATTTTAAAAATAAATTATTAAGAATACAGTTGTGAAACTAACAGCTCGATATCTTAATCATCTATAAGAGAACATTATGTTAATTTAAATTTACTTATTCTTACTTATATAAACAAAAGTAATTAGTTATAAGAAAAACAATCAAAAGAATTTCACTAAAAAGATAACATTTACCCGAGACAAAATCAAAGTATTTCTTCTGCTGTTATAGACTTTCTATAATTTGTGCCTTGTTTTGATATTCCTGGTCCCACCCAATCCAACAGAATAAAAAAAAAATGTAATTCTAAAAAAAATTGTAACATTTCTTTTTATATTTTTGAAGGTTTGGATGTAAATGATGAAAAATACCGAATTCTGGCCTTTTTCTATTAAATTCGTGGATCCATAACATTACATTTTTTTTTGCTTGCGTCATTGCTTCATACAAAACAGTATAGCATCTATCAAAACAGCATCCATGTTTGACAGCAACTGATAAAAGAAAAGTTGATTTGGATTGACTTGTTGGTCAATCAGATTTGCTGCAATTTTGATTGTTTTGCGACTGACTGAGATTTGTTTGGTGTGAAGGGAGATAAGAGAAATGTCTTAAGAGAAAGCAATGTTGCATATTTATAAACATGAGACTTTTCCTGCCTATGAATATGTAAATAAGCTTTATGTGACCAGTTTCAGATAACCCATAGTAGAGCATTACATAGACAAAGTTTCTTTCTTGGTATGAATACGTAAATGTCTTTTTAAAACCTCATTTCGAAAAAAGCCCTTGTAGCACACTTCACAAATATAAGGCTTTTCCTTTGTATGAGTCCGTAAATGGACTTTTAATTCTTTATTTTGAGAAAAACCCTTGTTGCACATTTCACAAACATAAGGCTTTTCCTTTGTATGAATCCGTAAATGGACTTTTAAATCATTATATTTAGGAAAACCCTTGTTGCACATTTCACAAACATAAGGCTTTTCCTTTGTATGAGTCCGTAAATGGACTTTTAAATGGCCAGTTTGAAAAAACCCTTGTTGCACACTTGACAAGCATATGGCTTTTCATTTGTATGAGTCCATAAATGTGATTTTAAATGACCATTTCGAGAAAAACCCTTGTTGCACACTTCACAAACATACGGTTTTTCCTTTGTATGAATCCGTAAATGAACTTTTAAATGAGCAGTTTGAGAAAATTTCTGGTTGCACATTTCACAGACATAAGGCTTTTCATTTTTATGAGTTCGTAAATGTCTTTTTAAACCATCAGCTTGAGAAAAACCCTTCTTGCACGTTTCACAGACATAAGGTTTCTCTTTTGTATGAATACGTAAATGTGCTTCTAAATTACCAATTTGAGAAAACCTTTGTTGCACATTTCACAGACATAAGGTTTCTCTTTTGTATGAATACGTAAATGTGCTTCTAAATTACCAATTTGAGAAAAACCTTTGTTGCACATTTCACAGACATAAGGTTTCTCTTTTGTATGAATACGTAAATGGACTTTTAAATTAGAAATTTGAGAAAAACCCTTGTTGCATGTTTCACAAACATAAAGCTTTTTATTATCTTGAACATGCAAAGGATGCCTTGAGTTCCCTTGAGTGAAAGCCATTTTACAAGTTCCAAATGTGCAAGCTTTTTTCACAGATGTGAAAACAAATATCTCTATTTAAAATCTACTGTGAAAAAAATGGGTCTTGTACTCTTGTTCAGAATATGATTTATATTAACATCTTTCTGTAAAAGAAATAAAAGGTATTCAATGTAATGTAGTACATGTATAAGCACAATTTTATTCATTATAATTTATGAAATAAAAAAATTCAGCTGGTTAACACAGCTTAAAGAATCAGCTAAAAAATTTGGTTTGATATTTCAAGAAATTAGCAGGCTTTTAGATAACATTTTTATTAAATCAATCAAAATCTAAAATATATATCAAATATTAGTAACTAAAAATATATTCATGTAATGCTTTATTAAGACAACCAGGTTAACATATAAGCAATATACAGGAAACTGAAAAAATACCATGATAAAAAAATGAATACCTTCTTGGAAGAGGATTCTATCATGTTATGCCCTGTGTTATGGTTCATAAACTGATATGTCTCACTGGTTTGAATTATTATTGAGATTAACAATAACAATAAAACTATTGTCGATTGTCAGCATAATTTTTAACAATATACTAGTAAATCGTAAGATTTTTGAAACTATAAAAAAGTTTTGACAAACATATTTTAATTTTTTTATTATAAAACTTCAAATTAAGAATAATATTTTCTATAATTTGTTTGATTTAAACATTTTTTTTTTGTAAAGGATAATTTATACAAGAAATTATACAAAAATTAGACTACTCTGAAACAAGATAACACATAAAGGATATATATATTCCTTTTTTATAACTGAATAAACTTCATAATTTTATTCAAGGAATGGTAGCCAAATGAACTTTGCGGATATTTCGCAAAAAGCATTGTTCCTCTTGGCTTGCAGTGGCAGCTAAAAACCTTCCATGTAGAGCAGAAGTCACCAAAGTGGTAGCCCGCGAGGAAACTAAGCTGGTCCCCAGAAAAATGTAGAATATACTTAATTATCCCGTTATAATATGTTTTAAGATGCATTGAAACAGAATTCAACTTTTAACAATACATGAAAAGTTATAAAAACGTTACTTCATAGAATGACGCCACGGTGAATAAGTCGCACTGCTGTAGCTGCATTGTGTTAGCTACATGTTTTGTCTCGTCTCTCCTGTATGTCGAATATGCAAATAAATTGAAGCATTTAAAGGTAGACTTAAGGACGTATTGAGTACAATGAATTAGTTGGGTTATTAAAAAAAGTTTGTGTACTTTTTTTTTTATATTGCCGGGGTTTTTAAAACAGGTATGATCTTAAATGTTAACCATGTGCCTATTTTCTTTTATTTCATATTTATTGGGATAAAATAAGTTCAATTTTCCTAAATTTCTTCTTTATTTTTTATTTTAGAGATTCAAATAAATTAAACCCATAATGAGTGGGAAAAAAAGCAAAAGAATATTCTGCATTTCTTTAGTAATTCAAAAAGTATTGAGAACTATAACAATAACATTAATAGTATTTCACCTAACCGTGAACTGATCAATAAATCAAACTCTTAACAGTCTTCATCAGGCACCATTAAGAAAAAAGGAATGGGAAGTAAAGAAGAAAAATGCAAAATAAATATGAAGAAAATATCATTCCTACTACTTAAAATTTGGATTCATAAAAGAACCTGACAGTGAGCTGGATCTATGGCCTCTCTATTTCATATGTTTTGAAAGCTTACCTAAGGATGCAAAAAAACCTTCCAAACTTGAAATTCAAAACACCCGGATTTAGCAAAAAAACCCGCTAGAATATTTTAAAAGAATGCTTGAAAATATGCAAAAGCAAGGTACTGTTTTAAGAAAAATGACCATTAAAGATAAATCATTACTAAAGACTTCCTATCTCATGGCAAATCAGATCGCGAAATGTAAAAAGCCGTAAGTGATTGGAAAAGAATTAATTACGCCTTGCATGTTTAAAGCCTGTGAACAGATTTTGAGAATGCAGGCTGCTCAGAAATTGAAAGCAATTCCTATGTCAGCTAATACTATCAGGCGCAGAATCGAAGATATGACCGAAGACATTGAAAATCAGGTAATAAAAAGGGTTAAAAATTCATCAACTTATTCAACACAACTAGACAAATCTATAGACATTACAAACAAAACACTCCCACTTTGTTTTGTCAGGTTTGAGTATGAAGGAGAGTAATATGAAGAAATACTTTGTTCACTTAATTTGCTGGGGAGAACAACCAGCTCTGAAATTTCTGAAGCTCTTAATAGTTATTTCTAGGAACAAGAAATAGACTGGAAAAAATTTATTGTGATATGCACACACAATGCCGCAACTATGACTGGACATGTTTCAGGAATAGTTGCAAAGGTGAAGAATGTTGGTCACCCAGACATTTTATCTGCACACTGCATTATACACATCGAGAGCAACTTGTAGTGAAAAAAATGTCGCCAGAACTACACAAAGTATCATCAAATATCATTGAAATTATAATGGAAATTCAACACATAGCATTCAATTCTTGAATATTTGAGGCACTTCGTGAAGAAATGGGTTCCGAGTATACTCATATTCTTCATCATGCTGAGGTGAGATAGCTGTTGAGAGCAAAAACTGACCCAACTATTCGCCTTGCTTTCCGTACCAAATTTTTTCTAGGAACAAAATAATCGGAAATTGCAAAAATTCTTGTCCAACAATGAATGGCTAGCAAAGCTTGCATACCTGGCGATATTTTTTCCCCCTGTTAAATGAACTAAACATATCCTTGCAAGGACAACTTAAAGACATGGCTACACTATAAAGTAAAACGGATGCATTTCAAAAGAAAATATTATTGAGGCAAACACGGTTGGTTGAAGAGGATCTGTAAATGTTTTCTAATTTTGATGAATGCATGAAGGAAAATGACGTTAACCAGCAAGTAGTATTCTTAGTTAAAAAGCACTTGGAATCACTTATAGAATCTTGCTCGTACACAAAGAATGAAGATTCCAGACATGGTAATATGTGGATAATAGATCCATTTCCAGCTAAAATCCAGAATAACAATTTAAGCATGCATCTAAAAGAAAGCCTCGCTGATCTATCGTCTGACATAACTCTCACAAATTTAAATTTCATTCAACTTTATCAAGATATCAGTTTTGACACTTTCCATAAAAAGTGAATACCCTTTTCTTAGTGAACAGGTGATGAAAATTCTGATTCAATTCTCCACAACTTATTTATGTGAAAAGGCATTTTCATCTATCACAGCCATCAAAACATGGTACCGATCTCTGCTTGAAATAAATGCAGTTCTGTGTCTTGCAGTAACAACATTGGATTCAAATATCCATAATTTTATTTCAAGTAAGCAGGAACATCCATCACACTAGGAATGTATAATGCTAAAAGTTTGATATACTTAAAATCATTTTTGTTTAGTTTATTATGGTTTATTAATAAAAAGATTTCATAATTTGGTTACAATTAAGTTTCATTTTATTAACTTGGTACATTTTATCTTTTCATCGATCATAATTTTTTTTATAAATATATATAACAATTAAAAAATCCTTTTAGGTGTCCACGGAATTTAAATTATGAATTTAATGATCCATGAGGACAAAAAGTTTGGCAACCGCTGATGTAGAGGAGCCGTTGCAAATATTTCTATCAAAACTAAAATATCTCGATTTCAGAGTGATGGATGAGAACGTCTTTTTTTACTAGGCTATGGTTCAAAAGTACAAGCTTTCCCGGAAATATATAATCTTCATCCTTCTTTAAATGTGATGTATATAAGTAAACGAGAAAATCCTGGGAATAAAGTACATTATTCGAATATATTAGTCTAATTTGCAATAAAATGGTAGTTTCAGTAAGGAAAATTGAGATTTTCACTACAACTTCTTCGAATTCACCTTAATAGATGGTTTAAAAAGCTTGCTTCAATTTTTATAAGCACAGTAGTAAATGGTGATGGACCTTGTAACAATAATAATGCACAAATGATAAACATTGTTTTCCCCCTGTACATCAAAGATCAATTTCATTTAATAGGCTAAAGTCACTTGACCATGGTTCAAAATTACAAAGTCACTCACCAAAAGCCCTCATACAACTTTATAGTGTAATGTTAATCTAACTCCCTTATCTTTGCTGGTTGCAACTTGCATGAAAATGGGTTGCCCTAGAAAAATATTGTTTTTGCTTTTGATAGAGTTTCAGTGTGATAGATAGAGAAGGTTGTTTTTGCAGCCATTCTGAAATTGACTTACATCTCCAATAGGTTTGAATGTCTTAGGAATGTTTTCCGGTGATGTTGTGGGTAATAGTAAGAGATGGTGGGTCAGGTGGTTGAGAGTGCTGATGCTATTTGAATCATTAGTCATGATTTATTCAGAATGTCTTAGACATTCCATGAAAATTATTTTGCACTACCATCTGATGTTACATTTCTGGGTAACCACTTTGGCCGTAGTTATTAATGGGTGATTGGCCCTTAATAACTGGCATAGCTAGTTTTGAGTGAACCCTGTATCAAAATTCCTTTGGGGCTCTTTTTTAGATATGAGAGCCCTGTATTTGGACTGTAGTTACACATGTTGGGGCACCTGTAACTTGGGGGTCCTGTATCATTGATATGGCTGATATGCCAGTAGCTATACCCCTGCCCTTAGTGAACTTGGGATGGTTGGACAGCAGGGTGATTTGAACTGACCACTTACCAGTCGGCCAAATGTTGGGGAAAAGGAATTTATTCGGGTTTTCTAAGAGTTTTAATTCCTATTTTTTGCTAACTGCGACTTGCAGAGAGCAAAATGCTCTCTGGTAATAAGGCTTTTAAAAGTCTCCAGTTTTTGATCCCTGAACTCCCCCTATTTAAAAAAGGGGGTTAATCAATTCCCCCGGAAAGAAATGTTTTTTTGAGCAAAGGAAAAAACAAAAAATTTTTTTTTTTTAAACATTGCGGGGAATCAAAAAAATTTTAAAAAAATAAACAAAAATTACAAGTTTTTTTTTAAATTTTTTGAAAAATTTTGGTTTTATGTCTAAGAGATGAGAACATAAGTACCAAAGGGAACATTTAAGATTCTTTTTTTTGGAGGAATTCAAAAAGGGAACACAAAAAGATAAAATTTAGAACTCTTCAACCCCAAAAAAAATTTGCATTGTTAATTTAAAAAAACCCCTGAATTAAATGGGCAGGTAAATTTTATTAGAATGAACAAAAACCCCCCAAAAAATTTTAACAGAACCAATTGGCACAAAAAAAGGGGGGCCTCAGATAGATTGATGGCCCCAAAAAAAGATCTCCAAGTTTTGAGAACTAGGAACTGAAGAACACTAGCAGAAAGAAGGATGGCCTGGAAAAGGCTTCTTGAGAAGGTCAAGGCCCACCATGGGCTGTTGTGCCCCTGAGGAAGGAAGGAAGTATTAAATTTCAAAAAAATGTCTACTTTCAAAGTTGCAGTGCATGTTATAGTAGAAGTTGGACAGAAAGCTTGGATCATACTCATTTTTGGGGGTTTTGGTGCCAGTTTTTAAATGCAATGCATATCATACTTTTATTATTCACTTATCAATAACAACCACCTCTGGGTTTTTTTGTATTGTAGAAAAGAAATTCTATTCTGAATCTAAAATCTTCTAACTAAAATTAATTCTTTGAAAAATTCAACACTTTCTTGACAATAATAAATTTTGAAATTATATTTTTTTCTAAATACTTTTTTTGGTAATTTCCATGCTATAGAATATCTTTTATGTATAGGTAGAGGTTCCAATTAATAATAATAACTATTTTTTATCCAAATAACTGTAATCCATTCTTCTATTTATGCGTCCTAACCGTAAAATCCAGCATATAAAACAGACTTTTAACAAAAGAAATAAGAACAATTAACACAAGAAATAAGAAACAAATTCATGGGTTATATGCCAGATTTTACGGTATCTAATTGATGAAGTGAAAGGAAGAGAATTTTTGTTTCAGAAAAACAGGCATTTTAGTACTTAATAACATTTATTTAGATAAGAACACTTACTAAATAGTTGGAAGAAAAAACTTCTTGTACATTTAAAAACCTCTTAAAAATTATTTTTCAAAAAATTCACTGTGAAAATCTCAAGGCATTATATAGCCGAAGAAGGAAAACAGCCGGACTGATTTAATGGTGTGGGGAAAGAAGGCTTGGATCTTTTCGTTTTTTCAAGAATTCAACCTTATTGTGTGACAATATCAAATTTTGAAATTATTTCTTATCAAAATATTTTTCTCCTAATCTCCATCCCATAGAACATCTTTTTTGCATAGATAAGTTTTGCTTGATAATAAATTTATTCTCCATGTAACCACAATCTACCGAAGTGAGATATAACCTTTATGCTAAAAATTAAAAATTTATTGCTCTATGGATGGGGTTTTGATTCCCCTCCAAATCCCTTCTTTGTTACACTATAGTCATTAACATAAGGGGTTGCGGTAAAATCCTAGCAGGCCCCACTGGTGTTTCTGGCACCAAAAATTTTTCGCCAAGTGCTGCCAAATTGAGAAACTAGTTTTTTAAAATGGCGTCAGAGACGAAAAACTCTTCAAAACCGCATGTTTTCGAAGGGGGGAGGACTGACGAAATGGTTAAAAATCAACTGTTGTTTTCCGAGGGGGGGGGATTGACAAAATGGTCAAAAAGCATGAAATGAACAGCGTTTCCTTAACGGCGTCAGGGACGTCTGAAAACCATTGGTTATTTACATAAAAAAGGACGAAATGTGCTTTTTGCAAAGATAAAATTGAAGACACACAAAACACTCTAAAATCCTTTTGAAGGATATGATTTACATTAAAAAAGGACGAAATGAGCGTTTCGCAAAGATAAAATTGAATAAAAACATAAAATTCATCATTTTAAAAAAGCCCTCTAAAATCTTTTTGCAGTACATGATTTACATTGGAAAAAAAAAATAGAAGGAAATGAGCATTTTGCAAAGATTGAAAAGAAAAAGAAAATCTTTTTGTAGTACATGATTTACTTTTAAAAAAAAGGATAAAATGAGCATTTCGCAAAGATAAATTTTAGAAATACATGAAATTCATCATTTTAACATACCTTTTTTTTGGCAGCTATTCTTTACAAAACCGATGCGCGAGCAAACAACCTTTTCAATCAAAGTAAGGGGGCAAAATGGATTTATCCAAAAAGGAACATTTTTGTGTCACCCTTTTTAGGGTTGCCATTTTCTTAGCAGGGTTTAAAACCCGCTTTTCTGGAAGAAACTGGTAGAGTTATCATATTGTCACCTTTATTGCCAAAAATTTGCCGCCGTAAGCGGGTTCTCCTAGGATTCAACCAAAAGAAAAATATCAGTGTTGAAAATTTGTTCCTAAACTTTTTGCACAAAATATGTTCAGTTTATGTGTTCTTTTTATATAAAATTTCACCATATTTCCTGCTTTTCTTGTAATTATTTTTTTTAATAATTTATGCTGTTCTATCCCATAAATGTTTCTGTATCGATCTGTAAAGCACTTCAAAAAGGTTGAATAATAACAACAAAAACAGAAAATATGGCAAAAATTTATATAAAATGAACACATAAACTGAACCTATTTTGCGTAAAAAGTTTAGGAACAAATTTTCAACACTGATAAGTATCTTTTCTACAAAAAATATTAGAAACATTTGTCATGAACCTAATGATGAAATCAATTTTAAAAATACTTGTTATGCACACAAATGAGACTGAAAATTCAGTAATAATGCTGTAATGCAGTTTTGTAATGATTGTTAAACTTAAGTTATAAAATTTAACAACCTATTAATAATTTAGGTCAAAACAATTCTATTACACAACACACACAAAAACTTCCAGTTAATTATTATCAAAGACTTTTCAGCAACCATTTTCCCCCATTTGAAAATATATATATATAAATGTAATAATTCCCTCTAGTATCCTTTTTGTTAACTCTTCTAATATTTAAGCAAACTTTAATTCTTTGGTTAAAAAAAATAACACTGTAATCTTAATCATAATCGGCTAGTCCGAAATCCCTGCCTCGCCCATTCTATCCAATCAGAACTACTATTACGTAATAATCACGCGCTTGCACTGCTGGTATAAAAGCAAAAATCTTGTATAATTGCTCTCTTCGTCTGCTTGCTGTCAGCATGTAAACGTCCATGTAAGAATGTAAATATAGTTAATTGTAGATGTAACTGTAATTCTTTGGTTAAAAAATAACACTGTAATCTTAATCATAAAGCAAGACTAGAATCCACTGCTGTCCTTCTAAATCAGAACTACTAATGAATAATCACTTCTGCACTGCTGGTATAAAAGCAAATCTTGATAATTCTAACTCAAGCTCTTGCGTCAGCATAACGTCATTAGAATATTAAAACTACCACTCTTTGTCTTGTTGATAGTATCTTCTGTTATATGTCTGTTTTGTTTTTGAACAATGTTAATATAAAAGTCAATGCTAGATCGTGAGTTATGTAGACAAATATAAAAGATGGTTATTCTGAAGAGTATTTTCATAAACCGATATGACAACAAACCACAGGTCAGCCTACAAGCCTACTAACACTTGGCACATTATATTATCCTGAAAAAATTTTTTTCTGAAACATTTTAGTTAAAGTTACAGTTAATGCTTAAAAGGTTAAAATCTACTCATTCGTAGGAATTTTGCATATTGAACAATTGTGTTCGCTAGAGGCCCCACCTTGGCTGAATTATTTTGGTGGTAATTGGCCATCTTGTAACCTTTGATACGAAATGGGTAAATCTAGGAAGCTATTTTGGTTTGCGTGTGAGGGGTGAATATACCTTTGAATTTTTTACTTTGTTGAATGTGAAAGGTAAGAAAGAATTGATTGAATGGTGTATGAAGGAAGGATTGATTTCTTCCAGTTATGAATGTCTTAATGTAATGAATGGGATTATACAAACGAAAGAGTGCAGTTTTGGATGGATTTGAAAGGAAAATATATATGGCGGCGCTCACGCAATCATTCGTTTAGCGATGAGACCTTACCCTCCACTTGGAAAAGATCACTAGTAAGAGAGTAAGTGCTGTTTTTATATCATTTTCTCAAATGTTTAATTTCAGTATTGTTTACGTCTATTTTCATCACACATCCACCTTATCCCGCTATATTCACTTGGCGCCATCTCTTTCTGGCTTGGCGCTTATTTAGGTTTGTCGCCAATGGTGTGGGCTCTCCTAGGATTTTACCAAACAATTTCTTTTTTTAAGCCTTCTGATTTTTTTTATTTAATACGGATTCTGCTATTGGCAAAGTAAACCATACTTTTTTCACGAACTTTTTCAAATTCTTTAACAATGAAACTACCAGCGGAATTTGGATACTTATACATTAACATCACTGCAATCAAATTTGCACCACACAAATCACACCCTGATATCATATGAGCAAACAAAAAACAAAACAAAAAAAGATTCTTATGCTTTTTTTTTGAAAAAAAAATTGTCTCATATTGGTGGAAAGTGGAGAGATTAACATGGTGCAAATTTGACTATGGTAACATTACTGGGTAAAAGTGAATATTAATGTCACAATGTTCAGCTACTTGAGGGCTTTTCACAATGGACCTTGCAATTTTGTGATATTACAGGAAAATGTAATAAAAAATAGCAAATACTGGAATCTTTAAGTGTTCAGTGCTCCTTTATAATAAAGACTTGTTCAAAAAGTTACCAAACTTTTTGCTGACTTACTTGTCACAAAGAAAAATTGCAAAATTTCTCTACTTTAAAATGCTAAGAAACAGAGTCCTCTCTTATCTTCTGCAAGTGGGAGATAAAAATCAAAAGCAGGAATTTTTCCTGAATCCTCAACAAAGCATTTAATGAGAAATAGCATTAAGTTCCCTGCATTGTAAAGATTTGTAATATGAAATACATTTATTAAAAAAGACAAATTATTTTATTCATGTTTCTAAATATTAATTTTTAAACATATATTCTGAAAAAAATAGTTAAATATAAGTACAAGAAAAATTAATATATTTAATTGTACACATAGGAAAAAAAATTAACTGTACTTATATATATTAAACTGTGGTCTAATTCATCAAATGAAAAGATGTTACCAAACACCATGATTTGTAGCCAACAGTGGATAACTGTTTCCACCAGTAGCACACACAGGAATTTTTCAGGGGGTTCAGGGTTGAAAGTTTACCATTTTTGTATCACGCTATTTTTGATTTTGTCGATTTTCAGCAACAAAACACAGTAAAAAACTAATTATTGAAAAAATAATTAGCATTAATTAATAAAATTAATCATTAGTAACAAATATTTAATTAAATTTTACGTATTATATACTTAGAATTATAACCAATCGGGAAAAAAAGCAAGGGCTTTGGGGGGGTCCGGACCCCCCTTTGTGTGTGCCACTGGTTTCCACCCATAAACAAACTGAATATTCTTGTTTGCACATACAATGATACCCTTTGGCAAAATTGATACTCAGTATAATACTTAAGTGCCAAAAAAATTTACCCTATAAGAACCTGACCACAAAAAATAACTATACATTAATAAAAAGAAAAGTAGTTCACAGCAAGAAATATAACATTGTCATATTAATAATAGTAAATAATAAAAATAATGATAAAAATGGAATATAAAAAAAAGAGAGAGAGACAGAGAGAGAAATGATTCAATTTAAGAAATCTTGACCACATATTTTGGTAGATTTTCAATAACATCTTAAAAATTTAAAATCAAACAGTAAAAGATAGATCTAAGATCAAAAGATTATATTTCAGAAATTCTATACAAGGAATTGGGCACTTAAAATGAATTAAGGATACTTGTGTATTATCGCAACTGTAATGGCGACATTATATGAAATGAAACACATGGTTGCCAATACTGCACGTACAAAACTATCAAAATCGGGATTGCCAACTGGGCAAGTTATCTTGAACTTTGGCATTGTTGTGATAATATGTAAGTACCAAATTGAGTAATCTGATTGGAAAGACTGACATTACTTTAGTGGAGAAAAGATAGCCATGATTTGACAGGATCATCTAAAAATCAAAACCAAATCATCTTTATACTATGACTTCAAAAGGTCTAACACAGAAAAAAATTCCAGTGCATCCATCATAAATTTAGACTATGGTCAAATTTGCACAGCACTAAAATGTCAGAAGTCTAATGAAAGTTTCATTTAGAATTATGCTCTATTTTGGACTTGCATATTATCACAACGATCGCCAACTCTTTTAATAACTCGCCAAGTTAGCAATCCAGATTTCCCAAGTGTCGTATGTGTTGAATTGACATCCATGCGCTTTGTTTCGCATAACGTCGCCCTATAACAATAAACTTTCTGTTTAATACAGCATATAAGGTTTAATATACTGCGATATGTAAGTACCCTCTATTTTAGTAGAATCCATTTAAAAACACTCGCAGCTTCTGATACACGAGACAACTCATTTTATACTGTCTAGGGGTAGACCTATAGAAAATGCATATTAAGTACAAAGAATAAATTCATCCCAGCAAAATAAATCATCTGTCAATAATTCTCATTTTAAAGATAATAAAGTAAACTGAATTAATTGGTTCGCTCATGTGAGAAGAACTGAATTCTTTCAATAAAGTACATCTTTTACACTTGAGTGAAATTTGAGAGCCAACTAAAACTGAGTCTCCAAAGGAGAACTTCTACTGTAAGCAAGTAGAGCAAGATAGAAATGCAAATATTGACATCAATATTGAGAGCTCAAATTATATGTGGCCACTTTGAATTTAGCGATTTTTCTTCGGATTTGGCGATTTTTTTCTAAATGTCATGGTGAGATATCGAATTCATTCTAAAATAAATAAAAAATAATTCCGGAAAAAGTACCTTGTCGACCACTTTTAGTCGCCTAAAAAAAGGACTGCGCCAAGTGGCCCCCCTATACTACACTTTAACCCACCATGACATTTAGATAAAAATCGCCAAATCCGAAGAAAATCGCGAAATTCCAAGTGCTTTTTTTTTTTGACGAACCTTCGCACACGTCAGTTACCAATTATTAAAAAAAAAACCCTTAAAACAACTGTAACAAACGAGGGAAAAACAACACAACCTACTTGATAACAAATGAAATGAACACAAAAGAAAATTAGTAGTGCGAACGATGAGAAAGCATATAAACAGATGTCCCAAAGTTGCCAAATTTAAACTTACATTACAAAGAATAAAAAGTTTAGGGTCCTCATGGTAGCATTTAAATAAATAATTTAATTAAAAAAAATCAAGCAACAGTAGAAAGAAAAGAAGTTATAGTTTACTTCAAACAGCAACTTTCCTAACAGGCGCCCGGAGACCGCTAACACAGTTCAGTTCAGTTCAGGTTTTGAGGGTTATGGAGCAACAAAAGCTATTATGCCAGCTAACACATTTGAGACATACTATTACTGTTACATCTAAGATTGCTTCAAAAGTGTTTCAAAATATCAGGTCATTTAAATCTACCCAATTTCGTCTATAATCCGGTGAATTACTCAGAAAATTATAGAATCCAGCAGAAAATACAGTCAAGTGTATTTTAAAATGTTTATTCAATCTGGACACGACATATTTTATCAATTCACACCAACACAGCTCTACGCGTTGAATACAATCATTAACGAAACTATGTTTACATTGATGGAACAAAAGCTGGCGGGCTAGTGCTAGTCAACAGTCCTTTCACTTCAGTTCGTTTTTAAACGTGGACGGCCTTCCACACATCCTTCCCACTTTTTGAGTGATTACTGCAACTTAAAAAAAATGCATAATTTGGTTGAATAAATCAAGCTTATTGGGAGCTTTGATTCATTTACCAGCTCATGTAAATTTACATTCGGTATCTTCAGGGTGGAGGAAGTAAAAGAAAAATGGCCCTTACATATAGTTTCATTTTGAATATTTTTATTGTCGCTCTTTGTGAGAGAATTCATTTCATTAATGTTTAATTCTAGTGGAAAAATTCACTGCACAAGTCCCAGAGAAACTCTCGACTGTATTTTTACTTTACATGTACGAATTTTTCTGCCACGCCCTGGCAACACATCCACCACTATCGTCAAAGGCCAAATCAATCGTTTTTTACCGTCCTGGGGGTCCGGCACGTCCATAGGAGCTCATGTTAAATTGCGTAAGTTTATGTAACCTTTTTCTCAGAAACTACATCCTTTAATGGATAAAATGTTTACAGTAGGTTATGTGTACTATTAATAACCCTTTAAAGAAGGGTTTTGTTAAAATTAAATTAATTATAGTTTTTTAAAAATTGTTCAATTTTTTCCCTAAAATTTAGTTTAAAAAAGTAATTTCTAAGACGGTTTGCTAGATATGTCTAATTCCTTCCATTAAAACGTCTAAACATGTCAATTCAAACTATAAGACGTAACTCTTCAAAAAGAATTCCTTAAGGTATCCGACTATGTTCGGAATCGTGATTTTGCAAATGCGTATAAATGGATAATATGTATGTTATTTAGTGTCACTTAGATTAGAATACATGCATAAAATTGTTTTAAGGACATTTTGACAAAAAAAAAATGATTTAAATACAATATTTCGGCAAAAAATTAGATTAACCTTTTTTCAAAATGCTCTCCTTTTGTAAAAAATGCTTCTATTACAATAATATTTTGCCTGTATATAGCTCAAAACTCTGTACAGAGGCTCTAGAATTTTTGAAATATATAACTTAGAAGTGGATTTATCCATGTTTACGACAACAGAGGGGAGAAATTTTAAGAAAAAAACGCCGATAATTATTTCGATTGTAACTCTGAAAAAAATGTGAATTTTTCAAAAATCATAATTGAGCCTCTGTACAGAGGTCTGAGCTATATACAGGCAAAATATTAATATAATAGAAGGATTTTTCACAAAAGGAGAGCATTTGGAAAAAAGGGTATTCTAAGTTAATTTTTTGCCGAAATATTGTATTTAAATATTTTTTTTTCAAAATGTCCTTAAAACAATTTTATGCATGTATTCTAATATAAGAGACACTAAATATCATGAAAATTATCCATTTATGCGCTTTTTTAAAATCACAGTTCAAATGTAGTCGGATACCTTAACTTGCAAGGAAATATCTACGTTTTATTTCTAAGGCTCGAGAAATTCACAGACAGTAAAACCAAGCACAATAATAAGCAGTAAAATGCTATCGACAATTCAACATATTGTAGAATTTCTCAACTCCTCACTCTCGTATGCTTTTCAGTGCGATCTGCGAGTGCGCGAGACCTCCAGCAATTGCGAATAGTGCTTACTCGCGCAGGCACCTAAGAAGCAATCTGCGCATGCGTCAGCTTTTCAACTATTGCGACCCCCGTGCATCCATTCCATTCCGACTTCATACTTCCCTCGCAGCACACGCGTCCCTCCGAGAGCAGTTACCGAACATGAAATAAAGCAAGTAATCTAAATCTGAAAACATCGCCTCGTTCATTAATCATCCTGTCTCCCACAATATCATTTATGCCGGGATATGTCCAGACAGAGGGTGTAAAAACATCTAGTATAATTGAAAAATATTACAATAAAAGTTATAAGCAAATTTAAAAGAAAAATAATTAAAATATAAATGAAAAATCCGTTCCTGCTGATAATGCTATAAAAGTTTATTTATTGTGTTATAAGATATTAATGAAAGAGGTTTACTCTGTATTTTCTCAAAAATAGGTTTTATTTTAAATTTTTTTATTCATTTATTCATAGCCAGCCTCCTTGCTTGCTAGGCATTGGAGAGGATGTATGAATAAAAATACTGAATTAAAAGATAAGAAAGACCAGTGAAAAGCAATTACAGCTGTCATTTAAGTAACATAATTCATAACCATTACCAAATCCTTACAGAACATACAGAAAAGACAAAATGCGCAGAACGAAAGTGAAAGTTTCATTTTGTTGACATTCCATGGTATTTCTGTCACCTAACTCCAAATGCAAATCTCGCTTCAAGACGTAATTCTTAGTACTTATATCATTGGCATAATTATCAGAATGTGTAACTCCACAAAGGTTACTAATTTGATATACGGGTGCTACCGCCAAGCGCTGTTTGGCGCAATACAAATGACGATACATATGACCACGCGATACAAATATCAAGGTAACCAACCATATTTTAATGTTATCTCCCATATTGGCAAACATAAACTACAACTTGGCGCGTAACACATCAATATCAAATTAGCACCCCAGATGGAGTTACTCATTCTGATAATTAGGCCAACGATATAAAAGTCTACCTCCTATGCTTACCACGAGACGCACACATCAGCATTACTATCCTGAATATAACTTATTTCACCAATTTACTGAATATTTTGTTATGATCGGAGTTTTGAAAAACCAAAAACCTCTTCCAGCCAGAATATTAAATATTAACACAAGACAGAGGAAAAAGAAATGAAAATTGTTTCTGATAATAATATAATAATCAACCGAGACCTAATTTACGAGGACAATATCCTTTACATAATTAGCAATTTATTTCACTTATGTTTTACCTCCTTGGATATTTTAAGTGTATGACTTCCTAAGTTGCTGTTATTATATTTATAAAACAGCCAATGTTCTCTTTACTAATCTCTTGCAAATATTACCCGACATTTATCTAGGCTTAATTTAATGATGAAGTTGTTGAATGCATTACAAATGTATTGATTCAGTGCACTAATTTATCACCAAAAAATCTTAAAAGCAAAGAAAACAAGCAATGTCGTGGTAGAATGAGAATTGCAGAGATGGTTATAATAATAGGAAGAGATCATTTAATAATTTTAAAAGAAATCTGACACTACACTAGTTTATTTCTTACAAAGACAGAATAGCCCTTTTAAGGAAAATTAAACTTTGAAGACAAAAGTAATGTTAAATGAGGTATATTAATATAATAAGCAATTTAGTGTGGCTGAAAATAAATTTGGAACATAATTAAGAAAGTATTCACTGCTTATAACTATAAAAGAATTCCAATTTTGGAATGAAATAACCATTTTTTTTAAAAAAAATTTTTATTTATTTTATTTTTATTTATTTATTTATTATTTATTAATTTTTTTTACTGAACAGCATTGATAACCCGGCATCACTCTCGCGAAAAACGACTGAAAGTTCTCGCGCAGGGTATCTCACATCCAAGGGTGTTTACATTTTCTTTTTACCGTAAAATTTGAATACAAAAGTTAAAAAGGTATAAAAGTAGGAAATACATTATGTTTATTACATTTTTCACAGGTAAGTTTAGTTTTTCTGTTCTTTTAATAAGGGCATTCACAGTACATTATTTATACACTCCTTTAATCTCGTCATGAATGAGTGAGATGTTTTCACTGGATCTTAATTTTTTTTTCAATCTCTGTCTTTATAAAACTAAACATATAGGAGCAAGCTTCTCTATTTTTTAAATTCAAAAATTTTGGAATTTTATTTTTATTTTCTCTTATTGTTCAAACAATAGTTCTTTTTTTCTTTTCAAAAGTTCATCTGAAAGTAGATAAGATGTGTACCAATTGTCTCCTTTAAAATTACGTTCTTCCCAAATGTTTTTGTGTCTCTACATATAAAACATTTATTTTCAACAGTGTCTCCCTCTTCTAAATCGAGATCGATTTCAGCGGATGAATCATACTTGCTATTTTACCCTTCATCATTTGATTCTTCCTCATCATAAACACGAAGAGAATGTCTTCATCCGAAAATACTGTTCAACCACACACACACACACACACACACACACACACACACACACACACACATATATATATATATTATTATTATGCATTCAGAACTGTAACGGTAATTCACTCGCAGAGTATGACATACTCAAAGAGGTGGTATCCAGAAATATATATTTAGAATTCACCTCCAAACTAAGGTCCCTTAAAGGATATGGCCTGAAAGTCAGCTACACGAGAAACTATCCATTTTCCATAAAAGGTTTCGAAGAAGCGTTGAAAAAAGTGAGACGGTGGGTATGACATACCCTGCTTGAGAAGAGCCCGGTTAATGCAGTAAAGTAATTTCTTTTTTACATTTCTAGTTAAATCAGTTACTCTATCAGTTTACAGATATACAGACTTTTAATTGAAAGATAAAATCTAAGTTTATTCCCAAATTAATTTTGAAATACAATTATGACTTGACGTTTAAGGAATTTAAGAAAAATACTCTCTCTTGTGAGCATAAATCATCTTCAGGGTTTCTTATGTTACATACGAACAATCAAACACCGGTCAAAATTTCTCTTCAGAAATCTGATACGCCTTATCAGAATCCACATTTTGGCGTGGTGTGGAAATATGGAGAAAAACGTGCCAACTCAGATATCTGAATCGTCACTTGTGATAATGGCTTAAATTTACAAGATCATCATATCGCTAGCGTAACCTAGTCAGCAAGTTTATACATCATTAAGCCTGACTATCTTCTTGTAACTTCATGTTATGACATTAATAAACAATCAATCAATCAATCGCATTTTCCCAGTGGATTTCGAAAAGGCAGACATATTGTCAATTTAATCGTGTTGCAGATGCAAATAAGAGCTGCATTCGTGCTAAATAAACAGCTTATTTAATTCCTACTATTAATTTACACTCTCTATTTATTTATTTATTTATTTATCTTGGTGGAATTTTTAATCGTTAATAAAATGCATTGTGCTGAAATTTAATATACATGATTATTTTGGATGACAATACAATAGTTTAACTATAATTAATAAAAATTAATTGGTTAAAACTAATTATTGAAAGAATTAAAAATACACAGCCACGTGGGCGACTTAGCGACCATTTCAACGACGGCACTTCTCCCGTTTTAAAGCATTCATTTGAACTGAAATTTTATAAACACGATTGTTTTGGATGACAATACGATACTGTAATGATAATTAATAAAAATTAATTACCCCTTAATGTTGTGATTCTGACATATATATATATACATATTTATATCAATTGTAACTATTTAATAAAAAGTAGCTAAAATAAAATTTTTCTTTGTTGATCTAACAAGGAGAGGGGGGCACGACTAAGGAAATTCATTTCGGGTCGAGACTTGATGTCATAGTAGTACTCCTTTAGGATGTTCAACCCTCAAAGTAATTCCGCCGAATGACTAATCAATTTGGAGGAAAAAACCTTCGAAATTCATGCTTAGCTTTTATACAATTAAATTTGAATTTCTTCCAACGATTTCTTAGCTTGGTTGATATATCGTCTTCATACTACGCGCGTGGTCTGGGTTCGATTCATCTGTCAATTTTTTTTTCATTTCATTTAATTATTTTTAAAATTAAATAAACTTATTTATGAAAGGTTTATTAAATATTAAATAATGTTTTATGTAACTATTTTGTATTTTTTTAAAGTAAAAAAAAATATGGTAACTATGTAAATATTTATATATTAAATTTTATAAATATATTTTTTTAATTAATAAATAATATTTATAATAAAATATCTAATACATATTAAATGATATTATTCATAAAGGTTAGTTACAAATAGTTTTATAATGTGAAATAAAATATACTACAAATAAAATATTATATGTAATATAAAATAATTTATAAAGTATATTATCATTAAATTAATTATTTTAAAAATTATATAATAAAAAATATGTCTTTTTTATATATTTAAGTATTGAATAATTTTATAAAACATTTATAATAAGTCCTTTTTAAAAAAATTTAAATAATTTAAAAAAAGTTTATTTAAATAATTTTTAAAAAATTAATACTTATTTTAATAATAAATAATAAATTTAAAAATAATTTTAATAATAAATAAATAATCATTTCAATAATAAATTAATAATTTTAAAAATAAATTAATACTTCGAATAATAAATTAATAGTTTTAATAATACATTAATAATTTTAATAATACATTAATAATTTTAGTAATAATTCTTATTAATAATAATTATTATTAATTAATTTTAATTAAAATTATTTTAAATAATATAAATAATAATTATTTTAAATAATTTTAATCAATAATTATTTTAAATAATTTTAATCAACAATTATTTTAAATAATTTTAATCAACAATTATTTTAAAATTTTTTAATTATTAATAATTTTAATTAATAGTTATTTTAAATATTTTTATTAATAATAATTTTAAATAATTTCAATAATAAATAATTTTAATAATAAATTTATTTAATTGTTTTTACTTTATAAAATACAAAATAGATACATAAAATATCTTTTAATATTTAATAAACCTTTCATAAATAAGTTTATTTAATTTAAAAATTATTAAATGAAATGAAAAAAAAAATTGACCGATGAATTGAACCTTGACCTCGCGCATAGTATGCAGACGATGTATGAACCAAGCTACGAAATCGTTGGAGGAAATTGAAATTTAATTGTATAAAAGCTAAGCATGAATTTCGAAGGCTTTTTTCTCTGAATTGACTAGCCATTCGGCGGATTTACATTGAGGGTTGAACACCCTAAAGGAGTACTACTATTACACCAAGTCGCGACCCGAAATGAATTTCCTTACTCGTGCCCTCTCCTTGTAAGTAGGAATTGACTTAAAAAAATAAATCTTTATATTACTTGTTTTTTATTTATTGACAATGAGAAGGTATAAGATAGCACTTGGAGGTATGGAATTCCTTTAGATATCAATAACTTTTATTCAAGCAAAAACTTCTAAATTTTTATCCCAAAAAATTTAGAATGTGGATATTTTAGAGTGAAATCTATTTCGTCGTTACCTAATTATTTGACCAAGAACAAGAGGCATATTACAAAACTATTCTGAATGTTACTTTTGAGTCTCAAGAGCCATTACAAACTAAAACAAAGCCACTTGCTTAAAAGAATAGGAGTTCGCAAATGACATAGGAATTATATACAGAACATTAGAATATGAATATAAAGGGTAGCAACAGATATAGAATGAGTTATGTGATAGGTTACATTGTAATAAACGTTATGTTGTCCACTGCCCAATCATCGGCAACGAAACTGTTCGTCGCCGCAAGTGTTCTGCTAAAGTTGATTCAAGGATAATTAAATACTTAACAATGCCTATTATATTACAAATATAACAAAATACTTCAACTTTTTAATACGCAACTATTACAAGGTACTTGTTTTTTTGATTGTTTGTAGATTTGTAGATATGATTTATTACTTTTCAGTTCAACGCAATATTTTTCCAAATGTCAGAATTATTGTAATATATTTATCATGATGATATAAAAGTTTATATAAACTTCAATTTTTTTAATGCGTTGAATAGTGTTAAGTATTTGCAGTGTCATAATATGTTCATTCCTTGTTGCGTTTGATATTTGTTTGAAGCAATATTTGTTTTTATTATGCATCATAATTTACAAAACATTAATAGAAGGGCAAAAATTAAATTAAAATAATGAACAATGCATAAAAAAATATGTATCATTACTACAATTACTATTTTCGTTTCATTTCATATTCATGCTAATTGCAGAGCAAGAAGGGAAAGTTATCTAATCAAAATGAAGCTGTTAAACAAAAGTAGAGGAAAAACACATATATAAATGATTTTTTTAATGTGAACTTTGTTAATCATTACTTCCCACAATTACACAATGGCTACAGTTTTATACGTTCCTTCAGGTATTCCCAATTGTTAAAAGTGTTTTTTCGTGTATGACGGAAAACAGCTGGACGCATGCAAAGCCAAGTGTCACAAATGTTTTGACTTCTTCATTGATGAACTGACGTTCATTTTAATGCTTCTTTGCGGGTTATAAAAATGGTAGAAAGAAAATGTTCATTCAGTACTAGAAAGATGATTACCATGTTTTAATTTTTTTTTCTTGTATTACTCTGGTTCTGTGAGTATTGCATTGTCTTGGAAAATGAGAACATTGAAGAACACAATTCAGAGGACTTAAACCAATGTATGTTTTTTTAGTAATATACTGAATTAATTATACATCATCCACGAAGGAGATAAACATACAGAATACTTCGAGATTTTGAAAAGACAGAATTTTTATAACCATTGCGGAGCTTGGGTGTTAAGTTCAGCAATTCACTTTTTATGTTCCCTTTTGGACCATCTGGTTTTCGGGGTATAATAATTCTTTTAATTTTTGTCACAAATGAAAATTCTTAAGAAAAGGCATCTTTTCCTCATTTTCCTAGTGTTTTAAATGTACCAGAAAAAAGTCATCAGTTTTTCATTTTTTGATTTGCATTAAAAATTCGTGACACTCACCTAGTTAAGACATTGCGTAATTACAACTTATTCTGAATAATGATTTGTAAGATTTTATAACTTATGTTTATTTATCGATTATTTCATAACATGTTATTCATCGGTCATGGAGGAAATTAATAAGGTTTTTTTTTGACAAGTTTTCACTCCATAATTGTACTGAGCAGATGATTATGGGTCAAACTTTATGTCTATTCACTGCCACTTTTTAACATGTTGCCTCTTTTTTTATACATGAAATCACGATAAATTGCCATTATGAAGCTAATCTTCAAATTTTAATATATTTGAAATTTTCATTCGTTAAAAATTTAATAAGATTTTGCTGTGGAACAGCAATATTTAATATGTATTTATCGTGCGGCTAATTAGATAATACATCTGTATAAACTTTCTTCCGATACTAATATAATCTCGTTTTTATTAGACACACTTTCGTATTAAGCCATTAATTGCTCTGACACTAGATATAAATGAAGAGCATATATGTTTAAAAAAACCAACGTGATTCCGAGGGTAACGTGGCCGAGCGGTCTAAGGCGCTGATTTAAGGCACCAGTCTCTCCGGAGGCGTGGGTTCGAATCCTACCGCTGCCAGTGCTTCATTTTTTGTTTTACAGAGAATTTTTTTAATGCTGCAGTGTTTCCCCCCTCCACCAGGAGGCGCACTGTGCTCCCCTCCGGGAAGAATGTGGTTTTTTTAGTATAGAGGTGTGAGCTTCTCGGCACCGGCGCGTTAGGTCGGTGGCCATTTTTGAAGTATTACCCGCGTGGGTCACTTAATTTTAAAAATTATTTTTTTAAGTTCATAATAAATTTTGCTGTCCTCAAGAATATGTCTGTTGATGAAAGTACAGCAACATCGCACACTTGGCCACAACTTATCAAATTGGCGCAGCCGACAGGATTCGACGCCATAGCGAGTCAAGACATCAAAAGAAACTACGAGGTAGGCAATCCTTTTGCATCGTTTTGTGCGAATTCAGCAGATTTTTTTTACTAAATTTTCTTGGTTAATTAATTCATTTAGTATAATTCTGTCTAATCATGTTTCGCGGAGCTAGAAAAGAAGAATTAATCTTAATTGCGAATGAATTGGGGGAGAAAGTAACTCCAGAAATGAAAGTGTTAGATTTAAAAAATTTAATTTTAAATAGCGAAAAGTATAAAACCAATAAAGAGTTTATTGATGACTATTTAGATTCGATTATTGCAGATAGAAAATCGAAGGAAGAACAAGCCCGTTTAACGGCAGAATCGCAACTTGAGTGTGAAAAAATACAACTGGAAAAAGTTAAATTGGAAATAGATTTGGGGAAAATAAATTTAGAAAGGGCAAAATTGGAAAGTCAAAGGGATAGCAATGTGTTGCAGCGTACAAATCCTGAAACAAAGCAAACTTCAATAGAAAATTTTATTGTAAGTGTTCGTACATTGACTCTTCCGATTCCTAAAAAACAAGAGGGATGGAATTTATTTTTCTCTTCTTTAGAACGTTCATTTAAAACCAAAAATGTGCCGGGTGAATTTAAGGGAGAAATTCTTTTAAATTTGCTAGGAGAAAAAGCCGAAAATATTTTAATTTATGTAAAAGATGAAGAAATAAGCGACTATGATAAATTAAAAAGTTTAGTTCTAAGAGAATTTGAGCCAACACCTTTAATTTGCTTGCAAAATTTTCAAAAAGCGAAACGAATGCCAAATGAAATGCATGTTCAGTTTGCATTTCGTTTGTTAACCAATTGGGATCAATACTGTAATTTGAGAAATGTAAATGATTTTGATTCTTTAAAGGAGTTAATTGTTAGCGATAAATTATATCAAACGCTAGATAATGAAACTGCCGTTCATATAAATATAAAACAGGAGCAAAATTGGTTCAAACCATTTCAAATGGGAAAAGAGTGTGACATGTTTTATGCTTGTAAAGGAAGATCATTTTCGGAATTTTCACATAGAGCATGTCATAATCAGAATGACTCACGAAAGGATTTTAAATATATCCCTCCTAACTCGAGACGGGAAGTAATAAATCTCAATTCGAAAGAAAATAAAATTAATAACTCAAAACAAAGTAGCGTAAATAAGAAAATAGAATGCTACATCTGCGGGGAAAACCATTTAGCTCGAGACTGTAATAAAAAATATTCTAAATTAAAAAATGAGAAAAAAGAAACTTCTCAAGTGCAATATGTACAACCGAAAATTGACCTTGAGCCTTTAAAATATGTAACTGTTTATATTAACGGGAAAGCAATAAATTGTGTTTTGGATAGCGGAACCCAGATTTTTATATGTAATTCCGATACCTTTCCAGATACTTGTAATGATGAATTCGGAAAAATTACTTTAAGCTCTGCATTTGGAGAGAATGTAGAAGCACTATAGCTCTTGATAATAATTCTTTGAATCATCCAATGGATTGCTTGGTAGCGATCACAGATAAATTAAATGCTGAGGCTTTAATACCTCCCTCTTTATATGAATCTTTGTGTTCAATAAATGACGAAAGTAATAAAAAAGAAAATGAGATTTTTGCCGAATCGGCTGATAGTTCTATTACGTTTTCAAATGATGAAAATGAAGCAGAGGGCGAGAAAGATATATTTTATGTTGCGAGTGACTTAGCTAATATAAATTTTAATTCGGATTACACTAAAATGAAAGATGAGCGGAATAATTGTGATTCTCTTGACAAGGTTCGTGCAGAGTTAAAATTAGATAAAGGAAATTTTTTATTAATTGATGGGTTAATTTATCACAGGGATAAAATTCTAAAAGAACCAGTCATGCAATTAGTTTTACCGCGTTGCAGAATAGATAAAGTAATGAAGCTAGCCCATGAGTCAGTTTTTGGAGGTCATATGGGAGTTAAGAAAACAAAAGAGAGGATAAAATATAATTTCTCTTGGCCAAATATGTCTAGGGAAATTGCTGAGTTCGTCCAGACATGCAAAGGGTGTCAGCTTCGGAAGCGTGAGAAAATTGGAGATAGAGCTCCCATTACACCTATTGTCCGTCCTGAGCTTCCCTTTGAGATTGTAAACATAGATGTGATCGGACCTATTCAACCGCCATCTGGCAGAGGGCATAAATACGTTCTTTGTATGATGGATCAACATACACGTTGGCCTGAAGCAGTTCCACTTAGATCCCTAACAGCCAAAACTGCATGTGACTCTCTATTAGAAATATTCTCAAGGACTGGAATTCCGAGTATAATTGCCAGTGATCAAGGCACAAACTTCAAGTCGGCTTTAACCCAAGAATTTACGAAAAGGATTGGATCTAGTCCTAGGTTTTCCTGTCCTGGATACCCGGCCAGCAACGGACTAGTTGAAAGATGGAATAAGGTATTGAAGGACATGCTTCATCACGTTATTCGTGAAGATCCAAGAAGCTGGGATCGACAATTACCTTTTCTGTTGTTTGCATACCGTGAAGTACCGAACACTACTACTGGTGTATCACCATTTAGGTTACTTTATGGCAGAGAAGCTCGAGGGCCATTGGCAATCCTTAAATCATCCTGGGCAGGCGAAATACGTCTTCCGACGAACATTTCCCAATCAGCTGCTGATTACCTTCAGGAAATGAAGATAAAGATGGAAAAGGCTG
The DNA here is from genome assembly GCA_019973955.1 of Trichonephila inaurata madagascariensis. NCBI lineage: Eukaryota > Metazoa > Arthropoda > Arachnida > Araneae > Nephilidae > Trichonephila > Trichonephila inaurata. The sequence continues at coordinate 66,267 of BMAV01009734.1, forward strand.
CTGAGTGTGCATCCTTAACTGCTGCTCAGAAACAAAAGGCTTATGGAGATTACTTCAACAAGAGGTCATCAGTGAAGAATTTTGGCATCGGAGAACAAGTTGTTTTGCTGATACCAGATTCTAGTAATAAGATCTATGAGAGATGGACTGGACCTGGAGAGATAATTCAATACCATCCACCCCATTCATATAAAGTTAAACTGCCCGACGGAACTGTAAGACATGTTCACGTGAATAAGATCAGGAAGTATCATCCGCGTGCACTTGCAGTTGGAGTTATTTTTGAAGATGACCACGAATTCGGAGAAATCCATCCCACTCCTAATTTATCGAGGTCCACATCTGAAAGAGTTCTGCATGAAACCGATCTGAATCATCTGAAGGAGACTGAGAGAGAACAAGTGCTAGCAATTCTTCTAAAACACCAGACACTATTCACAAGTGATGTGAAAATAGCCAAAGTAGGGACTCATCGAATTCGCTTAAAGCCGAACATTGAACGTAAAAAGCCGTTCGTATATCGCATCCCAGAGTCCTTGAAGATTAAAGTTGATGAGCAGATACAGGAGCTTTTGCGACTTGATTTAATTGAAGAATCTGACGCAGAAATAGCCTATCCAATTGTTTGCGTTAACAAGAAAGATGGTACCCTGCGACTCTGCGTTGACTTCAGAGCTCTTAACTCGGAGAGTGTTTCTGATGATTTTCCTATGGAAGATGCAGTGGAGCTCATACATTCTATTGGAAGAGCCAATATCATCACAACGTTAGATCTCTTGAAGGGGTATTGGGCTATACCCATGGCTGAAGACAGCAAAAATCTTACATCTTTCAAGACTCATCGGCAACAGTACCGTTTCAAGGTGATGAGTTTTGGTTTGAAAAATGCATCTGCTACATTTCAGCGTGAAATGAACAAAGCATTATCGTGTTATAGAGAATTTTCACGTGCCTACATCGACGACATCGCAATCTTCTCCAAAAATTGGGAAGAACATCTTTTTCATCTGGATACTGTTTTAACGAAACTTTCAGAGTTAAATTTCACTGTGAATCTAAAAAAGTGTGCCTTTGGAAAAACTCAAATTAAATATTTGGGTCATATTATCGGTTCTGGTAAGCATGAACCAGATCCCGAAAAGACTGCAGTTATCAACAATTTACCAGTGCCTAAAACGAAGAAGGAGCTTCGTAGTGTACTTGGACTGTGTAATTACTATCGCGAGTATATTCCTAAATATTCAGAATTTGTGTATCCATTGACAGAACTCACCAAAAAGAGAGTACCTGATTCCATCCCATGGACTGAGAAACATGATTCCTCTTTTCATCTTCTGAAAAGGGCGTTAGTGGAAGCACCTTCGCTGTACTCTCCAGTACCTGATAAACCGTATACTATTCATTCAGATGCATCTCAAATTGGCATAGCTGCTTGCCTTTCACAAAAATGTGGTGATAAGTGTTACCCAATTGCTTATGCAAGTCAAAAATTGAGCAAGACTCATGGTCAACTATTGAACGAGAGGTACTTGCGATTGTATGGAGTTTAAAGAAGTTCGAAGTATGGGTATTTGGGACTGAAATTGAATTTTATACTGATCATAACCCTTTGCCTTACTTAACGAAAAGTGCACCACAATCTGCAAGGCTACAAAGATGGGCTTTTGCACTACAAAAGTTCAATGTGACAATCAAACATTGTCCTGGTGTGAAAATGCCTCATGCTGATGCACTCTCCCGATTGGTGTAACAAATGTGCTTTTCAATTGTAAAAAGAAATTTTAGATTTAGTGAATAATTATTTTCTTTATCTCCTTTTGTG
>BMAV01009734.1:71350-119719 GCA_019973955.1 Trichonephila inaurata madagascariensis
GGATGGGAGGAAGTTCCAATCTTGAAAAAGATTAAGGACTGCAAAATGTTTTAACAATTTTAAAATATAACACTTTTTTATTCTTTTCTAACCTTGTCAATTTCTCCTAATTATATTGCGGATTGCTACAAAATATTGTAAAACCTTTTTGATGTAACCTAGGGGAGTTTGAAAAAAAAACATGGTTTAGAGCCTTTGTAAAGACCGAAAAAGGATGGAATTATTTATACTATTACTTCTTCGAAATATTAATTATCAAACAAAATTTATTTTAAAATTAATTCACACCTATATTTTTTGTATAAACGAATATGTATTTCATATTCATGATATAAGCAATCAGATTGGCTAAAGGCAAATAAAATTTATTATTTACATTTCATTTATTAGAATAATTGGGCTGGTGCATTTTGTATTAGTTATGATAATATCATTGAGAAGAATTGCGAAGAATGCTTATTAATTTTTTGGTTATCAATCTGATAAGTGCTTATAATATGCTGAAAATTATAATTAACCTAACTAAATTGAACTTACTCAATCCAAGTGTAATACGAAATATGAATAATTGCCTAGTGATTAATTTTTAACTTATTTTCGATAAGATCAAACTACGTTTAGGTTTGAATGTGTTAAATGGAAAAAAAACAAATAAACTCTATGCAACTCGCTTACTGAATCTTAAAATCTCGTCAAATGTATAATGGATTGTGAAGTTTGAGTAACTTCAATAGTAATGTAAATGTTTTAATTAAAGGGAATATATGATTATATGAAGTTTGGGTTCAGATGAAGTCCTAAAAATTTTTATAAGTAAGCAAAACTGAAATTTGTTAAATTATCAGTTGAAATATTAATGGGAATTGGATATTTTTTTATATCAGTTATCTCATTAATAATTAAGATTTCACTCATTTTTATGTATGCAATTTACTTAATAATAGTTTGGCTTATAATTTTTTTAAATTCTGATTATCCTTATTTCTTTCTCATGAAATCTCATGCACACATGTAGTTAAGTTTTTTAGCTAATTTCGCTATACAGTACCATCATAAGTTGATTTTTTTTCATGAAACAAAAAGAAAGTCAGAAAGGATTTATTTTCATTTACATTCGAATGTAAAACACATTCCAACTTTTTGTTACAAAGTGGGGCTGCAGAATATGTTTACATAAATTTTAATGATAAACAGTTATCTTTAAGTAAAGTAATTTCAAACACAAATTTGTTTTATTTAAATTTCTTCCTAGTATAATACCAGCATATAATTCTGAGGCAAAGTTTGAAAAATATTATGTTAGTAAAATGAAAGTAATAATAAATTATTAACTAAACATTACCGATAAATTAATTATTCCCTGTACTTAAAAATATTGAGGTACAATAGTATGTCTATCTAGATTTCATGGTTTATTATAACTAAATGATATTAAAAAAAATAAATTATTTTTAAACAAAAAGTTAAACATAAAAACAAAACAACTAAATAAAAATTTTAATTTGATATAAACTCCTTTCAAAATCTAAGGTTCGAGTATTACATATATATTTTTTTAAATTATCTATTTCACTTCCTCACAGTTACTGAAATTCTTCAATTTAAAGGCTCAGTACTTAAAGAAATTCAGTGTAATTTTATTTGAATGAAATAATTGTTTTCCGCGAAAGAAGGAAAACATTCTTGAAATTTCCAATTTCAGTCATGAAAAAAAAAATCCTTTTTCTGATATTGCCAAATCAAAAAGGGCATAATTGTATCGAATTATTATTAGATGCAGTTCGAGCATAATGTGTGCCAAGAATAGAAAACATGATATTTTCTATGGCAATTGCTTCATCTTCCCAAAGGAGGAAATAAAAACGCCCAAAGCAACCTTATCAGGGCCATTCATCTGTTTTTTTTCTGTTTGTATGACTGTTATTTTCTTATGTTATTATTAATATATCACATTCCATGTGTGTCTTTTGATATCAGTATAAAATCGATATCCACAGAGTAATACTTATGGTTATTTGAAGGTTATTTGTACGTTTGCTAAAATGATAAGAACACAACTTAAGAAACCTAATGGCATAAGCCAATTTTGTAGTTTCAATAAAATAATAGTCTTAATAAAAACGTAACTGCAATAAAATTTGTTTTGTTTAATGTTATAAATCAGTTTGTGATACCTTAGAAATTATTGTTTTGTTTGTAATTCTGAGAGTTTAAGCTGTGCACATATGTGCATTTTTCAAATATGTAAGTTTTCTTTCCTTAGTTTTATGTTTAACTCGTTTTATCCCAATTTATTTATTTTTATCAAATTTGAGAATAATCATACTCTTTTTCTGCCGTTAATTGAACCTAAACAAACAAAATATAACAAAATTGGAAAAAAGTTTTATGTTTTATATATGAAATTCAACCCTTCCTCTAAATAGGATACTTGGATAAAGGAGATGCAATTTTGCACTTACTTGTTTTAGTGTTTTCTTTAATAATGAAAAGGGATTTTCGAGTACAAAATTTTACTTTATTTGAATAATACTTTCTTCTTCATAAGATAGGACACTTTTCAGTTGAATTTCACTTCAATCTTGGTTGAAATAATGCAAAGGAAGCCTGACAAAATGTTTTGTCATATACTCTACAGAAGTGTTTGGTTTCCGTTTAGATTCCTCTCTTTGAGAAAGACTCTCTTTAGTAAAAAATGACCAATACAATCTTTACAATGTCTTATTTTTCATCAGAAGATATAGTAGAAATCCTAGGTCTACATCTTGTTCTTATCACAGTTGTTTTTTCTTTTGATAAACTGTTACAGCTCTTCGGAACACCTTCAGGTTTAGAGCTTCCTCTCTATTGAGAGATTTGAGAATTATCCAGGCGGATATCGTAGCCATATCCAATGAACGTTCAAAAAGTGGCCAGCACCCCTTTTCCCACGAATTTTAAAGTAATGAAGTCCAGCCAACCAGTCATGTTGATCCACATCACCCACATGTGTCTTGTAAGAATTTATCAAATTCGGCAGCTTCTCGTTAACTTTATCTTTGTGTTCGCATATCAGCCTCCAAAATTCAGGAAATTATTATTGAGTACGGCAAATAAAAGTTTTACTTTGAAGGATAGTTCCTGGATACGCTGACACAGTTCCATTGTCCACAAAGTGTAAATAAGATTTCAATTTTTGGAAGCGATTTCATGGCATGGCATTTTTCACCATGGTAATGCCAAGGCTCAGCACCTGACTAGTAATCACGTTCACAGGTATTTGAATGATACCAGTTAGAAAAGAAAAATTCATATAAAACCACGTATTTCGTCAGCAGTGGTCAAGAAATCGTGTTCGTTTTTTTTGTTTTTTACATCTTTTGCATATTGCACAGTTTCTTTTACAATGAGATCAGAAACTTCACTGGAATAAAGTTGCTCAAAAGGATCTGCTGGAGTTGTACTTTCAATGCAATGTCCATTTGCTTGAGGAAGTTATTTGCAGTTAATTCAGCCTGTAATTTCCATTTTGTAAATTGCGGTTATTTATTCTTTAGCCAAGATGACAGGTGTCTTTTAGCCTTTTTCTGTTCTTTCTTGTCATAATACTAGAGATTATGCGGTTGAAACTGGTTCTAGAGATCCAGGAACATCGTTGACAATAATCTCACCAGTATTTACTACATTTTCGTCCCCTTTATCCTCGTCAGTTAGTTCACTGGCATCCGGTGTAACACAACAATTTCAACGTCACTCCCATTTGAATCTAAACTATTTAATGAATCTAACACTTCCTCTAACTTCAGAAACATTTGCACTGACATAACTAAGCAGGGATGAAACACTAGAAGGAAAATTATTATGTTTTGTTGTGTAACATCTTTCCTCTCGATTGCTGAATTTTGTCGGAGTGATTTCGTCAAAAGGGACGGAAGTTTGTAACAGGAAGTGACGTAAGCGTGCGCTATTTTATTTGACCAATGTGAGCGCGTGGTCGCTACCCTCGAATCGGGGTCCGAGTCTTGTCGTTTTTTTATATTGTTAAAGTTAGTATTTCAAAAGATTCGAATTCTTATTCAAGATAAACCTAAGATAAAGTCTCAGGACTCGCTGCGTAAGAAATCTGAGGTTAATTTATGTGTGTAAACTATATTAATAATTATATTTACTGTTAAACGTGTCTGACAAAGCTCAACATTCTTAAGAAAATTCGAGTAGGTAATAAAGAATTATTCGAATTAAATATTTTAGTGCGCATCTTTTTCATATCTTGAGGTTAATTCCTGTCGCTGTCAATATAATATTTTTAAATGTAATTAAAAAAAGTTTTCTCGATTAAAAAACTAATTACACGGGTAATTTTGATTTTCTCTAATATTTGTAATTTTTAAACATTTACCAAGCTAATTAAATTTTCATGATTTTGTTATTAGCAGAGGTGGGTAAATCCAGAGCAGAATATAAGCGAAATCAAACTCTAGTAGTTATTTTTTTTTTATATTGTTAAAGTTAGCATTTCAAAAGATTCGAATTCTAAAACTGGATTTCGTTTTCTTACTCCACTTCGCAAATACCAGCAAGTCTTATTCAGGATAAACTTAGATCCTTACGCACAATTGTCAAAGTCTCTGGGCTCGTTGTGTATGAAGTCTGAGGTTGTATTTATCTGTGTAAACTATATTCACAATTATATTTACTGTTAAGTATCTGACAAAGTTCAGGATTCTTAAGAAAACACGAGTAAATAATATGGAATTATTCGAGTAAATATTTTAGTGCGTATCTTTTTCATACTTTGAGGTTAGTTCCTGTCGCTGTCAATGTAATATTTTTAATTGTGATTATAAAAAAAAAGGTTTTCTCTACTATTAAAATTCCTAAATAAAATTTTCATTAAAGATATAATTATTGGATAGAAAATTATTTCTAATCATACTAGGTTCAAGATTCAATTTAATTTCACTCAATTCAATCACACTCGATTCAATCACACTCAAAATCATTGGAAGTGAGTGATAGTTTGTTTTTAAAAGAGCAGAATCATCTCTTCTCTCTCTCGGTATATGGTAAAAATACAAAATGCAGGAAATCTTTAATTTTTTGAACCTTTTGATTCGGAGAAATGTATATGGCCACCGAAATCCCTGTTTGTTCATTTTCAATTCTATATTATCCACTGTTCTCCAAGTTGAACAAGAAAAAGTATTTTTGATAAAAAAAATTGCATTATATAGTCCTTGGATTAAATAACTAAATTTTTAACTAACGTGTAACTATTAGATAGAAAATTATTTCCAATCATACTCGATTCATTTTTTTTTTCAGATTTAAGTTACTATTGCGTATTTTTACCACGTTAATATGTCAGATGTTACACATCATATGCAACTACTGTAAGGCTCGTTTCATTCTCTTTTTTTAACTCTTACTTACAAAGAGAGAAAGACCATGTCAATTGCATGCTTATCGTCACACTGCCTTATTCAGTTAAAAAATAATGCCCTAAAACTTACCTAAGAACAATATAATGCTAATTAACCACCAGAACTATGAAAAAAAGAGGGCTATCACGTAAAAATGCTCAGCTAAATGCCCAAAGTAAACTGAACAAGATTTCTGTGACCACAAAGAGATGATACAAATCACTTCCACTATTGCGTTAGATAAGCTAAATGTCTAGAGAAAGAGGGAGGGAGAGAGACATAAAACTCACACTAGCAGAAGCTAATACATTTCCCTACATATTTCACCTGATAAAATATTCGTCAAAAAACAAATAATGATTTCCATGTTATATTCCTCAGCTGTCCTCTAAATAGAACCATGGATAAAATGGATTAAGCAAACTCCTATCCCTCATCATCGAATAAAAATGTTATTCAAATAAAAGAAAACTCCATGTCATTTATTAATTCTTATATTCCATAATTAATAGTATATAAAAATGAGTGAAAGATAATTGGCATATTTGTGTGATGTTTCCTTAAAAATTATGATAATACTATATATGCATGGGACGATTCGAAATAAGCATGAAAGCGTTTAGGAAAATAGATTTTATTTGTTTTTTTTAAATAGCTTTCCACATTTTTACTGCTAGGCAGACCAACGCAAAACTGTTCCAGTGATTAATTGCATTTTGTATATGTATTTCAAAAACTTCTAAATCATCATTTTATAGTTTAGGTTTTGATATTGGAATGTAAAGCGTCGGAAAGTATGATCAAAGAACTTAAAAATTAATGAGATAGGATTGGAATCTTGTTTGGATTCCCTTTCTTGAGAAAGTGATAGCTGTTTACTTTTATACGTAAATACGTAAAATAAACATTAAAAAAAAAGCATAATTTTGTTTTAATTATAAAATAATTTTGCCTCCATGTATATAAATTAATAATAATAATAGTAATTATAATTTTTTTTATTCTGAGGAATAGGGATATGTAACATCAAACCTTTGTTCCATCACAGTTAAATTGGAATAAATCAAATTGGAACATATGAGAGTCATCCATAAATTAAAGATTATTTAGTTATACAAAAACAAAAATACAATATTCATTAAAACATTAATTCCGTTACAAGCTGTGAAGCTTCCTTCACTACCATACATAATCATTCTCTGTTTTTAAGCATTTCGCATTTCTATTAACGATATTCAGATTTATTGCGTTATATTGTTCTACCAGTGTATTAACCCATGTATTCACTCATTTCAAAGTAAAAACCTGAATATATTTCGATCTTTGCTTTTAAAGATTAACTTCTAAACTCTAAACTGAAACAGGTTCTGAGTGGTAAACATTTTGGAAGTGATAAAGAGTTGTAGAAGGCACTGATTAGTTGCATAATGTATTGGCGGCGAATGAAAATATCATGGAAAATCTGAAACTATTGAACAAACACGACTAATATTTAAATATGGGGAGTGATAACGTAGAGAAAATGGTTTTTCGTAATGTAATATAAATGGGCCTTTTTTTTTTTTCAGTAAAAACTTTTCCCAATGGTTCTGTGGATTATTATTTACCAATGCAGACTTTGTACATTTCCTGAGAGTCGGTACCACTTTTAAGTGCGACACCATGAAGGTGTCATACTTATCCAATCACCGCAATGCAATTTGGAAAACCAGTTTACGCCCCAGAAGGAGGCACCTGAGCTCTGGCGATGCAAAAGGGTGCCAGGATATTATTTTTTTGCGAGAACCCAAGGCAAACTGGCACTCTAGGGAACTTTAAGATGCTGCATATTCATTCGACATTGATGCTGTCGATTTTCTGCATCATGAATGAGTGAGTGAGGGAATATTAACGTCGCACTGTTCAACTACACTAGGACTTTTGACGATGGACCACATAATTTTGAACCATGGTCAAGTGACGTGGACGACACCTGAGCTGACACTCCTTCTTCTAACTACCACACCAACGGGAGGACGTTTCAGCTCTATACAGATTTAACGTGCATCACTGCAGTACACGTGGGTCTTCAGTGGTACTTGGCTCGAACTCATGACATGCCTGCCATGATCCGATACCTTGACCACTGGGATACCGCAATCCTCTCTGCATCATGAAAATCCACAGACATGGGCCGGGATCGAACCCAAAAACCTAGGTTTACAAGGCCAGCGACGAACCAACTACCCACCCAATCGGGTTTTCAGTAAGTATTGTATCTTTTCTTTTGTATAGCTGAATGGGTTTTGTTTTCTGAATGACCCTCGCAGAATTACGTAATTGTTTGGGTAGAATTATCTAAGTTAATCATTACCTAATCCCCCTACTATATAAATGAGTTACTTACCAGGGCTGTAAGTACCTAAAGTGGTCTGGGGCCTAATGTCTTCATAATTGACTCGTCGGCGTCGTGAAGCCTGATCCTTTACGGATAACAATAAGCTCTAATGCTTCGTTTTTAATATGCATTTCCTCTCCTCTCCTCAGGGGAATTACGATTACGAGAGGAGAAAGATTATCGCATCATTTAAAATTGCAGTCATCGTGCTCTTAGATTCGTGCAAGGAAATTAATGAATAAATTTCACGTTAGATAACACAGGAATTTAAAACAAAGTGAGATTAGTATGATGTTCCAAAGCCTTTGCAACCAATGGGGTTCAGTCAACGCCTGATGTTTGAAATCCAGTAAAACATATGTAAGTCTGAAATAAGAATATATTTATTTTTGAAACACCGGAGAAAAAATGTACAGGTCGTTCATTTGCTATGAGATTCAATAGTTGTGAAGTAAGAATTTTTATCAGGAGAACTGTTCAAGCTAGACTGGCTATACGTATTATTTCTCATAATTACTTCTTTCTAAATGCGCTTGTGGTATTATAATTTAAATGCTTAAATTAATACGGAATGTGAAATATTTCTGAAATAATATAAAATAAATATAATGAAACAGATTTAATTTTAAATATAATTTTTACTACTTAAAAGCTATTCAAAATATTTTTGAGAGAAACTTGAAGTTAACTGTGTGAATTTTATAATGTATTTTTACACATATCATTACTAACATGTTAAAGTTATAATACATTTTTATCTTCTCCACAATTAAATCGTACCATTACTCACAGTATTTTTATGTGCTACCATATTTTAACATTATGCAGCATTTTTACCTTTAGGGGAATTGTTATTTTGAACAGTGTTGAATACATTCTCTTCAAAATAACGGAAATAAAACATACTACATTTCCTTTTCAAATAAAGGAATTCGAATAAAATATAGACTTCATGAGCAAAAATAGTCTGTAAACATTTAGTGCTACCTAAAAGATTTTTTTTCTTCTCAAGGCAGTTCTGATAATATAAAAAAAAATGTGTTTTATGTAATTTTACACAATAACTTGAAATAAGTTCTTTTTATTTCAAAACATTCAATACAATAACAGCTATGAAAATATTTCCATGTCCTTTGTGTGTTTTACCGAGTAAGAACTGAAACGCATTTTACATGTTTTATTATTCTTTACAAAAGAATAATAAAACATGTAAAATGCGTTTCAATTCAAATGCGTTGAAATTTCTCAATGTGTAAATGTATAGTTTTTCTTGTAACTTTAAAATGTAACGTTGTTCAGAAATGTTTGAAAATTATTAACATAACTTTAAAATTATTTTAAATTCAAGTTTGTGCATGAAACAGTATCCCGTTTTATTCTTTGAGATATATTTCTTGATAAAGAATATATATATATATATATATATATATATATGACTGTTTTCACTAGTTAAACTTAGGTTTATAACTGTCTGTATTGGAGACCTATTATGATTTCTAAAGCTATCGCTGAATTAGGCTAGTGAATTAGAGTTAGCAATGCTTTATGGATCCCACTTTCCCCGTACAGCAGAAATTTTCGACATAATAGGAAAAAAAAACACCAAGTTGAAAAGTTAAGCCTAATACAACACGTGGAAGAAAAATCTGATAATATATTAAAATGACGCTAAGAAAAGAGAACAATAATAAATGTCTTAAGGAGAGGAATAATAATAATAATAAAACTTACGTGTAAAATAGTTACTGGAAATCGAAAATTGAACCTTCCATAATAAGCTCCCAACAAGAAATGACGTAAAAGATTGAATGACTACACGAGAAGGAAAATACCGTGGGGCCACCTGGATATTTATTTTACAATTAAACAATCCACTAAGATTTTTTTTTTAAAATAAACTAAATAAAGGATATATATATATATTGCGAAGAAAACTTTTCACCTCAGAAACTTAAATATGTGTAAAATATTTTATAAATAAAATACTTGTCATATTTCTTAATCAACTAATATTGCTCTAGTTATTACACTATTGTAGCTAATTATAACGTCCCAAACAGTAAGACGCAATAATTACAGAAAAAGTAATGTTTTATAAATCAATTTAGGAATATCTACATCTTGTAATGAAAAAACAAAAAAGAAGTTTGCCATACGTAATTAATAGGATAATTTCATTTATAACTCAACATATATATTATAAATATTACAAGAAAAGAATATGTAATAAATGCTTTAACATAATTAGTTTCCTATATAAAGCTTCTTTTAACACTCTATTTTTTAATCCAGAAATAAATTAATTACCTATATTCGCGTCCTTTCTTTTTCCCCATCATTTCTCTACATTATATACAACAAAAAAATAAAATGTATTATTCCTTAAGAAAATACAATCTAGAAGCAGGAAAAATAGATAGCATAGATAGTGTCAAAAAAGACAATAATAAGTACTACGATTTTTATTATAGCTGATAATACCTGAAGTCATTTTATATCTTTTCTTTCATATCTAGATATAATTCTCTATATTTCTCTTTTTTTCGTCTTTTCATGTCTTATAATTGCTATGTTAAATCAAATTATTTTTGGATTCGAAATGCTTAAGGACTTAGTGTAAGATTTAGTGTAAATTTTGGATTTTCGTCATTATTGAGTTCTTTCATGTCGTATTACGTAAAACTAATGCAGTGTGTATCCTAGAAAAACAGAAATACTTTTTACTGTAGTATATTACTGTTTGTGTCTCTTGACCTGAATTTTAAATGTTTTTTTATGCATTGTTTCTCTTCTCGACGCGATTTTCAGATTCTGAAGAAAATTAGTTTTAAGTGTCACGGCATGCTTATATTCTGCTTGAATTCTTATTTCTTGTTAATGTGACCATTATCGTGAACATGTGACTAGCATGTTGAGTCGTGAGTTGAAGTTCCAATGCATGTTAAGACTCATCTCTTAAATGCTCTGATGCACGCTTAAATTCCTAATTTTAGTGTGATGTGTCACTTTGGAGCTTGAGGTGACATGTCAAGTATCGTTCTCCTCATGATTTTCAGAAATACGAGGCTAAACAACAAAAGCTTTAAGCAGATTCAAAGGGCCTAGTTAATTAAAAAAATCAAAATACAGTTGTTATATAGCAACTATTGTTAAACTGTGGTTCACATACCCTGAGAAACCACGATGACTCCAGCACTAATCTAGGACGTTCGGAAAGGTCTGTCATTAAATGTTAAAATTTTACTTTTTTATACATTCCGCAAAGGCCTCGTAGAAAATTTTGAAAGGTTTCAGCGGTGATTCAGTCTAATAACCGCTGGTATATAAATAAATGCATTCAAATGCAGGAAATCTAAGGAATTATTATATTTAAATATTCCGTATTCATTCTATAAGGAACATGTTTTAAAAAAATAAGACCCATTTTTTATCATAAGTATTTATATACTACAATTATGTTTATGCAATTAAAGGGTGTGTGCAGCCCAAAATAAAATTTAAAAATTAAGTTCTGGTAAAATTATGTTTTTGTTGCATATATATTTCATGTCTTTTACATCGCTTTCTTGTTGAAAAACCTTGCAGCAACAGGAAACCTGTTAAGGTATCCGACTACGTTCGGAAACTTGATTTTAAAAAAGCGCATAAATGGAAAATTTTCATGATATTTAGTGTCACTCAGATTAGAATACACGCATAAAATTGTTTTAAGGACATTTTGTCAAAAAAAAATTATTTAAATACAATATTTTGACAATAATTAACTTAGAATAATCTTTCTTTCTAAAATGTTCTCCATTTGTGAAAAATGCTTCTATTACAATAATTTTATTTGTATATAGCTCAAACCTCTCTACAGAGGCTAAACAAGAATGTTTGACAAATTCACATTATCTTCAGAGTTACCACCAATTGAATTAATTATTGGTGTTTCTTTCTTAAAATTGCTAGCCTCTGTTGTGGTAAAATATGAATAAACTCACTTCTAAGCTATATATTTCAAAAATTCTAGCCTCTGTACAGAGGTCTGAGCTATATACAGGTAAAATATTATTTTAATAGAAGCATTTTTCACAAAAGGAGAGCATTTTGAAAAAAAGATTATTCTAAGTTAATTTTTGCCAAAATATTATATTTAAATAATGTTTTTGTCAAAATGCGATTTTTATACATGTATTCTAATCTAAGTGACACTAAATATCATTAAAATTATCCATTTACGCGCTTTTGCAAAATCACGTTTCGGAACGTATTAGGATACCTTAACCTATATTGTTGTTTATTTTTTTTCACTTGTTAATGAAATAATAATTTTCCTACCTTCAGTAAAACTAATAAAATTTTAAAACTTCTTCAAAATTTATGTATATATATATATATATATATATGTGTGTGTGTGTGTGTGATTTTTGGAAAATCACGACATGTTTTACAGAAATCACCATTTTTACTTCTATTTTCATTAAAAGAAATATGTATAATTGTTAACAGTAAAAAATATTAATACGAAATATATTCTCACACACATCGAGTAGAATGCTAAGAATACCATATACATCTGCGATAATTATTTTTTTCTCTTTAGTCTACATTTGTTCAATATTTAATCGTAAGGAAACATCTGGTACTTAGGTTGATCCGAATGAATAATAAAGAATCAGAAATAAAGATTTATTTTTAGTTACATTTATTAGAATGGGAAAATATTTGCACGCATTTCATCCTGTCATCTCCTTCTTCCCAATCACACAGATTGTATATGGTAATAGAACTAATTCAAATGTCGAAGATATTCGATGTACTCCATTAAAATTCTCAGTAAATGCTGTTTAAAATTCTTTCCATTCTTCGGCTCTAATTTAACCTTCGTAATTTAATTTTCCTTTCAAGTGAATACGAATAATATTAACAGGAGTAAATGAATCAATTATGGTTAGTTAAATTACTAGAATTTATTAACAGAGAAATCAAATGAATTAGAATTCACCAAAGAAAAATCTATTGTTTAACACTTTTATAGCTAGCCTGGAGTGCATTCCTAATTTTTCTAAATAGTCTTAGTTAAAGAATATTTTGATTAGTAATTTGTGTTTTGACTTTAAGACGGGAGTGGACAGACTAATGCAGGAACGGTGTTGGCTACTTTATATTTTTTCAAAATGTTGTGGTCCACCCAGTTGTATAGGTATATTGAGCCAAAAAAGTGGCCACAATATTTATTATAACTTAATAATAAATACCGATTATGTACCAACCTATAGCTGCAACAATTAAACCCTAATCTTTTAAAACTGCATTTAAAGCAAAACGTCTGTTACAACCTTAAGAGTAATAGCCACTAATAGTTTATGAAATGTGATGCACTTATTACCAGATAATTCAAAATACATTAATAAAAATAATTCTTTTTTCATTTAAATTTAGTTATCGTGGTCATGTTCAGTAAAAGACAGTCTGCATACTGTCCGCAAACCTTAAATATTTCGGCATGTATTACTAACTGCTGATACCCCACTAAATTATAAGTGGTCGTCTGTGTGACGGGAATGATATAGATTAACAGAGGTAAGAAAAGTCAAATAATGATGGTAAATGAAATTCAACTTTATTTAATTAGGCTATCTGAGTTCGTCCATTATAGATTTCAACAATTATTCTTTGTTTCTGAACTGCGTGTTTTTAAAATTATGTCACTTTGTGGGTGAAAAGGCACGTTTTCTTCAAAAAATAAAGGGAATATAAAATTTTCCAAAAAATATTTTACTTCTTGGAGAAGGTTCCTGAATACTTGTAAAAATGTAATTTGACTTAACGAAAAATCATATGCATGAAATAACAATTTCTTTGCAATAAAATTCGTTTTTCTTCTAGTAGGCCCTGAAAAGCAATCTTCTCAGAAAACTTCTTCCTCAAATTAAGTCCACAATTTCCATGCAGATTTCAGTAACATGACGTGCATTTAGAATTTTACAGCAGATGTACTTTGGGTGAATAATGCTATTATAAGAAAAGAAAATGTGGTAAATCATCGTCTCAGGTACACATAGCCAAAAATCGATTGACTGACTGTACCGGCCTTAGGTAGGGCACCATCAGTGGTCCTCAAATCAACTTCATAAAATGGAATATTTTTTCCCTCCAAGTATTTTTTGAAGGCGCAGTTAACGTAATCGATTGTTTTCTTCCTCAGGGATAATATCATTCTTCTTTTGCACTCATATACTGAAAAAAAAAACAATTCCATAAAAATGCAAAGTTGAGAGTTGTAAATCATGTCCATATCTTCGTCAAACTGCAGGGAAAATAACATCCTTTCATGAAGAAAGATTGAATGATGATTAGAATTCCTCATTTCCTCATTTCTAAACGACACGAGACAGTTCTACGTGAAAGTTGTATGTCTTTAATTGCGGAAATAATTTGATTTCTGTTTTTCAGTAAATCAAATAATAAAACGCTTTTTTTTAAAATATTTTAACATATGCAAAAAGATTCATTTTGTCTTGCTAATACATAACACATAAAAAGATGCAACTGTTGCAGAATTAGATATAGTATTGTGTGTAATAAAATATGATAAACATTATGTTTCAATTCCTTTGACTTTTGCTTGCGCAATTCGCTTTTTAAAGGAAATCTGTATCAAAACTTCCATGAGGGCTTTCAAAATGCATTTCACCATTTCATTTTCTTTCTTTTCTTTTCTTTTTTCTTTTTTTTTTGAAAATACCATATTTGCATGACATACAGGGTGATTCTCTTCCAGACCGACAAACTGATAAGATGTGTAAGGAGTACAGCAGCGTTTCTCAAACTCTGGGGCGCACCCCCCTAGAGGGGCGTGATAACTCTATAAGGGGGTACGAGCATATTGAAAAGCCAAAAACAAAAGAAAAATAAAAAAAAAACAATTATTAAGTGACTGAAAGTAAGCAAAATACATTCTGAGACAATAATAATAATAATAAAAAAAAACTGTTATAATACACTTATAAATGTATCATTATTGGACAAAGTATTTTATAATTAATTCAACAATACTAAGTTAAGAATAAATTTAATAGTTACGAGTGACTCCATGGGCTTGTCACATATAATATAAACAACAATCAACACTTAATCTTGATATTTTATACTGTTTATAAATAATCCCTTCACTGCCGACTAAAAGTTACGGGATTCACTCCCCAATGCCTCCATTTTCCACGGGGGGATTTCATGTATTGGGGGAGAAAAGGAATAAATAAGGAAATCATCTGATATATGTAAACCCTTCACAGAAACTGTCAAGGGTCTATTATTGCATTTAAAAGACTTCCGAATAATTATATGAATAACAGTGCACAGAAGAGATCGTATTTCGGAAAGAAGTATATATACGTCCGAGGCATTCAATGCCCCAATTGAGTGAGACGTATATATACGTCCGGACATTTAACACACTGGTTAAGCGAGACGTATATATATACGTCTGGGTATTTAACACATTGGTTAAACGAGACGTATATATACGTCTGGGCATTTAACACACTGGTTGAGCGAGACGTATATATACGCTGGTGGCAATTAAGAGGTTAAAGTCGTGTTGTAGCCTTCGGGTCAAAGTGTAGTATTATTGAATTCTCTCAATGCATTGTTATTTGTATGGAAGGAGGAGGCTCGATGAAAATTGTGATTGAATAATGGGTCGCAAATAATGAAAGTTTGAGAAGCACTGGAGTACAGAGATAACTCGGAATCACACAGGAATGCAGGGTTGCAAATGTCGCGGTTCCGAGCTATGTTTTGAAGAAGCAGAGAAGAAGAATAGAAACATCGATACCTTAATGAGGCTGAAAACATTTTATTGAGAGGTTGTACTGCAATAGGTGTTCAAAAGTGCCCGAACTTATCCTTCTATGTTCCCATAAAGAGTTTGGTGTACGAGACGCCTGTTTCTTTAGTTGATGGAGTCACTCGAATGACTGTAGCTGTTGAGAGGACACGTGGCATGCCAGGAATATTCCAAAACGAAATAAATTCCATGCAGAGCTGCTGTTAAATCTCCCAGATGGCATCTGGCAGTAATTCAACCACCCAATGTAACACAATTTTTCTATAAAATGTTTTCTGTTCCAATAATGTGTTACTATTTTTTCAGTTCTTTTTTCCTGCTTCTTTGCACCATAGCTCGTAGCTGTGGCATTTGCGACTCTGCATTCCTATGTGATTCTAAATTGTCTGTGTACCCTTTACACACCCTATCAGTGTTTCGGTATGGTAGCGAATTATTTAAATTTTTTACATTCCCTATAACGAAAAAAAGCTTCCTCTCCCCCCCCCCATTTTTGTATTAATATTGTATGTTTTTATTTTCTCAAAAATCGTTCTCAACATTACATTCCTTTAAAAAAAAATATGACAAGTTACTATTTTTACTACAATAACGCAAGTAACATAAATTGCCAAATAAATGTTTGAACAACTATAAGCGACTGGTGGATACTGAAGCGGGGACATATTCAATTCAGCGAGTACCAAACATGCAAGAACCGATGAATCTTTGACAGACTTACCACAAAATCCAGCGTATAATGCGACTTTTATTAGAAAAAATAGGATCGACATTTACGGGTGCACGTTATCCGCCATTTATATAAAAATTATAGCTTCAAAAATAAAAAAAATCCAGATGTGTTAAAAAAAAAATTAGACTTCTACATAGATCAGAATACCGTTTATTTAAATGAAATGACGTATCTCTCTGATGAACTTAAAGGGTTGTATTTCCAGAAGTATAGTATTTCTTCAAAATCCTGGTATAATACATCAAAGAAATTACTTCAAATCATAATGGCATTGCATAAAAAAGTTAAAGAAAGGGGGGATGCGTTATACGGGGAATATACCTGAAATATAAAAAATGCAGCTTGAAAGTATGGGTGCACGTTATACGCCGGATTTTAAGGTATATACTTAACACTTCCACTACGATGTCTATCTATATTTTTCCTTTAACTGCCAAGTTATTTTGATGATTTGAGTAAATAAATTATCACCATTATACAACAGACTAAGAGATATAGCCGAAATACATATCCGATATGTATTCAACGTCAACTTGAGAACCCAATCCCCAGTTAAAATGGGTATGGAGTGATTTCTTAGTAGCCTTACTACCTTTAGAAGAGCTGATTATCATTAAGAACCTCGGTCAAGTAACGAGGACGATCCTGCAAAAGTATGGTATGACTTGACAAATACGTTTTCCTTTCAAGTTCACATAGAAAACGGGGGTTATATTTATACAACAGCGAATATAGCGCATATGAAGAAAAACTTCCTAAACTTTGAGAGTCCAAGTGTTACTGAAAACCTGTTTTGTAGTTGGACTAATACACGTTTAATGTGTTCAGGCTCAAAATTTTCCATTGGCATGGTATTATAGGTTAGAGAGTAGGTGCCAGCTCAGATGTCAATCCTGTCACTTGTTCGATGTTTTTAATGTCGAAGACATTAGCCAATATCCCTTTCATCGTTTTATAGTGTAATGCTAATAACATTAAAACTCTCCAAATTTACAATTTTGCTGATAGACAAGAACTGAACAGTTCTGAAAATTTTTAAAATTTTGAGCGGTCAAGTATACACACACATCACACTGAAGGATATCTCCCTCAGGGGGCTCACCTTCTTTAGGTGGGTACGTGTGTCACAATCCCGAGGTACCCTAGTGATATTTTCCTTTTCCCGAGGGGTTTACTGTCTTTGGTAAACACGGATGTCACGACCTCGGGGTACCTCAATGATCCTTCTCTATTTTCGACTCTACATCTTGTCATCCAATTTCTTCTTTTCTTCTTTTCCTGTCCAGACCACAGACCTATGAATGTTTGGCGCAGTATAGCCAAAACTGGCTCTTGCGCCATAAAACACCAAACTCATCATCATCATCATCACACTGAAGGATATTAATCCTAAATCAGCAGTTATAGATATTTGAAACATGTGAAATTTGTATAAACACAAGTATAATAACTGATGTAAGAATCTGTATGGATAGCGAATAATGCCTATCAGACGTCAATGGATGCGATTTGAATATATGACAGACTTCAGTAGTTTCATCATTGTAAAAAAAATAGCAGAACCGACGACACACCATATAGCTCACCATAGGAATCATATCTATTAAACGTCTTTACTAAGCGTATAACCAAGCGTTTCATATAAGTTTACCCTTTAAGATCCAAAAATAAGCATCTCTACACTTATGTTGTAATAATCCTACGTCTGAGTAATCTATATACTTATATTAATTCTAAAAGAGGAAAAGTGAGTATGCTGCTCTATGATGATTAACAATAAGACGTGTTGTCTTTTCGATCGCCATCATATGCAGGTATGGGGAATATCTGAACAACGGTTCATACCTAAATCTGGTGTCAAACGACCTAACTACTGAATAACGAACATTCAAAAAATTGGCTAACATAAAAATAGTCTAAGGTTCAACAAGTAACTAGAACAAATAGTTTGAGACTCATAACTGCTTCTCTAATTACTTTGTTACTCGGATTTCTCATATGTACCTCTATATGTATTAAATTTCCTTTGTATCAACTCTTCCTTTTTTTATACGTAATTTTTATTGGTAACGGACACAAACATGTGTACGTATTAATGTATTCCCTTATACCTCATGTGCACTCTGAAGACCCGAAATATTTTTATCTTTAAATATATAAATTCTTCTGGTTATATCACAATATATTGATCCCACTTTCAATGGAAAAATAATTAAAACAGCATCTATTGATAAAATTGGTTCTTTATAAATTCTACAAACCCATTCAAATGTTCGATTCAGGCTGTTCTTATGTACGATTATTCAAGAAGCAAAATCTTTTGAAAATGTCTAACTACATGATTGTGCAAGCTGAGTCTTAAAGGGATATAATCTATGATCGGAAAAATGCAAATACATGTTAAAAGTAGAACTGATAAATTCATTTACTATAAGCATATTTTTTATTGTTTCATTTCTCTTCTTATTCTTTTAATAATAATCAGTTTAGCCTTGTATTTTAAATACTACCGAAATGTTACAGAAAAAAAAGAATTAAGTCTATTCTAGTCGTTTTCAGACCATTGCATTTCCTTTTATGTTTCTTTATTCGTATTTTGATGAAAATAAAAAAAAAGAAAGCAATAATTGGTCTACTTATTTAATTTTCTAATTAATAGTTCACTTCTATTAAAACATTTCCTAACAATTATGTTAAAATAATTCATTTTAAAACTAATTTTTTAAAAAAAAAAGACATATATCTTTCATTCTCGAATATTAGTTACACATTTAATATTTTAAAATTCATGATTCCATAGTATGAAAAGTTATGATTCAATTAGTTACTGACTTACATTTGTAGTGCCTACACGGGATAACTCGTTTTAATCACAATGATATAAAATTATGGCAGTTCATTTTTAAATTAAAGAGTTTTAATGGTCTCACACAAAAGTAAGAAATAACTAAACATTACTAAAGTATTTCATATTTTGTGTCTTATAATAGTTTCACACAGTTGTGATTGGGTACTAAACATTCCAATTTTCATAAAAAAAAATTTAAAAAAAAGCATTGGAGCTGTAAATAAGTAGGCAGTATTTACGTTTCTGCATTTGGTTGGAGAAATGTAACTATTTTCAAACTTCAAGCGAAAAAGCGGAAATATATGTTAAAAACACTCGTGGCTATCGAAGCAAAGAGTAGTATGGAGCCTCTACGTCTCTGGGGACAACGCTTACATTCTGAGAAGATACACCATCTCGAAGAAAAAAGGTTTCTTTCCACGAGTTCTTACAAGATTGTTGTGCAAGTGGGTACTTTTTTGTTGCTTTCTTTCCAACAGATAAAAATAAACATGAATCTTTATCGGATAGTTGTGCTTCGTTCAGACCTGTTTCATTGGAATGTTTTTACATTTCACGCACGGTAATTACTGTTCAAAGAAACCGATTTTAAATATGTAGAAAGGATGAATATTTGTAAAACTGTATCATTTTTATATTTAAGTGATCACTTAAAGCATTGTCTGTATTGTTTTAATTAAAGTTTTATGCTTCGTAACATTAATAATGATTGTACTTAGTGATTAATGAACAAAAGTTAATGAGTAAATCTTAATAATGATTTAATTTTATAAACTTTACAAAAAAACTGATTCTATTCTGCACCATGTGATTTAGCTTGAATAAATACTTTTGAATCACATTAGTTCTAACATTTATTTACATGTTTTCTTAATGTAAAGATGCTACTTACTATAAGTGGAAGTTTAAAATTTAAAAATTAAAACTACCAACAATTTTCGCATACTTACAAATTTGAATTTTTTTCAACATGTTACACTTGTTTGAATTGTCGTCTTGTATAAAATCTAATGAAAACTTCTAAGACGCAATCACTGAATCTTTTGATTAAAATATTAATAAATCCTTTTCAGCAATAATTTTTATTAGAAAGAAGGAATTCTGTTTTATACTGGGAACATGTGTCAATTCATAAATATAGTACACAAATGTTTGATTGTTCGTTTAAATAGAATTAATAAATAAACTAAGCTTGAGTAATTCCTAATTTTCAAGCAAAATCATGATAGAATCTGAAGGAGAAATTTTAGTTTTAGAATTACGTTAAATATGGGATTTAAAAAAATCAATTTTTCAAACACAGGTTTTTTAATATACATATACTATTTTTTAAAAAGTGCTTTTGTAAATTAATATGATATTTTTTTTTTTACAAAATACATATTATTTAAGAGAAATGTGTAAGTAGTGCTGGCATTGTTCGGTTTATAAAAAAAATGTTCTATTTAACGGTATTCAATTTTTTTTCTTTGTTCCCATTTGTATAAGTATTATTTAAAATAATTTTGGGGCTCAAAATACAACAAAAAACTAATCATTTAATTAAAAAATTCATTGTTTAATTTTAAAATGCTTCGGTTCCTATAATAATTGACGTACACATGTGAAATATGCTTTACAAGAATGTCGAATTATGTAAAACAAAAGTTTGCATGAGTTTATGGGGTAAAGTGTTTCATATTTCTAAAATACATTTTTGTATGAAGGATTATTGAAAATTTCTTTAAAAAGTATAGGAATTCTAATTTTAATTATTTTTTTCTCTTAAAAATAACTATTACTCTGATTCAAAAATTTAACCTTACTTTTGGTACATGTATTAATAAGAAATAGTACGAAAAAATAGCAAAGAAAAAGGCCAAAGTAATTGAAAACAGCATCCACGCTTTAAATGAAAATAAAATAGTTATTTTTGACTTCTGAGATAAATTACCTTAAAGTGTTTGTTTGCTATTAGTAGGAGAATAAAAACAAACATGAATTCATACATTAGGAAACATGTTTTTATAATTCGGATATTTTTTTAACATAGAGATTTCAAAATGTGTGATATTTTAGAAAAATAATTTAGACTAAAAAAAAAAAGCTTAGATTTTTTTTTTATTGATTCTTGCCAATTCTTTTGTAACCGTGCAAGGTAGTAAAATTGCTACGCTGTGTAAATTAATTTAAGAAGATGTAAATGTTCTAAGATGTAAATTGTTTCAAAACTGATCTCAGAAATAGATTTTAAAGTTTTCTAGAGAATATTAATGAGAAATATATGTTGAAAGGTGCCTCAATATAACAATGGAAATTCAAATAACTTAATACTTAAAAATATCAAGAATCCTGTGAAGATATGGTTTATTAGAAACATATTAATAATTAAAGTAATTCAACATTCTTCTATTAAAAAATTAATGATTTCTTTAAGACCGAATGGAATATTATTTTAAAATGAAAAATTATTAAAAATCATTTACATTGAATAAAATGAAATGTAACTGTGTGTGACATTAATTGTGACTTTGTATTCAACCAATGTATTGAATGTGGAAGAACGCGCCGACATTTAATAATATATACTCTTAATTTTCTTCAAATAAGACTGCAAAAATACAGACAGTTAAACAATCCATTCCTCAATTTATTCCCATCTGATAGATTCAATAACTATTTTCCTTAATATTTTACGAGTTTCTCAAGGTAGTAAAAATATACTTTATAGATGCCATTTAATGGAAAGCATTATAAAATTAATCATTTTATTAAAGTTTAATGCTTACAATTCTTTCATTCATATTCATATCTCTCAGAGATTTAAAATCAAATTATATTCTGTGAGAATTAACTGAAAAAATACACCAAAATTATCAAAATGTTTTATCGGATTTCTGATACTTTGGAACGTACATAAATATATATTTTAAATATGCATGAAACTATATAGGACCAATTTTTCAATAAGATGGATCATATATGTGTATCTTACAATATATAAAACTAATAATTAGATGTAAAACCCATGCCTCATTTTCTTTATAAAATATTTCAGAAACCTCAGGTACGTTTAATGTAATACGTAATATTGTTCATAAACATACTTTTAAATAATTATTTAAGGTCAGAGACATAAATAAGAATCCGTATCTTCTGTTAAGCTCAGAGATTCTGTTGCTGATTAAATCATTTTAATTTTTATGCCAACAATTCGCCTTTTTTTATAAAAGAAAAAGTCATGCGCAATTTATAAGACAGGCTGTTTCTTAGAATTTAGTTAATCTGTATTTTTAAAGTAAAAAGAAGTAACACAATAAAAACAAAAATTTTGCATATAATTTTCCTTCCTTTCAATTATCGATCTATTTTCAAGTAATCTGTTTTAAATCACGATGATAATTTTATTTTCCCATTAAGTGTCTTTTTGAAGTTTATGGCTTCGATATTCATGAAAATTTGAATAATTTTGTATAATTATGTGCATAATTTGGTTTTACGATTTGACAGCTTACATGTGTGTTGTTAATATTTCATTAATTGAAATTCGATTATTTCTGCATTGTTGAATTTTGAGTTTTAGGATATTTAATTACCTTTAGGACATTCAATTAGCTTAGATGCATTTTAAGATTTGTTTATGTTTAATAGTCATTATTTATTTATTATTATTATATTCTGATGAAATTAAATGCGGAAATTGTCTGTTTGAAAGTTTTGCGAAAATATCTTGATCAAAATTAATATTTTTCATTGAAAAACGTATTTAATGTAGTAATAAAGTAAAACAAAACATTTGTATGTAATAATCATTGACTTTAAGGTTGTTTTCGCCAAATGTATAAGTACATAAACTAAACACACAGGGCACATTTTCAAACAGAAAAATGACTCAATTTTCATAAAAATTTGCAGCATTATAATTCATACATTGGTTCACAATATAGCTTTGTTAAAATTTAAAGATATTTCATGAATAATTACTTTTTCCTCTTAAAATGTAAAAGGATATTTCATTTACCATTACGGTATAGGAAAAAAAAAATACGAAACACATTTTAGACCAGAAAATATGTGTCAAATTGATTAAAAATGAGTGGTATGATAAAATCAAAGGTTCTCTATTAGATAGTGAAGCCAAAACTTGATATTATTATTTGAATACATTCATGTCTTAAATAATCTGAATTCGGGTCCTATTCTTTAACGTTCACTGAAGACAGCCTTAATAATTCATTTCGGGTATGCTTTAACTCGTCATTATTTTAGTTAACATATTAAAAGAATTTAATTACTTGAGATAATATAGACTATTATATTATAGTGAACAGCATGATGATACTTGCTCTCCAACCTGATTTCATTAGATCAATTATATTATTTACAAAAATATCTCTGCAGTGCTGTAGTTCTATATAACTGATTAATTTAAATATATTGGTCGTAATCTATGCAAAGTCTTCATAATGCATATTTTTATTTTTATTACTTTTAATTATAATAAAATATAAAGTTTATTTTTATTTTTAATTTACTTATGTTGTTTTCTGATACTTTAAGTTTTACAAAGGAAGAATGTTTTCTCTTAATCTACCTTAAAAAAAATTGCTTATTCATGAGATTTATAATCCTCAATATACATAACTAGTCATGCCATAAATTTTGATACAAAAGTTTGAGATATTTTAATATGACTCAAAAGCATCTGTCAATTTTAAAATTTGCCGCAGGTATTTTTCTGTAATTTTTTCATGAAAAAAAAGTGTAGTATTTTAAGCATGTTTCTTATTTTAAATCTATCACAATACATTGTAGGTTAAACAAAATCATGCAGCCATTGTTTCTGCTTCAAAAATAAGAATCATCAGATTTGTAAGTCTTTTAAACATTTATACATTGAAGGAAGGCATTTATTGAACAAATAAGAGACTTCCTCAATATTGCGGAGTGTACAGCAATATTGCGGAGAGTATAACATGCAGTTGTTCATGAGAACACCATTTCTTGCAAAATCACTCAATGAGAGAATTTGTCGAAATCCTTGTTGAAAGAAGATTAATTTTGCTAGACTAGTGATTCTTAAACTGTAAGGCACGACCCTATAGGGGGTGACAATGCTACATGGGAAGCTTACACATAAAAAAATCGAAAATAAAAAAAAAATTATTTTAAAAAATATAATTTAAAAGTAATTTACTTAAAATATCCATTATTTACAAGGAACATACATTAGAACCGAGTTTTGTGCGGTCCTTTTTTACGCGATTTTGTTTTTGTGCGATTTTATTTTTGTACAACTTTTTTTGTAATCTTTTTTTTATGCGTTATATGAATTTCAACGGCTATGGCGATACTGTAATATTTTCTGAGAACGTACATACATACACTTCAGGACGCTCTAGTAGTGCTTTAGATCGAGACTCTCAATGCAAGTTCAATTGATTTCTCTCAAAGCACTAGCAGTACACGATTGAAGACAAAACTTTCAATGGTAGTGACGTTATCAGTAATTTGATAAATTATGAAGATGGACAAGAAGAACCAGATTCTTTGATAGCGGATAAAACATATGCAGTGATCCAGCTTTCCAACAAATAGGAAAAGCAATTTTTTAAAACTGATACCAATTCTGAAAGGAGTTTAAAATTCCAAAAAGAACTTTGACCATGCATATATGGTTATCATGACGTAGACAAATATATGACCAACCGGCCGTCCTTGCAAAAACTTATCACTTACTTTATGGTGCCAAAACATAAATCAATTGGAACTGTATCTTCAAGTGACGAAAGCGATTTTGATCTAATTCATTAGTGGAAGATGTGCACTTTGGGGTTACTATAAGTAACAGTGAAATATGTGTCAGCATTGTGAAAATTTCTTCACGTATATAATGAGAAATCAAATGTTTTGAAATGTTTTCATTTGGAATTTAATTATTTATTTTGTTTGGAAGTACTTTCTCAAATTTTGCAAATAATTGACATATTGTTTAAGTGCGACTTTTTTATGCGGTTCATCTCCACCGCATTAAAAAAAATTCCGTAGTATGTCAACAAAGTTGTTAGTTATGCGTAAGTATTCATGAAATTTACGCATAAATGTTTTGAACGGATTCTTATGCGGTCCCTATCTACCGCACAAAAACAGGTTTTAAAGTATGCAGAATTTGATGCTTAGCTTGAAAATTTGTACGGTTTATAATTACGGTCATATTGTAGCTTTGGCTTCAAAGTTCATTATTATTGCATTCAATACATTGTTATCGTATGAGGGGGGAGGAAAATTATGATTGAAAATTGAGTAGAAATTATTGAAAGTTTGAGAAACACTCTGCTAAACAGATGAACATGAATGAAACAAACAATATATCACATAGTAAATGAAGACCTTAGACTAAAATGTTATAGAAGAATAAATGGCCATTTTGTTGCAAATGAATTAAAGCACAAGATATACCTTTGATCAAGGGTACTCAACCTTTTTTTCTGCTGGGCCGCATACATATGTCAGCTATTTCAAGCAGGCCGCAACATGGGGATAAATGAGGAAAGGGCGGCCCCCCACTCTTTAAGACCAAGATGATATTGGAAATTTAAAATGTAGAAAATTGACCAAAATATTATAACACCTGTTTTGCTTTTTTAATTATATATATATATGTATATATATATACTCCTTCACAATTTCTGCATCAGTAAACTTGTTTCAGATGATTACCAATTATATAACAAATTTCATAGTATATCTTTGTCACCGCTATGATATTACAAATGACAAAAGACTTTGTTGTTGTTGCAAGGATTATTCAAGAAAGCCTATTTATCATCTCTTGAAAACGATCGAGGAAAAGTGTCATTGAAGATTCCTGCTTATTGGTGTTTTTTTTATTAAATACAGCACTTTCGTTACAAATCAAACAATTACTGATCCTGTTTATTTTTCACTACAAAATAGTCAACCTCACAATCGTCTTTAAACCATGCATTTTCTTCAAATATTTTTCGTTTGCAAGATATGAAACTTAGTTAAAAATTAATTACCCTCATAAAATTGTCGCTACTACACTGTTGTCTGATATGACTAACCGTAACCGCTCCAAATAGAAAACGAATATCAATTCATACCCTTACGATACCGAGAGCAAAATGTAAAATTTATATATATGATTCCCTGACAAAGAATTTCCCACCAGATTTTTAATACAATGTTCTTAAATAAGTAAATTTCTCAAAGCAATGGGCCATGACCGGGACTCTTAAAAAGGCTAGTTGTGCCGTACGTTGAGTATCGCTGCCTTAGATCACACCCCTGTTTCTGTAGAATGCTTTGGATCACAAACGAATCCAGTATACCATACAGAAGATGTTTAACTTTGAAGAATATTTTTACCACAAAATTGAAAGCGTATACGCAAGAAGACCCCCAAGAACCTGCAAAAAAAAATAAAAAAACGGGTTGAGAGTTTATCTCTCTCTCTCTCATACAGAGATTAACTATAAAGGTACCTCAGAGATACTTTTTTGCAAGGGGAGGATGAAGGTCAAACAATGACAAAGGAACTAATAGTACTTTGAACTAATAGTAAAGTCTCTTAACATAAATTTCTTTAATGGAAAAGATCGCAACTTTCAACAAAACTGCTTCTGAATACGGCCAGTGCCGTTGAAGACCCACCGTATAGAGCGGCGGTTGCACGTTAAATGTGCCGGGTACCAACGTTCTCCCGTAGGTGTGGCGTGGAAGTTAGGAGAGGGGGTGGCATCTCCTATGTCATCCTCGTCATTTGACCATGATTCAAAATTACGAGGTCCGTTGCCCAAGGCCCTCGTGTAGCTAAACAGGGTAACATTAATATTCACTCACAAGATGAGTACAACTCAGTGGGTTTTAAAAAAGAATGTGTCAGACTTCATAGGACACAAAGAGATGCTTCCAGCAGTGGGGATTCAAAACCACGTTAATATAACCTGTGTTTAGTACTGTAGGCAATTGTGTGTCAAAAATGGCATCTCATTTAGAAAAATTTTATTTAAGCGTTGGGTTTTAAGCGTTTTTATGGAAAGCACCGATAGGAATTCACAAGGTGGTAATGCGTGCATTAGTAAATGACTGTCCAAAGAGACTTGTATAAAGTCAAAAAGGGGATTATTTTGAATAAAATGTGTTTAATCCTTGATTTTAAATGTAAAACAAAACTAAAAATATTTAATTTTACATCAGGAATGTTGACACCTCTAAATACATTTGAGTGACGTGCTAAGATGAACTAATATACTTCTAATGCAAGGATAAGAATATCGAACACATATTCTTCTATGTTTTTATTCAGCGTAGTTTCACTTAAGAATCTAAAATTTCCTTCTAACAAAAATAAGTATAATCATTTTTTTTCAAACGAAAACATGAAATGCTTGTAAATAAATAAAAAATAAAATCTGTGAATATTTCTTTTAATATACTTCTCGTACATTTATTGATTTTCCCTTAACACAGCCATTCGAGTTCAATTGGAAGCATTTCATTAGAACTAAAGTTCAGAGAGTACTCAGAATTGTTTTGACCCCGAGGGTTAATGGAACCCTTCACAACTCTGTACTTAAAGAGCCATTTTATTACGATATACGAGTAACTCTAATGCGATAAGCTGATAAAACGGCGAAATGCTCTCACATCATAGCACATTCCAGCAAAGAACATCACCACAGAAAAAGTGCCTTTTTATATCCTATAACCCTTCCAAAACTTGTATTTTTGTAATTAAATATGCATTTTGATACATTCTTGTTTGTGGAATATTGCTTTAAACTTTTGGTTTAGGACTTCAAATAATGTAGAGGAAAAAGTAGAATATAATTTCCAGTATTTCATATTTCTTTCTTCAAAACTTTGCTATTGAAGAGAAAAAATTACCTGGATAAGACACAAATATATACAACACTGAAATGGTTGTATATTCTATTGGAAGACAAAAGAAATATTGTGTTTTCAATAAAATAAAAAACGTACCTGATAATATTTATAAACTCCCTCTGATTATTAGAAACAATTGGAATTATTCACTCACGCTAATTATGTGGGAACTTGACAATCTGTAAATAAGAGATACAAAAGTTTATTGATTTTCTGTATATTTATTGTCTTCATTTTATTAGATTTTTTAAAAATGTTTCTTAAGCTAAAATTGTTATCCAATTAGGCTCGACCAAAAATTACATTAAAGAACATTGTACTTTATAGTACTTATTGCACTTGTATCAATATCAAAGGGGTTTTGAATATAAGCAAAAATTGTAGGTTATTTTTTTTTTCATTTATAAGCGGATTCCAAGAGATTTGTTGATGCTTAGATTACAAATATATATTAAGATTTACAGGCATTTTGTTATGGTTGATTTGAAAATAATTAAAATTAATTTATAAAGGGGGATTTTGGGCAAAGGGTGTTGGTGTTACATTTCTGATTTGCAGCAGAAACTCAGTTGAAAATAATTTTTGTCAATTAAATTTGATAAACTAATTGAAATTTCGTTTACAAAAAAGAAAATATATAACAACTCTATATATAATAATTCACATTTTAAAATGATTTTTGTAATGATATTTATTATTTCATTTTGTATCATATTTTAATTATTGTAACATAATTTTTTTTAAAAATTTGAAAATTAAAGACAAAATTGTTTTCTTAGTTTTTTGAATGTTTTAAATAAAGAATTTGTTTTAACACGTTCTTTTGTTTCCCTATAGCTCAGGAAACTGTAAGCAAAAATTTTATAAAATAAATTTGTGTCTCACATCTTGCTCACAAATCAACTAAATGAAAATTTCGATACCCTTAATGGAAAAGTATACTTTCATAGGTGAAATGTCAGAAATTATAATAATATAAGGAAATAAACGGAATTTATAAATAGAAATATATAAGTAAAGAAATCTTGTCAATATTTTGTCATGTTCTAGAAACATGATATTATGTAAACATCATAAAACTTTTTTCCTTTCATAGTATTTTATATGTAATTTTCTACTTTCTATCATTAATTTTAAATATATTCGCAAAAGTATTTAATACCTTCCATTCTTTTTGTTTGCTTTTTCTATGGTATTTCGATAAAAAGAAGGTTTAGTTCTTAGCTTTTGAAATTTATACCAGAGACTTACTAAATGACTTTTTAACAACCAATTTATTTTTATTTTTAATTTTATTTATTTACTTATTATTATTATTATTATTTTGCAATTTGTGTGCACGTGTATATATACACACACAGGGCTGTACCTAATCAAATATCAAAAATTGAACATTAAAAACCAGACAATTGGTATTACGAATAATAATCTGTTGAATTCTTATAAATGTTAAGGAAATTTTTTATTAATCCTGTCGTAAATGGAAATAGAAATATCTCCATGCGGTAGAAGAAGGGAAAAGAAAAGGTCAAAATTCAATGTATGGTGGGCTCTTTCACATGATACGGTTATGACCAGCTTTTTTTACTGATGGCAAAAATTTGCTCGAATATGTTGCGTATTTATGCAATAATTCTAATGCAACATTTGCAACTTATTGCTTACTTCCTACAACATAAGGCTCTCTTCCCTGAGGTTTGGATATTCGATAATTGTTAATACAATTTCTCTGACTGATGGATAGGTGCATTTTCCTAGCACTAATGTTTCCCAAAACACTCAGGAATTTTTCTTTTACAGACAGAAGAAAGATTCTTCAGCTGAAGACCTTCTTGCCTCGCTATCCGTTTCTATTGCTATTGGGATTACTGACTGTTGGAACGAACATGGCTAGTACCTGTAAACTGGTTGGATATATTCAAAACTACTAAGGGAGCCCGAACGGAAATGTGCCTATTAAAATAAGACAAAAGAAAAAATTAGAACAAAATTTTGAGTCTATAATCATATTTAAATATTTTCTCATGTTTATTTATTTTTTTAATTTTTTGTGAAGACCCTGTATATATATTTCTAAATAATTTTAGTCATCCCCAATATATTCCTTTTAAATTTATTTTATTTACATATGAAAAAGTAGAAAGCACAATTACCTAAAGCACTGAGGTCAGGACTCCTTCCTGGAATGGACAACAACTCAATATTCTGAGTACGGTACCAGTCTTTCAATAAATTTACTGTGTGGCAAGGAGTAGACTCTTGCTGGAAAAAAAAGAAACATTGTTGGTAAATAGATCCCTGATGGAAGGCAGAAATTTGTGTTCTAGAAAGGTGTTAATGAATTTTATGACATTCAGTGTCCTATTCATGATATGTAGGCGACCGATACCATCTGCTGATATGCATGACTAAATGATAAAACTATGTGGGTACTTTACTGTTGCCTTCATGCAGTCAGGATGTAGCATTTCTACTATCCTATTTCTTACATATTTTAGGCTGTCATTACCAAGTAACATATTTTAGTTTCGACCCTCTATATAATTTGTGATCAATAATCATTTGTCCAATTAATGTGTTCCATTGCCCACTGTAGTCCCTTTTAGCGCTGCTGTAAATTAAGATACGGCATTTTTCGTGGAGTTCTGCCTTTTAGTCTTACATTTGCTAATCTACTCCTGATTGTTTTTGAACTGACAGAAACATAAGCATTACTCAAATCCTTTCAGATGGATGTCCATGAAATTCTTTTATCTCTGAAACATAGTATTTTTGTTCTTCTGTCATCAACAGATGTGTTTCGTCTTTTTCGGATTTTTCCTGCTTTTTTTTATTAAATTTGTGTCCTGACATACGCAGCCTCACTAAGCTCTGATACCTCACTGCTATCATCGGTATGCAATGTATATCGACAGTTATTGCAGTATAACTTTTTTTGTTTTGCAAAAATTTGAAATTTCTTTTTTGTATTGAATTTAGTATTAAATTCTCTTTAAAACGATATAAAATACTCAGCAGTTTGTACAATGTAAAATTTTCTATAATCATACAAACTTAAAAAAAAATAATTTAAAAAAGCATCCACAATTTTGGCTACCATTGTACACATACAAATGTATATTGTTTAAGTAAACACGTAATTTCGAAATTTTTAAGGCAAGAGGTAAAAGTATAAAACTGAAAGTGTTTTAACTTGAAATTGTTTCCTAATGTTCCTCATTTTAAAGCTCTAATGTCACTACGCCAGCATTTCTCAAACTTTAAACACCTGTGATCCAGTTTTCAATCATAACTTTCATTGCACCTCATCCATACAATAACAATGTATTGAATTCAGTAATGTATTTATGCTAAAGCTACAATACGATTTAAATTGTAAACCGTACAAATTATCAAGATAAGTATTAAATTCGGTATTTGACAAACCCATGGGAGTTGCTAGTAATTATTAAACTTCTTCTCAAATTACTATTGATAAGATAAATATCAAATACATTGTGCAGTACTAATACATTTATAAGTATATTACATCAGTGCAAATGCTTATTTTATTTTTATTATGTCAGAATGTATTTTATTTTACTTCTTACCAGTAAATTATTTTTTTTAAAAAAAATTGTCTCTTATTTTCGATGTTTTGATATACTCGCCCCCTCACAAAGGGTTATTACACCCCCTAAGAGTGGCGCGCTCCACAGTTATAAATACGCGGCACTACGCATTATGTTTTTATCTCTGTTGTACTAAAAATATTATTACTTAGAATAATTTAATTCTTCATAATGCGTTTTTTCACTTGTGGAAAAATAAAGCTTTATTTTTCGTAATCTTAAAGGATGTCGCTTAAATTCATATCGCCTTCATAAATCATTTAAAGAGAATAAAAGCTTTTAATGTTGGTAATTTTATCTTTTTTAAATATTCGGTCAAAAGGCTGATGGGGAAATTTTAAACTAACTGGTATCTTAAGCAGATATAATTGTTTCATTGTGCACATTAAAACGCGAAAAGAACTTTTCAATTTATAAAATTTTCCTTCTTTCTCACTATTCATGTTTCGTTCCTGCAAAGCAAGAAAAAGATTATACTAATTTTTAACCAAACCGTGATTTAACTAAAATTAATTTATTTTAGGTATTCTAATAAATTGGTATGGATAATTACACAGTTAAAAAGAATAAACAATTGTATTTAACTGAGTGCATATGCTAGGGGGAAATTATTTATATGTTTTATTTCATTTTTTTTTTCAGAGTACACTTAGTGATTGTAGGTAATAAAGTCTTCTATTTATTTGAATACTAAAAATTTAATAGTAAAAAAAACTATAAAAATACGGCATACTGTTCATAGAAAAAAGCTAAGAGCTTTTAAATTTTCCAAATTGCCCTAAGGTAAGTTTATCTTAATAATTTAATTTGTTGACAAAATCAATAAATTAGATTAATTTAAATTGTGTTTATTGGTGCATGATATATTTCAGACTTATATAACTCAGTATATGGAAGCATAAAATTTTTTGTCAAAACTGTCAAGCATTGCTTACATCTTTTAACACTTTTTTTTAAAATAATCTTATTAAATGATTAACACATATTTTTTCAAAGTATATAATTTCATAAGTAATATTTTTTTTTAAATACCTGCAGTATTTTACATAAATATATAATAAAAACAAATAAAATATATGAAAAAATTAAGTTTCCAAAACAATATTCAGAGACACACTGAGATACTTGTTAATATTCAATTAAGAACATAATTTTGAGATCTACCAGAAAGTTCTCTTTAAATTTCTAAAGCTCTAAAAAGTTACATATATATGTGTGTGTTTCTAAATGAACTGAGAAAAAGTCATTTCAAAATTTTACCGAATAAGACATGATCAAGTAAATATAATGAAAAAAAAAATTTCATTCATTATGCTTTGTAGAAATTTAACAAGGATGAGAAACGTGGAAGAAGCGTGCTGAAATTTAATAAAAGTTTCAATGGAGGTGCAGTTTTGATAAGAACGCGCAGGAGATAATATGAAATAATTAAAAGAAGTCACTGCGAAATTAAAGATATATCAAGCTCTGCACAGCCATATTTGTTGATATCATCGAAGATTGCGGAGTGCTTAACTCCCCTCAGTAAATCATTTCGGATTATTTACGGAAATTTATATTGATATGTAGATGTTCCAGATAAATGTTTCACATGAATTAAGTGAAAAAAAAAAGATGTACTATTGAAACTTTATATGCACGTGTCTTCTCGCTCGGAATGAAAAACAAAGACAGGATGTTAACTGGTGATGAGTAATTCTTGCTACGATATAATCATGAAAAGAAGAATATTGTGATATGGACTGTCACCATCTGTAAACCAAACTAGAACCTGAATAAGAGGTGTATGTGCATATATGATGGATTGTCTAAGAACGAATGTATTACAAGCTTTTGAAAGGAAAAAGCTCATTTTGGAGAGAATATTTCAAAGGATGAATGATTTAAAAACGCATTGAAAGAAAAAGCGACCTATGTAACTTGTTCAAAATGAAACGCAGTAAACTGCATCCTGATATTTATAAACCACATGTAATTTTGGCGACTCGTCAGAGCTAGTCTGAAAAGTTCATCTAAATCCACTAAACTCATGAGACCTTGCCCTCTCAGATTATCACTTAATTCTCTTCTTGTAAAAAATTTTGAAAACAAGGGGAAATCATCATAGTTCCAAGACATATCAATGCTAAGCTAATTTTATTATTTGTATCTTAGGACGATATAATTATTAAAAAGTATATTTGCAAATAACAATCACTTTGTTAAAAAAAATTATACGTAACGGTATAAATTATATCGCACAATAAAAATAATTAATGATATACAAAATGTATTACTTTCTTTTATTTCCCAGTCAGACTAAATTTTCTGTTAGACTTATTGTATATTTTTCAACGTCAGTATTCATTTACAACAGATATTAATCTTTATTTGTTAAAATATTGAATGAATAAATGATATCTTTTTAAAATTCTCAGAAGTAATATGAAAACAATTATCTATATAAGGAATATGCATCAGCGTGGAATCATGGTTTTAACCCATAACCCTTTGCTTAAAATGATTTTTCTTTTCAGTTTACCCAAAAATATATTTCACTGTTTTACTCATCCTATTTTCTGGCGCGCTTATGAGAACATTACAATTTATATTTTTGAATACAATTCTAAGCCAATGCGTAATTTTACATTTTAAAAATTCTTATTTTAAATAGAAAGGAATTGAATAAAAATAAAGGGCTGTAGCATTAGCAAATATTGTTGGCAATACGAATCATTAAAATGCTTTAAAATGAAAGGAATGGAATTTCGCATTTAGTGTCTTTTTTTTAGATTTTCACAAAGGAACTGCATTTTGTAGCTATTAAATTTGCATGATAATGTGTTAATAGTTACAAAGTAGTTTTACACAATGGAGAAGTTGAATTATTAGGTCCTTACTGCAAGAACTGAATTAATGATTAAAATTCCGATTTAATTCAACATGAAAAGTATTTTATTAGCTACTTGCATTCAAATGTTTCTATTCATTAAATTCTCTCGCAATTCCTGTTCACTCTAAATAATTATCTTTCTTTAGAAGGTGTTCTGTCTCATTTATCTTCATATTTAAAGCGATCGAAATTAATCTGAGTTTATTTTGCCATCCTCATTTTTCTTATGAGGAAACAGGAAAGGCTACAAATAGCTATTACATAGTCTCTCGATGTTCGAGCATGCTCTAATCTTTTTTTAGAAACCTTTAAAAAGGATTTGAAAACTGAATGAGTAGAATTTTTATCTGCTTCTGTTTGTGAAGGCTTAAAGTAATCCAACGATTTGTAATGGCTAATAATTATTACTTTTTTCTACTATATAAAATTTTAAAAGATTTCAAAATATAATATAAATAATGTAAAATAACAATAGTTGCTTCTTAGTTAATTAGTAGTCTAAATTAATATTCATACTACTTTATTAAATTTTAAAAGCTATATTCATGTATAAACATTTTATTATGTCTTCTCAATTCTTATAAAATTTATATTTTTCTTTTAATCTTATTATGACAGTGCTTCTCAAACTTTCAATATACGCGACCCAATGTTCAATCATCATTTTCATCGCGTCCCCCTCCATACAATAACAATGCATTGAATACAATAATACTATACTTTAATACTAAGGCTACAATACGACTGTAACCTTTTATGTGCCACCAACGTACATAAAAGTCTCGCTGTCAAAGCAGTAATTTTCTCGACGTATATATACGTCTTTCCGAAGTACGATCTTTTCTATGCAGTGCTATCCATAAAATTATTTCGAAGACTTTGAAATGTAATAAGAGGAATTTGACAGTGTTGGTGAAGGATTTACTAATTTCAGAGGATATTTGCTTGTTTTTTCCTTTTCTCCTCCTCCTCCAAAAAACATCAAAATACGATCGTCTACGTGGAAAACGGTGGAATTGGGAAACGCATCGCATAACTTTTAATCGGCAGTTTAGGAATCAATTAAAAACCGTACAAATTATCAAGATAAGTGATAATACAAGTCCATGGGGTCACTGATAATTATCAAACTTGTTCTTAACTTAGTATTGTTAAATTAATAATAAAATACATTGCACAGTACTGATACATTTATAAGCGTATTATATCAGTGTAAATGTGTATTTTATATTTTATTATATCAAAAAGTATTTTGTTTGTTTACTTTCAGTAACTTAATAATTTTTTAAATAATCTTTTGTTCTCGACTTTTCAATATGCTCGCGCCCCACAGTATGAGAAACACTGTATTATGATAATGCCTCATTCCAGTGGTTCTTAAACTATGGACCCTGGACCCTTGGGGTTCCTCAGTGTGCATTTTTAGGGGGCCGCGAAGTCTCTCATGTAACGTTGAGATTTCCTTCTTTTACAGACTCTGAAAGGCCTCTTGGAAAAATTTAAACATGTGCCACACTAGACTAGACCAC
The DNA here is from genome assembly GCA_019973955.1 of Trichonephila inaurata madagascariensis. NCBI lineage: Eukaryota > Metazoa > Arthropoda > Arachnida > Araneae > Nephilidae > Trichonephila > Trichonephila inaurata. Next base: position 107,449 of record BMAV01009734.1, read on the forward strand.
TTAATAGTCACCAATGAAAAGTCTGTACAAGAGCTTGTATTTTGATGAATGATTTCTAGTCGGGGAGGGATGTTCGAAATATCTTTGTGGCCCACGATGTCACACTGATGCATAAGGGGGGGGGGGGCGCCGGGGATCGAAATTTTAAGAAACACTGTCTTATTCTATTGCATCAAATTTTGATTTCCTCCATAAATGTTTCAACCAAATTATCTTATTTTTTTAATATTATAGGTTACCCTTTAAATAATTACATTAAACTTTCTTATGCTATAAGGTATTTTATATAAAATTCATAAATATCAAGATTTCAGATTTTTAAATTTAGTGGTTAGTTTCATACATTTTGACACAATAACCGTAATTAGCTATTTAGTATTTATATTATCATTTTGTTCTTTCATATATATATTTATCTTGCCACCACATCAAACACTGAATAAACAAAAAGTACTCGTAAGTACAAAGTATGTTACGCAACAAATAATTAATAGATTTTTAATAAATACAATTTCCTAGCCTGTTGAAGTTTGCGATAGATTGAAGCCGAGTTTTTTTAGTGACATTTATTACAGGTTTCAATTCTACAAACGTTATCAAGGGGTTTAGAATTATCTCTTAAATGTTGAACATCTAACTTAAAATCTCAAATATAACACTTATAATTGTATTCCAAACCATAAATTCGATCATTAATTCTTGATGACAGATGAATAACAGTTTATCAATTCAGGATATGCTATAAATATGTGCAATTACTTAAGTGGGACAAAATGAAATTTAACCAAATTATATTAGGAGGGTGTCTGAAAAATTAGCAATAATAAAAAATGCTAGATTTGCGATAATATTCAAAATCAGAAGCACTCTTAAGATTCGGGATCCACAACTGCATTCCAATAGAGTTATAGGACCCAGCAGCGATGCATTTCTACAGAGGGAGGGGAGATAAATATCGGAGGTTTTTAATTGGCAAATGTGTGATACAACGATTAATTATTGCTTTATCACGACGCGTTCCGGTAAAATCATCAGGTTGTTTTCTTGGCTTAACTGCTTCCTAATTTTGTTACAGTATTTAAGAATGAACGTGTTTATTTCTTTCTTTGTTCCAGGAATTTCAAAATGTGTGACTTAGACATCTGAGAATGCACGAAAATATGAGTACAATAATTATGATTCTTGCGGTATGCTGCTAACTTTCTTTAGTTTTATTATCATTACTGTTATTACTATTTTTTTTGCAATGGGAAAATCATATCATCAATTGTAAATGTTTTTTTTTCATACAAATGTAATATTATACGTGTAACTTAATCAGAAATGTAAACAAAGTAAAATGAATTCTTAATAAACCATTTATGTATTTGAGAAACAAGCTTTTTTATTCCCTCGCTTACAGTTTATATCTATTTAAGAAAAAAAGAGGGAAAGTTAATAATAGACTTTTAAAAACTAACTTATTTTCTTCTGATTATGAACCATAGTCATTTTGATTTTTTAGTAAAATCGTATTTCTAAACTTAATTTTCGTAATTTTTTTACTACCTTTAATTTCATTTTAAATACACGATTTGTAAATGTGCATTTCATATGAAATACAGGGCATTCGTCAAAGGGATTAATATACAAATTAAAACAAACATCTATGCCAAACAAATTTTTAAATAACTTTTTAGAAATATTTAAACATTTAAGATATATAGTTAATATTTTTCGATTGACAAATATTTTAATAATGAAAATTTCATATATCACTATCATTTGGAAATATTCGATTTTTGTTGCAGTATAAAGGAGCAATATTTGAAGAAGAATTTTAATCGAGAAATGATTAATGTAATTTTTATTTAAAACAAAATTAGATGTACATGTGAAACGTTTATTCAAGAGTCAGTTAATTGTATCATTTTCTGGTGTAAAACTATTTGAAAATGTTTATACATTAAGAGCTTATATGCGATCTTAATACATAATAATAAATTCTTTCATTTCTTATTTTTGTAATATAATCAAATTATACATTTTACATTTAAGGTAATTAGCATGTGAACAAGAAAATTTCTATGATGAAAAAACATTGAAAAATTACACACACACAAATTTATATATACAGTGGTGACCAAAATTGTAGACACTTTTTAAAATCGTTATATTTTTTTTAAGTTTGTATGCTTCTAGAAAATTTTACATTACACAAAATACAAAGTATTTTATATTATTTTAAAGAAAATTTAATACTCAGATCAATGCAAAAACAAAATCTAAACATTTCAAATTAAAAAAAAAAAAAAAAATTATGCTGCAATAACTGTTGATAGACATTAGATACTGATGATAGCAGTAAGTTGTCAGAACTTAGTAAGGTTGCCTTTTTTCTTTGTTACAGCTTCACATTAATATTTCATTGAGCTGAAAATAGTTTAAAGTTTTTTTTCGTTATTACATGGTGCCAGGAAACAATTATTTCCTCAATTAGTTCATTTTTATTTCATGAGTATCATATTCAGACAAGAGTTTTCAAACGGTGCGAGAAGTTTTCGATAGGATCGATAGGAATATTTTCTGTCCAGGATAACAGTGGTACTTGGTCAAAAAGCAATGACATCAAATAAAAGAGTACATCGGACACATGTTTGACGAGAAATGTTATTCCTATGTTAAAATTACATAACATGTGGGTAGTTCAGTGACTACATCTGGAGACTGAAAGTTTTGAGTTTTGTTTAAGATGTGTCAGGAGACAAATTTAATAAAATAAAAATAAAAAATAACTGAAAAAGGATGAAAAAGTGCAACGCATCTGTTAAAGATATAAGAAAAAATTACTAAGTTTCCTGGATAAATGAATTTCGTGGACAGCTATCAAAAATTATCTGAGTGATGCTGGTGTTTCTGTCAGTTCAAAAACAATCAGGAGTAGATTAGCATTTGTAAGGCTAAAAGGTAGAATTCCAAGAAAAAAGCCCTATCTCAATTTACAACAGCACTAAAAGGGAGTACAGCGGGTAATGGAACACATTAATTGAACAAATGATTATTTGTCACAAGTTATATAGAGGGTCGAAACTAAAATACCGTTATTCGGTAGTGATAGTCTAAAACATGTAAGATGTATAATAGCAGAGAAATGATACATCCTGACTGCATCCAGGCAACTGAGAAGTACCCCCATAATTTTATCATTTAGTCATGCATATTAGCAGATGTTATTGGTCGCCTTTATATCATCAATGGGACACTAGATGTCATAAAATACATTTACACCATTCTAGGACCAAACTTCTGCCTTCACCAGGGATCTATTTACCAACAATGCTTCATTTATTTTTTAGCAAGATTCAGCTTCTTGCCACACAGTAAAGTAATTGAAAGACTGGTACCATTCTTAGATCATTTAGTTGTCCTGGCCAGGAAACAGTCCTGTCTTCGATCCTATCAAAAACTTGTGTCACCTTTTAAGAACTCTTGCCCAAATGAAGTACGCATGAAATTAAAAGGAACTAACTGAGGATATAATTGTTTCCTACATCATGTAATAGAGAAGGAAGTGGTTAAAACTATTTTCAGCTCAATGAAATATCAATGTAAAGCCGTAATAAAGAATAAAGGACACCTCAATAAGTTGTGATAACTCACTGCTATCATAAGCATCTAATGTATATCGACAGTTATTGCAGAATAACTTTTTTTGTGCTGCAAATATTTAAAGTATTTGTTTTTGTATTGAATTCAGTATTAAAGTCCCTTTAAATTGATATACAATACTTTGCATTTTGTGCAACGTAAAATTTTCTATAAGAATACAAACTTAAAAAACATAACAATTTTAAAAAAGTGTCCACAATTTTGCCACCGCTGTACATATACGCATATTGAGAAGTTTTTCTTCGATCACAGTACAAGGAGTAAATTCAAAAAAATATTTAGAAATCCTTAAAATGTTTTTGAAGTTTTTAAAAGAAAATAATTATTTAAAAATGAAATTTTGAAAGAGAAAAAAAGGCGACCTTTTAATTACTTTAAGAAGACAAACATTGAAAATGACGTAATTTCCCATTCTAAGAATATGAATAATTGAAAATTATCTTTCTTGCACAAAGCTTGTGGTTAAAACCTTATAAACAATACTTAAAATTAATAAATCTATGCATTGCGCTTATATCAAGACTTTTGAATATTGTGGAGGGGATCAAGATGAATGATAAACACATTTATCTTCATGAAATTTTATTCTATAAAAACAAATTTTAGCGACTAAAACAATCATAAGAAAACATGAAATTCTTTGGATGGAGAAACAACAATTTAACGTATTTTCACAATCCCAAATTCTTAAGGATTTCTAAATTAATTGTAATTATTTTACTTTCCACGATACGGTATTAAAAAACTAAATGATAACAAAGATGAGAAAGTTGGAATTTTCTCCATAGATTTTCAGTAGTAATGTACATAAGCATTAAAAATGTATAAAATATTTATGAATTATAAAAGATAAAAATCGTATACATTATCAACTTTACATATTATCACGCTTTCTTAATTTTTTGTCCCTTTCTTTCATTAGTTTTCTTTTTATTTTAGCATTACTTTTCCATGGATAGAAGGCAGACACTTCCTAATTTTTGCCATAAATGTTCTTTTTGGACATAGATATGCGTTGAAAATATTTCTCTGATTCATATAGCTGTATCTTTTGCTTCCAAAAATTAAAAGTACTTACCAAATTAATTACCTCTAGTCAATTTTAATTACAATTCACATATATCTTTATAAAATATTCAAGAAATGTGTTGAATGAAAAACCACATCATTCTACATTGTCGATAAATTTATTTAATGCAACCAAAATACATTCTGGATATCAAATTACATCATTTTAAACCTTTATACAAAGTTATTACTTAAGCCATTATATTAGGTATAAAATTATTTCTTATATAACTATCTCTATGTTTCTATTTTCCTATATATATACATATACATACATATGCGTTTTTTTGTGTGTGTGTCCCTTCTATCTACATTACACCTAATAAAAAATGCATGAAAATTTACATTACTGAAACTAAGAAACTGTTTATGTATTGAGTATGGTACTGAGTATATAATAAAATAGAATTAAATGTGGAAAAATAAATGTGTATCATTTCTCTATATTATTCCATTTTTTTTCTATTTTTACTTCTGAAAACTGTTATTTTTAGGCTTCGTTTATATAGAGTTTTATATTAATAATAATTATATATTTTTTAAAGATTTTAGTTATTTTCAGTGAACATGTTCATAACCTTTCAATAAGCAAAAGTTGTCATGCGACATATTTGCGTAATTTGATTACTATTTTACTTTGTTGTGACTAGACAAAATAGCAATTTTAATATATTATGAAAGGTAACTAGATTTATATTATATTTCTATAAATTTTAAATTTTCCTTTAATTAGTCAAGAGCATTTTAAATTCGTTAAATCTTCTACAATTTTAATATTTGATCAAGAAAAATCAACTTTTTTTTTGCTTCTACAACTTTAAATACCGTTTTTTTTTCAAAATAAAATAAAATATTTTTACGTACTACTGAGTAAAGCACAATATATAAACGTTACGATCTAATACTGCTAAAGATTGTGTTTGGCCCGTGAAACTTGTTCTAAATTTTTAACGTTACTTTTTACGCTGAATTTAAATCTTCAATCACTTTTTTTTAACATTACAATTATAACTATTGCGATTCCTGTAGGTTTTAGATTTATTCATGAGTATCTTATGCAACTGTTTAAATAATTATATTAGATGTATTTACTTCTACGTAGTATGAGCACAGAAATTTTACACCACTTTTAGGACATCAAATTTATTTGTTTACCAACAAAGAGAGAATAGAATGGTTAATTTGTCTGCAGCCATATTATAACATAGAGGTAAACAGCATTAGCTGCATGTTAAATGGTGGCATTCAACAAACGTGATAGTATTGCAGAAATACTAACTGTGCAAGCTTATTGTTAGGTTTCATACTGTTCAATCTGTGTTTAGTTAATGTGCCAAGGAATTGCGTTATTCAATCGAATAACATTTGATATGTTTGTGGGTACTTTTTGTTTAAAAAATATACAATATAGATTATTGACTTCTTTAATTAAAAAGTGTTTCGAACTATATTTTGGCTGAGAGGTAGGGGATCAAAATAAAAATCGGTAATCAATCATCAGCTGTTCAGCGTGAGATAGATGTCTGACTGATTTCGGGACTTCGCTCGATATTCTAGACACATGATCTTTGCTATACACATGGTGTGGCGTTAACCTCAAAATATTCATTCATCTGTTAATACTGAATCACAAAGATAAAAGGAATAAATAGCATACAGTAAAGTACCCAAGTTTTGCATCTGCCATGTGGTCAGTATTTTGCAATAAAAACTAACTTGTCTACATTACACGTAAGAGATCTTAGTGTAGAAGATAAGAGGAAAATACTAATGATCATGATACACACAGACGTAAATTATCAATTTTTTTTTTTAAATACTCCTGGGAGTTTCATCTTTTAACTCAAAGCGAACTTAACAATATTGTATAACCCAGCGTTTCTCAAACTGTGGGGCGCGCCCCCCCTAAGGGGGCACGAAAAACCTACAAGGAGGGCGCGAGCATATTGAGAAGTTGAAAATAAAAGATTTAAAAAATTGCAAATTTACTGAAAGATATACATTCTGATATAATAAAAAATAAAATACACATTTACACTGATATAATGTACTTATAAATGTATTAGTACTTTGCAATGTATTTGATAACTAATCCCTAAGTACTAAGTTAAGAACAAGTTTAATAATTACTAGCGACCCGTGCAATATTATACACAAAATTTTAATACTTATCCTGATAACTGGTACAAATTATGATTAAAATTACATTGTAGCTTTAACATCGAAGTGCATTATTATTGCATTCAATACATTATTATTGTATGAAGGGGGGGCGTGAGGAAAATTATGATTGAAAATTAGGTCGCCAATACTGAAAGTTTGAGAAGCACTGGTATAACCGAATTGAAATTATCCATAATTCAGGTGAAACCCTTTGGTTCTATTTTGAAAGGAAGGAATATAACATATTTCATCCTTAAGATTTTAAAAGTTTGTTCTTTTCGAAAACGTCAATTTTTTTTTTCTTTAAAGAAAACGATTTAGCGAGTTTCAAAAGATTGCAAAAGCATTTGTCTTTTGATGTATGCACTTGAATATTAATATAAAACCACCGAATACAAACTATTCAGTGACTTGTGGAAAACCAATTTTAATGCTTTCCTTTTACACAATGGTAACAAATTTCATAAGCTTCATTCCATACCAACTAATTTTAATTTTTCACTTTTAAAATTTGTCTCTCTCTAACTCAGATTTCTTTGTTGCAACCGGATTGGCTAGACTCCCTCCGTCCACACCTATCAAGGAATTTTTCTTAGTCATGATTTTTTCATTCCTCATTAATTATTAATATTAAATGAAATTTTATTCACATAAATGTAGTTATTTTATCTTCTTAATTTTCAATAGTTATATTTTTCATTTTAAGTAATATATTATTAAACATGCAATATAATGCTTTTTAATGTCATCTAAAAAATCATGAAAAAAAAAAAAGATAAAGGTTCGAAAGTGTACAGGGTTCCCATCCAACCCAATGTCAATGCTAATTCTGTGCCTTTAACTTAAGTGAAAAAACATTAGTAAGAAATTTGAAAAACATGTTAGAAAAGTTTTGCTGGACAATATGCTGCAACTTAAACGTTGTTGTGATATTGATGTACTGCTAGGACATACAACACTGTATTGTTTTTTGCAGAAATAGTACACCAGAAGAGGACCAAGAGAAAAAGCACTTCATCAAGAAGGAATGACGAAAAAGGAGGTGGCTCTCTAAAATGATAGTAGTGTTTTATTCAAAATTTAAAAATTCAAATTAGAAATTCTTATATAATGTTATAAAATCAAAAATAAAAGCAACCCCTTTTAATATTTTTCCATTTTTGATCATCTCGAGAGGGGTGATTCCCTAATTAGAAGCTTCCCTTTTCTCCCAAGTAACAAGAATATTCTGAATTCAGGATTATATAGCTAGCAATTATTCTACATTTTGAAACATACTGTATTACACAATAAACCTTCCTGACTACTGAATTTTTAATTATTGTCCCGAGTAAATATTTATAATATATTTTCTTTTATTTTTAATTAAAGTTTAAAAAATAACTTATCAATCATATGATAATTTTTATTATATATATGGTTATAGTTCCAAATTTTCACACAACTTCATAGTAAGTTATTTTTCAAAAGTATCTGATACAATTGTTTATACAATTGTTTTAAATAATTTCTTATATAAAAATATAGATCCCGTTTCTTGATCCCATAAAACTCCAAAACATTTGAGCATATTTCTATACATTCAACATTTCATCTTTTTGGTTGATGAAAGTAGAGCTAAACTGAAAAAGTATTATTTCAGCTGAAATAAATAAATTATCAGATATTTCTTTACATAGCATTTAATTTCAATTTTTATTGTAGCATTCTTATTAACAGTAATACCGTATATTTTATGTACAAAAATATTTAGAAATGTTATTTAATGTATGTTTTGTTCTCTTTTTTTCGCTACACCATTTAAAGAAATTCATTAAATAATCAATCTTCTTCCTTATATTAGCGGTGATGGTTTAAATTTAGCCAGTTCATTTGCTCGAGGGAATTGTATAACCACATCATAATTTAGATAATCATCTACAAATTTTCAAAGTCAGTTTTAAGTAGAACAGTAAAATTCATTACAGGGGAATAGTTTGCCTGGTGCTAACTTTTGCATCACCAAAACAATGCATTCTGCACAATTTTATTCGTACCTTTCCGAACTCAAAAAAGTCCGCTGTCAGAAATATCGGCAAAAATAGGATATTGTTTGGAGAAAAACCTGAAGGGAATAAATAAATAAAAAAATGCTAAGAAACAATATTTTGGGAAGTGCTCTAAAGAAAATATTATATTTCTTTTTCAAAAAAAACTTGACTCCAAGGTTGACTCTTATGAAAAATTCTTTACCTTCACTTGAATTTTCATTTTAAATATTTTTCATAGTTTAGAGAAATATTTGATCTTATCTTTTATTTTTCATCATTTCTTGTGATCGGAGATTGAAGGGTGAGTGCATAAAAACTAACTGCATATGTAATGTCTCAATTTGGAACTTAATTATGCTCAGTTTTCCATATATTTCACATAACAAAACTGAAAAGTACTTAATTTTTCAATGTAGTAAATTATAAGATAAATCTTTGCATTTTTACTTATTTTTGATCATTTAAACCAGTGCTTCTCAAACTTTCAATATATGAGACCCAATATTCAATCATTATTTTTATCGTGCCCCCCTCTATATAATAACAATGTGAATTGAATTCAATAATTCTTTACTTTGAAGCTAAGCCTACAGTAAGAATTTAACATCTTAAGTGCCACCGGTGTATATAAACATTTCGCTATGCCAGTGTGTTAATTTTCACGGATGTATTTATAAGTCTTTCCGAAGTACGATCTTTTCTGTGTGCACTGCTATCCATAAAACTATTCCGAAGGTTTTGGAATGCAATAAAAGGACATCAAAAATATTTGGAAGGATTTACTTATTTCAAAGGATTTGCCTATTTATTCCTTTTCTGTCCCTCCAATCATCCACAAGTTAAACGGTGGCTTTGAGGAGGGAATCGCGTGATTTTTAATCAGCTTTTAAGAGATTAATTATAAACAGAACAAATTATCAAAATTAGTTTTAATTCTTGTTTTTAATTTACAAGCCTATGAGGACACTGGTAATTATTAAACTTGTTCTTAACTTAGTATTGTTAAATTAATTATAAAATTAATTGAGCAGTACTGATATATTTATAAGTGTATTATGTCAGTGCAAATGTGTATTTTATTTTTTGTTTGCTTTCAGTAAATAAATAATTTTTTTTTAAATAGTCTTTTGTTTCCGAGTTTTTAATATGCTCGCGCCCCCCTTGTAGGGTTATTATACCCCCTAAGGAGCACGCCCAACAGTTTGAGAAACATTGATTTAAACTAAATAAAAGAAATAGCAATATCCCTCTATTTTTAGAAAATTCAGAAGGTTCAGAAAAAATGAAATTAGAACACTTATGAAACTTTTTAACTTATTTCACTAGCTTTTATAACCATGACGTATCGTGATAAAATATCATTAAATATTTTTAAGAGGTGTTATCAGTGCATAACACATTAATTTATCAATAATAACGAAAAAATGTAAGAACATTTTAATATGTAAATTCAAAATTTACCGTGAGAGAAGATATTTTATACACAACGTTTATTATATCGGTACGAATGTCTTCAAAATAAATCACCAATTTCATCAACAATGATTTTCCTTTGACGAACAATTGGCTTGGAAAAATTCTACTTAATCAATCATCCAATCTTCTTCGGTAATTCATCAAAAAGAATGGTACATGCTCGAACATCTAGAGATACTGTGTGAACATCCGTTATAGCTGCCACTACTCTCTCTAGAGAGAAGATAACGAAGCAAACTATAAGATTAATTTCAAGCGTTTTGAGTACGAATATAAATGTGAAAGAGTATTCCTTTGATGATTTTGTCTTTCAAGAGAAGACCGTGATTTTCACCGAATTGGAAGATATATACTGTAAAAGTAGATCTAAGAGCAAAAAATGGGCAAAATATGTTTCAAGTTTAATCAAATCAAATTTTTTCCGATCGGGTCTAACAAGTAAGTATTTGCATTCCATTTAGTAACTGTGTAGCTATCAGGTTATTCTCAGAGGAATATAAAAACTTTGAGAATAAATTAGTATAAGTATTGAATAAGATATATTGCTTTTATTTTACTTTGGAACATTTAAATTATTCTTCTAGATGGATTAAGTTCAATAATGTAATGAAGAAACTTTAATTTACCCTCTAATATAAATAGTTTTCTGTTGTGCATTTTAAGCCTTAGAGAAATTAATATTTTAGTAAGGAAAAAAATAGGAATGGGATATAGAAATTTCAGTAAAAAAGGAATAATTAAAGTACATTTAACTGTAATAAGGAGCATTTCTTATTGATTCTTTTAGGATCCTTTGATTGTATATTTTAATCCGGTATGAAAAAGTTAAGAAAAAAATAAACTTTCGAAACTTTTTCGAAATTTTTGAAGTAATTGAATGGAAACTTTATGTGAAATTACTGAATGCATTATTACAAAATACGATAGCAAAAATTAATTGTACCTTGCACATGTTTATAATTTATGCTCATGAAACAAGATAATTTATAATTAATATATTATTACGGCACTTGAAGAGGGTTTAATATGGAATATGATCTCACCAAAGAAATCATTTTTCAGCTCATAAAAAAACTTCATAGTTTTTAAAAGGACTATAATCCCGCTACTTTGTGACGGATCTATACGCGACCTTCTAACTAATCCTCTTGGGAACTCTTTGGGCTATCAATTAACGTTATTCACAACCAGCCCTTCGTAAGAAGAGATATGTAATCGTGATATGTAAATTAACTCACAATAAATAGGCGAGGTTTTCTAGCTTTAGTAGGAGAAGGAGCGGAGATATACTCTAGACAAGTGAGATTGGTATTAAGGTATAATATTTGAGTTATATAGTTTTGATTATTAATAGAAGGAATGATTGCTCACTAAGATTGAATTAATATCAGATTAAATTAGAGAAAAAGTTAGATCCTGAATTAATAGAAGGATCCAGTTTGTTAGTCGACTAATCGCTTACGTGTTTCTGTCGTTGTTCCACTTTCACGATTTTTATTGAGACCTTCGCTTAGGATTATTAGTTGAAATTGGATCTGTTCTTAGTGTTGAAATAAACAGATTATATTTGAATCATGTCGAGTGTTTCTTCCCTTCCTCCCACACAGCTAGGTGCTCGCGAGAGAGGTGCGGGCCTGCTACAACTTCCACAGGGTACTTCTTTTCTTCAGACAAGTTCTGGGGATACCCTGACGAGTGGCAGTTTCTCTTCCAGACAAGCTATACAGGATTAAGGTTTGAACATCTGGCAAACAACTCTATCCACCTTGAGGCCTTTTTTCTTTGGTAAAATTTCAGTAGTAATATCATGTCTTCGGAAACACGAAAAAAAAACTAAAAACACACAGAGTAGTTTTTGAATTACTCATTTTATCAGTTTACTTAAT
>BMAV01009734.1:124719-171427 GCA_019973955.1 Trichonephila inaurata madagascariensis
TCCTTTTGGGAAGCAAAAGCTAAACTGTTAAGCATGACGCTCTAGCTTTGAAGCAATCGTGAGCATTTGATATATGATGTGTAGTTATTGTTGAGATGAATTGTCTGTCTAGAGCAACGATTTTTAATCTTTTTCCCTGAAACGCCCTAGAGTGACTCGAAAGAGTTTTAAGCATGTCATGAAAAATCTTTAAAATTGAGATTGAAAAATACGAATTTGCTTAAGTATAAAACAATTTATAAAAGAAAATCTCTTGGATTGAACATGCTTGAATATGTCATCGTTAAAAAGAATAAGAGGTGTCGTGACCTTGTGGTCGCTGGTGAAGTTTGAGGCACCGAATAATCAGTCATTATTATAAAATCAGAAATTCTACGGATCTTTGAATTTACTATGGAGAAATTCAGAAACTGAGGAAGTGATCAACTAAATCGTTATCCTAATTTTTTTAGAGAAATAATTAAATCACTTATTTTGCTGAAGATCCGAAGTATCAGCACTAGTCAGGCTTGACAGCTATTATTTGATGAATTGTACTTAAAATTGTTTGGCAAATTCCGAGGATTTCAGATATTACTCTAAATTCTATTGCATCCTAACGACTAACACCTACATTCGTTTTGATTGAGTTTAAATAGTGTTTAAATTAACAAAAATCATGGTTTAGCTAAGAAAAGCGATTTTATAAACATACAACAGTTAAGAATTATTTTTCCTCAGAGGGTTAGTCACAGGCACGTATAGAATAGATTTATTTAATACTTAATGACTTATTAGAAACATATCATACCCAAAAGAAAATTTTAGTATTTGGCAGGATGGCAATATTTAATTTACATCTTTAACTTCATAATTAAAATTTTTCCTCTGTTGAAAATGTATCTTATTTTGAAAGCAGGATTTTTTCAAACAAAAGTTTAACTATAAATACAGTTTTCAATTAAATGTTTTTATACGTAGATTTGTAAAGGAGTACCTTTTTACTAATCCTCAAGTGAAAATATTTGCATTAAATTGTTTGATTCGAGAACATTTTCCTTATTGTAACCGTAAAGTTGAAATGCAATTCAGATTTCACTGCAAAATACAACGTATAACACGCATTTTTGCGTGTTATAAAAAAAAAGTTAATTAGTCCCAAGACTGTACAGTGTAAAGTAAAAAAAATACACTGAAGTGAATTAAGGATACAAAGGGCTATGCAAATTGCCTAGCGCTGCGCATCATTTTAGCACAAGTAGGGGTGCTGTGGTAACTGCATATGTAGCGCGTACTGTGGTTGTTCTGAATTAGTTGTTGGATTTGCCAGTATGGGTAAACTTCCTGATTTAAATACCTCCGATCGCGGTCAAACCATAGATGCGCGACTCATGGGCCATTCAATTTCCAAAACCATCAGGAAGTAAGGATTTTTATGGTCGACAGAGTCAAGAATATAGCAAGAATACATAGATTGTGGTCAAAAACTAACGATCGAGAAAACTTAAAAGTACAATGAGACTTGACAGTGCTTGGAAAGAGACGACTCAGGCGTATTGTACGTAGCCAGCGAAGCTATACTTAAGCTCAAATTACCACCCAGTTGAAAGACGGTGTCAGTCATACAGTCAGTAAACGGACTGTGCAACGTTCGCTTCAACGTATGGGCTTCGGGAGCCATCGACCAACGAGAGTACCACTGTTCAATGCTCGCCATCGGGCTGCACGTCTTGTCTGAGCAAGAGGACACTAACACGAGTGTAGACTGGAAACGAATAGCATGAAGGGATGAGTCTCGATTCTGGATACTTAACGCCAAAGAAAGAGTGAGAGTATGGCGTCAGGCTCATAAAGCCATGGATCCCGCATTCTAGGTTGGAACTTTAGAAGGGTATAGTTTCTCAATCATGATAAGGGGTGTTATTTCGTGGCACTGTTTGGGATCTTTGGTGTGCGTATCAACCTTCCTCAATGTAATTAGGTACGTAGATTCGCTGGGTTATCATTTCCATCTGTTTATGCTGTTCTGTTATCCGTACGGTAATGGAGTCTTCCAGCAAGACAACTTTACCTTTTGAATGTCCCGGTTAGCTACTGGCTGGTAGTATTACCCTTCCTCTGACTTTTCTGACATAAATTGGCCACCTAGAAGCCCAGTCATAAATCTTTTTGAGCATTTTTGGGGTGTTTTGGAACAAGGCGTGAAAGGCCATCACACAGCAATAACTAACCTTACTGAATTATGGACAGCTTTAGCCAATATTTGGGAAGTAATTCCCGTTGAACGTTTCCAGAAATTTGTTGAATCTATGCCTCGTCGTGTGTCAGCTGTTATCAAGGCCAGAAGAAGCCCGATTCGTTACTAGGTATGTATCCCTCTTTCAGTGGCACTTTAGTGTATATTAACAAACTCTTAGGACATTAAAGTTTTCATGACTGGAAGAAGTCTTGAGGCATGAAATTTAATTTTTATACGCCTATAATTCTGTGTTAAAATAAAACATGGGAAAATTAAAAACATTTAGAAATAATGTTAAAAATATTTTTAAAAATAAAATTGATTTTTACGAATCTAAAACACCCATGCATACACATATATTTACATTTGTGTTTGTGTGTTTTTGTGTTAGAAAAGTTTGTTATAAACAACCCTTTTAAGCTCAAAACTTTCAAAGAAAAAAATTGCATCCAATCTAAAAACAAATTCTGAAATTCACTCTCGGTATTCCAAATTACCAAATTCTGTCAAAAGGGAAAAAAAATACGCAGGATTAAAATTAGTGATACTACAACGATGTGCTTAAAGAAGAATGACTTAAAAGTTTAATTAAGAAGTTTGCAACATTCATTAATATTGCTTGTTAAATATACTAAAAAAAATATCCTGGTTAACTTCTTTTTTTCTCTTTATCGCTGTTATTGACATGTACAACACTTGCAGTAAACTAAGTTAAGCATGACACTTCTAATTAAGTGAGCTCCAAAGAAAAATAAGTTTTTCTTTTATTGTTGATAATTTTAAAAAAGATACTTGCTATTTGTTCTTCACATAAATGGACTAAAATGTAATTTTAACGTATATGCGTGCGTTTATTTTGTATTATTGAGTAAGTGTAAGTTGCCAAAACGTTGCACTGCGAAACATCCTGAGGGTTGTTGGCGATGGACCTCGTAATTTTGTGACTCTTTCAAGTGACGAGGATGACACTTAAGCTAGCATCTCCCTCTTCTGATTAGCACATTACAGTAGCCGGAGGATATTGAGCCTCGAAAGATTTAACGTATCTCAACCTTTTCCACAAGGCAGGTTTTCAGTGGTACTAGAACATAAACCAGCGTCACTCCGGCAACAAGATCGTAATCATATGCAATAAGATACCGCGGCCTTATGTATGCTTTTGGATAAAGTTATATATATATATATATATATATATAAATGTTGTAATTTTTTTAATTCCCTCGCTTGTCTCCGAAATAAATCTGAATTTAATAAAATTTTGTTGTACTTTTGTATTCCATTTTTTAAATGAATAAAAGTTTAAGTATAATTTATGTATGTATAATTTATGAAAATTTTTCATTTGTATGAATGTATAAAAAAGATTAAATTAAAAACCTTGTCCACCATTCGTATCTACCGTTTCTTAGTTTTTATGCAAAGTGAGTAAATGACAGTGAAGAAGGAACTAAGCCGTTTGAAGCTCAAACGTCATCAAAGGTAAATGACGTCAAAGACTGTCCTGCTTGGTTAAGAAAATTCGGCGCCATATAAATACTCAATTGACAGCCCAATAGAATGAAAGTAAAATAGTAAGTATTTCGGAATTTAGAGTCCAGCGGACACTTTTTTGATGTGGTACTGTGCATCAGACGTCCCTCTGTTGTGCCTCTATTGTAATAAACTATGCTTATAAGGGGGCAGGGAACATCGAGAATGGACCAGATATAAATGAAAGAGATTGGTTGTATAAATCCTGATTTCTCATTCGTCACGTTGATAGTCGTGTCAGGATGCGTCTTCTTCCAGGAAAGAAATTGCTCTTTCCTAGTATAGCAGGTAATAGACAGACTAGTGGCAGGGGTAATATGAGTTGAAGAATTTTTTCATGAGTATCCTTAGGATTCTTAGTTGTGGTAGGGTGTACCATGAAAGCTGTGATTATCTGAAGATAGCTGCGGATAAATTAAACCCATACATAATGTCTGTTTCCCCTACTGGAAATGTAACCATTCTCTAGGACAATGCCCAATGTCATAATGCTCTTTTCGTGTCGGAGTGGTTTGAAAAGCATAATGAGGAATTCCAATTAATATACGGATTACTCAACTTTTTGACGGGTCTTTGCACGATCTTCACCAACTAATCCTCTTGGGGAATCTTCGGGCTAGCATTCGCGTTTAATTCACAGCCATCCTTCTCAATAAGAATCCCTGATGTGAAAATAAGTTAGAGAATATAAAGATAGTCTGATAATTGTAGGGTAGAAGAAGCGGAGCATCTTTTGCAGCGTTACTAAGGTGAGATTTAGGATTTACGCAACTTCTCTCTCTCTCTCTCTCTTAAGGACGGAGTTTTGCTACTATACTAAATTAGGGAATTAGGAATTGATAGGTTGAATTGATTAAGGTTAAGTTAATATGTTTGCTTGCTCTTACTCACTTAGGGTTGTTTCTTCTTTATATCACTCCTAGGGCTTCCTTTTGTTTCTTACTTTGTGGTTGATTAGTGTGATTGTGAATAATAATAATAAATTAGATTTATCATAGAAGTTTCTAGTCATGCTTTGTTCTCTCCAATATTTTCAGATAGGCAGGACGGTGAAGAAGTTAATTGAAGGGGAAGTCGCTTACAACTTGAAGGATCCTTCAATGGAGCACATTTGGACTTTCATAGAAAGCAGCTCAGGGATCAAACACCTGCATTTCGGTATATCACGACTTTGCGGGACCACTGCTTAGACATTTGGTACTACATGTTTCCAGTTATTTACCAAGAACATGGGTTATTTAAACCAAGGAGAGTCGCAGCTGTGTTACAGGTCAAAAACGTTGCAATGCATTTTATAATAGGTGTTCCTAATGTTTTGGCTCTTCAGTGTATAATAAGCGTAGATGTTCGAAATAGTATTTTAAAGCACTGTAAAAACATTTTTATTATTTTATTATGAATTCCCTGCTTTAATATTAACGCTTCCAAAATCTTTTTGATTCATTATAGTTTTTGAAACTTTATGTATATTTCTTCACAGTAGAAGAAATGAAAACTTGAATTAATTTCCAATTTATTATATCTCAAAAATAAATAATATTTGTCAAAACGCTTGATATTTTAATTCTGAAATGAAATTTTCAGTAACAATAATTTTTTTTTAATTATAAAAAGTAAAAATAAATAATTAATTGAAATAATATGAAAAAATTTAAAATGGAATTTATAGGAGCTTGGATAGCATCACCCGGTACAGTATTGTGTTAGTTATTTCATTTTAATCTTATTGAAAACGCTTCTTGAAAGAACACCTGTTTTTTTACTAAAAGAAATCCCAGTGGTACATCAGAAAAAATTGACTATAAAGTTCTAAGAGCTAAAGTCTCACGCAGTTTAAACAGATAGTAGAAATTGAAAGTAATAATTTAATTTTTAGATTAATTGAAAGTCTTATTTTTATAAGTTTACTAACCATTACCAGCCCGCTTCGCTGGGCTATATGAAGGTATACTGCTTATATAGTATATAAATTATTGATATCTTAACATGAAGAATTAGATTGTATTGAAAAATATTCTTATAATTCTTGATTTAAAAAGAACAGAACATACAAATAATAATTTATCAAATTAAAGTAGAACTATCGTTTACTCTCTCGTAACCCCCTCTTAAGTGAGTTTCCACAAAATTCATTTTTATTGGATCTCTGCTCAATAAAATAAACAGGCTTGCCAAATTTCAAGTCTAAATTTAACAGATCAAAAACGTATTTCATACATAACAGTCTTGACATTCTGATGGTGGCTATTTGCTAAACTTTTATAAATGTTTATAATTATGAAATTTTATAAACACAATTACAAAGAAGAATCGATCCATCTACAATTTTATCAATCGATTTTTGTAGGAGTAGTTGAAAAACTTTGAAAACTTTAATTATTCCTGTTATTGTTGTTGTTGTTTCTAATCCCCTTGGAGCAGGAAAGCATACACCAAGTCCATTTGACCATTCGCGTAATAGTGTCACACACCAAGTCTTGCTGTTCATACAACTGTCACAGGGAAATGCCCCAGCAGTCCAGAAGATGAGCAGGAGAAGCAGGGAGAGAGCAGGGACAGGTAAAGAAAGACTTTACCCCCTGCACAAAAGTCATATTAAATGCCCTTCGCCAATTATTCCTTTTTGCTCAAAACATTGTATTATTGATTTTGTCATTTTTTCCCAATATTCTGACATATCTCATAAATATGTACACACACACAAGCCCACACACTCACGTATACAGTATGCCCGCTTAAGTCCATTGTCACCTTAATAATTTATGAATTTCAAGAGCTATTTTCATAAAAGGGAGGTAAAATTGCCATTTGCTTACAATTCCACCTGGTGGATAGACTTGGAATTAACCTTCTTATCTAAAAAATAGTTAGAGTAACACGAAATAACCAATTACAGATTTGTTTCACATCATCGTTTTAGTAAAGGAAGATAACTTCCGTAAAGTAATGTTAAAAGTTAGAATACATAAAAGGCATATGTATTTGGTTCATATTTTGCAAAATTGTTTGGTGCAACTTTATTTGGAATTGCGTAGAGGTCCCATTAATATTTATTTCCAATATCATATAGACGGGTGATTTATGCTCTGTGAGAAGGTGATTATGTACAGCAGGGGTGGGTAAACTTTTACATGGTACGGTCTACTTTTAATTTTTTCAAGGTGTTGCAGTCCACCTTGTGACGTAGGTGTGATAAGCAAGAAAAAAAGCTCAATAACATTTGTATTATAACAATAATAAATACAGAATATGTATACTTACTTACATAACTACACAAGAAAGACATACTACTTTAAAACTCTATGTTTGAAATAACATACAAAATACAAACATAATAATTATACCCATAAATTTAATAATATCAACTAATGCACACACATTTTCATCTATTCACAATACATCAGAAAATAAACGATTTTCACTTAAAATTAGTTCTCGTAGCTATCGTCTCAGTAGAAGACTTCGTCTTCATATTATCCGCCCCAATCTTGAATACCTCGGTATATAATTACTAACTGCTAATCTTGCTCTGGATTCTAAGTGATCGTCTGAGAAACGGGAATGATATGTTGTCTTAATTATATTCGTTCAAAATGTAGATTCGCACAGATAGGTAGAGCAAAAGAATGATATTTTAAATGAGTTGCAACTTTTTTAAAATTAGGATACTTCACTTTGTTTATTAGATTCCAAATGTTATTCTATACAAATTACATCCTTTTGAAGGAGAAAAGAAAGCTTTTGTTTCTTTCAAAGAAAGCTTTGAGAGATTAGAACATATAACATATTTATAGTTATATATTTTTCACATCAATATTGCCAAATGGATTAACCCATGAATGAAACTTTTGATTCTATTCTAGTAAATTCTTGAAAACATCTCTCAAATTTGAGTTGTAAGTTTATTCACGGGTGTTTCCATTATCTTGATAACCACCTATGTTTCTTTTTGTAGGCGCGTCTAACGTTTCATGTGAAGACGGTCACCCCAAAATGTCTTGGCGGTCCACCGGTCGATCGAGATCGACTTAATGCCCACCCCGGATGTACAGTATATTGAATATCTATTTTTGGTCACTGAATAATTTTCTGTCGAAGTTTGACATCAAGTCCACTGGTCAATAAATGTCTAGTGAGGATTTCTCAAAAACGAACTAATTGGATGCTTGTGCCAGCGCTTTACATGCCATAATGAAGGAAGTGCTAAGGAAAATGAAAAAACATGTCCACGTGTGTATTGTGGGTGAAGGACACCACACTTTGCACATGAAAGACATAGGCTTATTTAAGAAAAGTACCGTTTTTCTCAGCTCTATGAAACACATGTGTATTTTTGGCATTTGATTTGTACCATTTTTGTGTGCAGGCTTTTTTAAAATAAATCAGTGATACTAAACATCAATGTAATTGACTTTCTTCATGTATCTTGTACAGTTTTTGAGATAAGAACGTTAATTCAAAATTTATCTGTCAAATGGCGCTGTAAGCAGGTTTTTGTGTAGCGCATGGCAACTTCTCTCATTACACAGAAACTCTACTTTTAAGACTATAGCTCTGCCTATCAAAGCTATTAAGGAAATAACAGACTTCAGCGGCACACCGTACATATATATATGTTTTTTCGATTTTCCGATGCAACATATGTCTTAGAAATCAGTCGTGTTTACTCTCTACCTCATTCTCTGGATAGCTGATGTCCACCATGAATCAATTTTCTGCTACGCATGGGAAAAAAAGTGTTTATATTATTTCCTGAATAAAATCAGCATAGTCTTTAATTTGTAATTGTTTCTACAGAAAGATCAAGACACCATAGATACACAAATATTGAGAAAAATATCAAACTGTGAAATTGCTGTACTCACAAGGTTTATTTTTGCAAATGAGTTTTCGAAAAGTTATTAGTAAAGTACTTATGTAATAAAAGGTTAAACTGCAACAAATACGTTACAATTATATTATTAAAAATTTAAACCTTACATTTATAAGAAAATAAGAAACTAATTAATTAAAATATATTTTAGCAATCTTACTCCGTAAAGGGATTTCGATGAAAATGTCTTGCATTATTGTAGAAATCGTTACATATACGTAGTTACAACATATTACAAATAAAAATGAAGAAACAGAAAAGCAATATATTTTAATAAAACTTCAAAGTGTTGAAAATTGGAATATGAAATTAAAATTTGCCTTGAAGCAGATTTAATTTTTATTTTCTCTTTGAGGAAATGCATTGTGACAATTTTCTAAATTTAATTTTCATGTTATCCTAAAAATACTTAAATCTTATCAGTTTAATTATTTTCTTAATTTTTTTTAACATACCTATATATTTTTATGATCTTGTTTCCAATTCCTTGAAAATTTTTTAAAAAAATCGTTTTTCAAGTAATTAACTTAATAAGTTAATATTTGCTAATATAATGTTTTATTTATGATGTAATAAAGTAACAAAAATAGTTGATAGGGCCATTATACATTTCTGCAAATTCTCGTATGTAGAAAGATTTCTTCTTTAATATATCTTTTTAAAATTGTGCCCTTTAAATATTTTTTTTTCTTTTTTCATGGCAATATGTTAGTAGTTCCAAAATATCTTTACATTATGAGCAAGTGTACTTATTACGCCATAGACATTCCTTGCATTCCAATCCAAAATGCATTATTTTATTCTTTTGAGCACAACAATTTCGTTCAGTACTTCTTCAAATTTATCTTCATATCTAACTCAGACGAAATTAATCATAATTTGTTTCGACACCTTCCTTTCTCTTGAGAGAAAGCAAAGGATTTACAATGGTTGTTCACACAATATCTGCCGATGTTTGAGCGCGTTCCTTTATATTTTTATAAATCACCGCATGAGATTGATTGATAGAGACGATGAGTAGAACCTCTTGCTGTATTACATTATTTATATACAGAAGAAAACAACAAAACGTTACTGCTGAGGAAGATTTTAAGAATTTTCTTAAGGGGACACAGTACAATTCAATTGACTAAAATCGGTCCAAAAATCAAATTTAATTTTTTTTAGAATAAATTATTCTTTATATACTTTTCTATAACCTCACAAAATTTGAATGCTCTAAACTTAAGAAAACGCAGAATTATGATAGCTTTCACGTTCGTTTTTAGTCGTATCTCTAAGGCAAATCAAAACTTAAAACTATTTACCTCAGAAAGGTGAAATAACTTGTTTGGCTTCATTTAAAATGCTAAGGGTTTTTTTCTATTGCACCGGATGCTTTGAATTTTTTTTTAAATTATTGCTAATAGTACATGTAACAAAAGTTGATAAGCATTTTTGAATCAAATCAATATTTATGTTTTAAAAAAATAATTGAACACAGAATTTATACATTTTTTAAGGAGTTTTCAATAAACATTCATAAAAAGAAGTATTGTATGAATACCAATCACGTTAACGCAAACCCCATACCAACTTTTACTATACATAGTGTGACGTACTTGTAAATCGAATTTCATGCATGTACGTAATTTTTTGTAGGAGGATTAGCATTTTAAAATCACCTCACAACTTTTAAGTTTTTCCTTAAAAAATTACATGGCTAGCTTTTTATGAAATTTTGAGCACAAAATCTGTTTAACATAGTATACATACATAAGAGGCAACCAAAACATTTAAAAATCCGTAAATTAAAAATTTTTGCTTAAATCATACCATGTCCCCTTAAGGCTTATGAAAAACAGCAGATGTGTTTATTTATTAGAATAATTCAGAGCTTAACTTCTTCAGTTATTACATAATAAATAAACACAAAATCATATAACATTATTATAAACCATCTACTTTATGGATTTTTAATAATCTCTCATACGCTTTTACTACACTGCTCACGAAAATTAGGACAGTAAGAAAAGTGAAGAAACCTTCATGGGCATAAAATGGAGATTACAAGTATATCAAAAACCAATAAAGAAAAAAAGAAGCAAAGAAAAAAACAATGGTTTGGGAACTTTTATGCTTATGAATTGTATAAAGAGCATGAAATGATGTTTCAGGGCAACATTTTTGTTGTATGTAAATAACAAAAAACTTATCGTTTGGAAATGTGATACAAGATTTTTATGATACTGTTTGTCCTCCTCCCTAAACTTTGAAGACTGTTAGACACATGGTTTGCATGGATGCTATAAAGTTATCCATGAGACCATGGTGGATACTGTTCCACTTATAACGAAGTGTGATTTCCAAGATTTGGAACGTAAAAGGAGACCCTGATCTTGCAGCAACGCATCGTCTTTGGGTGTACCAAACATGCTTGATTGGAATAAAATCAGGAGAACATGCTGGCCACTTAGCACGCTGTATTGCTTCAGCTTCAATAAGGTTCTCCACAAAAAACGCCATACAAGGTCTGGCATTATCCTGCGTTAAAGGAAAGAAATCGCCAACAAAAATAGGTTTGTAATATTTTGAGCAGTCAGACTCGCACACACAATGGCAGGTTTCGAACAATTTAAAAAAGTTCTATTCTAGTAGATTAAAGATCCAGTTTCTGTAATTTTATAAAATTGTATGCAACTTGGCTTTTAAGTAACATAGAAACAAAATAAAGTATGGTTTGTAAATCCAAAAGATAGATCTATTCGATAAAATAAAAAAAAACAACAATAAAATATGTATTTTGGTCTAATTTGGTAATGTCAACATGTTTTAATAAACTGATAAAAAATTAAATAATAATTTGATAAATAATTGAATTCTTGACATTTCAATTGAAAACGAGTACTTATTTATGACATGAAAACAATTCCATTTAGCCTTTTCATTTCTTAGAAGCTTTTTCTATGCATTGTAAAACGGGCACAATTTTCTTTAAATATTAAGTTTTGAATGTTATCATTCAGAAGAAAGCTTTTAACCACACACACACACAAACATTTTAGTAAACAAGTTAATACATATCTCTACAACGACAACTGCACATATTTATTCAGGGATTAAAGGAACTGTATCGTAATTAACGCTGCGTAATGTATTGTAATTAACGCTGTGTTTTGTTTCATAAGTAATGCCATCAGAAAAGAACCTTTATTATACTACTGAAAATAAATTGCCTACTGTGAATTCGTATTGAAATAAAATTAAATAATTGCAAGAACAATTTTGATTTTTAACTTTTTTTTTCAAATTTGATTTTCTAATTTAGATATTTTGCCATTGTATCTAAAATTATCTTAAAACTTGAATATGGAATTAAAAAACTATTGATTTGATAAATAATATATACTCGAATATGTATATGTTGTTTTTTAAAATTTATTTTTTCTTTATAAAACTGCTTTTAGATACCATCAGCATTATGGTTAGGAAATATATGTTGATGCTACTAAGTTAAACATTTTTAATTATTTTTTCTTTTTAAAAAAAAATGTATTACAACTTTGCTGAAATAGAAATAAATACATAGAAATATTAGTAATTTAGATTTAGTTACTGCAAGTATTCCATTTTTTTTTCTTAAAAATATATAACTGATACCATTCACAATAATTACATGTGCTTCCATGGTAAACGTTTTAAAATCATTTCAGCAGTACGATTAATAAGAAATATTATTAATACATCTGAGAAGCGTTCAAATTTTATATGAAAATAAGTATTACTGTGAAAAAGAAGGACACGCTTTTTAATTCATCACTACGTATGTGAGTATAGAGTAATTAATACCTGGTAAAATAGAAAGTTTGAGCATACAGGTAAAATAAAAAACATTTTTTTTAAACTGAGCTTTTGATTCTAATTATAACTTTTTCCTCTATTTGAGTTCAGCTGTGTTATGAATCATAGTTTACAGCCAATATTTTAAATTTTTCTATAAGAATGTTTTTCTTAAAATTGTCGCTTAGAGCAGTGCTTCTCAAAGTTTCAATATTCGCGACCCAATTTTCAATTATATTTTTCATCGCGCTCCCCTCATACAATAACAATGTTTTGAATTCAATAATACTATACTTTAACACTAAAACTACAATACGATTTTAACCTCTTGCCAATGGCGTACATAAACGTCTCTCTCATCCAAAGCGTTCATTTCTCCGGACGTATAAATACGTCGTCCCAAAGTACAATTTTTTTCTGTGCACTGATAGCTATAAAATTATTTCGAAGGCTTTGGAATGAAAAAGGACCTTGACAATGCTTGCGAAGGATTTACTTATTTCAGATTTTTTTGTTTTTTTATCCCCCCCCCCATACATCTCACGCTCGTCTCCGTCTAAAAAGGTTGGAATTGAGAACGGAATCGCGAAACTTTTAATCGGCAGTTTTAAGGGAATAATTATAAACCGTACAAATTATCACGATAAGAGTTAATTTTTGTATATAATTTTATATATGACAAGTCCATGGGGTCACTTGTAGATATTAAACTTGTTCTTAACTTAGTTTTGTTAAATTAATTATAAAATA
Source organism: Trichonephila inaurata madagascariensis (assembly GCA_019973955.1). Classification (NCBI taxonomy): domain Eukaryota; kingdom Metazoa; phylum Arthropoda; class Arachnida; order Araneae; family Nephilidae; genus Trichonephila; species Trichonephila inaurata. The sequence goes on from BMAV01009734.1 coordinate 137,910, forward strand.
CATTGTGTAGCACTGATACACTTATAAGTGTAACATTTTAGTTTAAATGTGTATTCCATTTTTTATTATGTCAGAATGTATTTTGTTTACTTTGAGTAAATTAATAATTTTTTTAAATAATCTTTTCTTTTCAAGTTTTCAGTATGTTCGCGCCCCCTCGCAGAGTTGTCACTCTCCCCAAGGGGGCGCGTCCCATAATTTGAGAAACGCTGGCTTAGAGGTCTATTTATCAAAAGAATTCTAAAGTATATTTCTTGAGGTAGTAACAAATCCCTTAATGAAACATTGTTTAAAATGAATTTAATACAAATCAGTGTATATTAATTATTTTCTATTATCTTGTGTTAAAATTTTTTCTTTATTATTTTGTCTCGTTTACCATCCTCGAAAAAAAAAAAAAAAACACTTGCGATTTCATGATTATCAGCTCCCTATGTGTACAACAGCATCCTTAAAAATGTTTCCAGTACCACAGGGAAACTGTTGATTCATTAACGTGAAGAAATGCTTACGGCGTGTGAAAAGCTATTAATTTGCTGAGTTAAGGTTGCTGTTTAGATACAATGTTTTTCTATCCTTTCACATTTGATTTATAACGTAGGAAACTTTAGGTAGAAGTATTTATTTACGCAATGGCAGGCATACTGTTTGCGATAATTAAGATAGACATTAGGTAACAAAATTATGCTAATACTTCATATTTATTGCACAGAGATTATTGATATTTTTTTTCGAAAACTAATTTTACTAAGTGGGAGAAAATGCTGAAGGGAAGAAAGAAATTGACTTGGGGCACCTAATTATTAATCTCAAAACGTATCACGTTTGCATGTATTGCTTTCTGTGTACTTTTTTTATTCATAGTTCTGTAAATATGTAGACGAAACACTCAAGTTCTTTTTTTTTTGTCTACGCTGAAATTATAAGGAATTTATTAGAATTTACTAATGGTAACAGTAAGACTCCTCTAATCATCATGTGCCAGACGGCCGTCAATAATCCCTTGGGGATTATTCAAAAGGGAAATACGTCAACCGCGCAAAACGAGCTGCGCGGTGTGGCAGAATTCGGTTAGACTTGGGATTCGCCCACCCAACTTATATGAAGTGTGTCTCGTTTTTGTGTTGGAGGTGTATATGTTTTGAGTAATTGTTAAAACTAACAAATTTGTTTGGCTAAATTCAATGCGTGTTACTCAAATGATGCAAACTTTACTGTAACATTTGGGGAAAATATAAAGATATAAAATTGAATGAAGGGAAATTCTGTAGGTCTTTTTAACGAACACAATTAAGTGTAATTCTTAACAGAATGAGAAAATGGAAGATTTTTTTTTTATTTTAAATTTTAAATATTTCATACCGTTTTTTATTTTATAATTGCGGTACACAAAAAACTGCAAATGTTTGCTCCTAATAGGTACACTCTACATGAGATGAAGAATGCTTCAAATATCTTACAAGAATTTCTCTCATACTTACAAAAATATTTCATTCATTACGTACTTCTTTTTAAAACGGTTGAGGATTGTGTATGCGTGTGCTTGCATATTTATATGCACACACAATTTAAAGCATGGTGTAATACAAGTACTAAATCTTACATTGCAATGGGATCCGGAGAAATATATCTGCCCTTTTTCGATTATCTTTCAATTTTAATTTCTTCTAAAATTGCATATTGCCTTGCTGATCCCTGTTCCGTATTGAATATTTTCAAACATGCCTGCCTTCACTGAAAAATTCCCCCCTTCACTGCAAAGAAAATCCCGCATGAGAAACTTTTCAGTACCAAGGACAAACTGCATCACTTAAAAAAATTAGAAATAATAATCTTTTTACAAGAATTAAAAATATGAGTAAATCATAGATTGAAGGAAGAAAATTTTAGCAGCTGTAGAGTGTAAAGGAAAACCGGTTGTGGTCAGCTTTCGGTAGTCCGTAAGGTGTACAGGAAAACCATTTAAGGTAACCGACTACGCTCGGAACCGTGATTTTGCAAAAGTCCATAAGTGGATAATTTTCATGATATTTAGTGTCACTTAGATTAGACTACATGTATACAATTGTTTTAAGGACATGTTGACAAAAAAAATTATTTAAATACAATACCTTGGCAAAAAATTAACTTAGAATAATTTTTTTTTCAAAATGTTCTCCTTTTGTGAAAAATGCTTCTATTATAATAATATTTTGCTTGCACATAGCTCAGACCTCTCTACAGAGGCTCAACTAGAATTTTTGAAATATATAACTTAGAAGTGGGTTTATCCATATTTTACGACAACAGAGGGGAGAAATTTTAAGAAAAAAACGCCGATAATTATTTCAATTGGTTGTAACTCGGAAAATAATGTGAATTTTTCAAAAATAATAGTTGAGCCTCTGTAAAGAGGTTCGAGCTATACACAGGCAAAATATTATTATACTAGAAGGATTTTTCACAAAGGAGAACATTTTGAAAAAAGATTATTCTAAGTTAATTTTTTGCCAAAATATTGTATTTAAATAATTTTTTTGTCAAAATGTCCTTAAACCCATTTTATACATGTAGTCTAATCTAAGGGACACTAAATATCATGAAAATTATCCATTTATGTGCTTTTTTAAAATCACGGCTCCGAACGTAGTTGGATACCTTAAGGGGTTAAATCTGTCGAGGCTGAAAGTCCTTCGGTTGCTTATGATGTGAAAGTTTGGAGGGGGGTACCAGTTCATTTGTTGTCTTCGTCATTTAGTAGCTTTTAAAATTTAAAATGTCCGTTGCTAGTAGCTCTCCTGTTTCTTCAGAGTGAAACGTAAATTAAAATCAAATCAACAGGAATTGCTGAATATTGATCAAGGGTAACCCTTAAATATCATGAATTTAATTTTTTTGATTCCTAGAACGAATTGTTTTACAGAATTACCGTATGTAATTAATATTAAAAAACTAAAAAAAAAACATTATTATTTTATAGCTTATGTTTAATGTTAATGTATCGGAATACCGAAAAACCACTTCTAAGAAAATATATGTAGTTTGATCCTTACATTTAATACAACAAAGTTCATATAACAAAAATATTGACAAAATGAAAATATCAATACGTTTCGTACTTTTGAATGAAACAGGAAAATCAGAAATTCATATGATGAATTTATTTCAGATTATAATAAACTTTATTTGACGTTACATTTGATGCAAAGCACAAATCCAATTTTAAGTATCGGAATTAAAACAGACATTTTTAGATCATGCATCACTAAAATTTATAATTGGTTGTGTTTGAATTCCCATGCATGCAGCAGAAGTGAAGATAAAAGTATATGATCCAAATTCAGACGAGAAAATCTAATGGAGTTTTATATTTGATTCATAAAGTGAATAAAAATTTCAAAGAAGTTATGTCTATACAAGCAAGATAAATTTCAAAATAATAAAGCTTGAAACTGAATATGCACAGATTTATATCCACTTAAATTTTCTAACTGAATTTAATAATGATTTAAGGTACATCTCGTATATAACTGGAAAATATTGTTACTTGTGTAAAGTTTCCTTTAATAAAACAATAAAAAACATGCTTCGTCAGAAAATATTTTATGTTATATAATTCAAATAATAATAACAATAATACTTTGTAGAAATGAATATCAAAGTTTATACAAGATGATTTATAAAGAAATATACAGCTTCAATGCTTTATAAATCAAGAATAAAGTAACACTTTACTTGTAACAGAATTCCATGGGGTTATTTTAAGATTTGTTAGAGATGTTCTATGTGTGAATCTTTTTTTTCAGTCACACGACACACATCAAGTCAGTAATGAACTTCCGCTCAAACGAGTATTGAGGTATCTGAATGGAATCCATCGACATTCCAAGGAGAAAATATTACATTCCTGCTATTAAACAAAGAATTATTAGGCATTGGTGAGCAGAAAGTTATGATAATGAAAGTGAGGTTTTGCTGAAAGTGTATTGTATATTTCGTTAGATACAAATATGAGATGCCAAAATTTAGAGTGCAAATACTTCAAAGATTCAGATCATAGGGAGGATTCTGAAACTATTCCTTATTAGTAATAAGTTTGTAATTCATAAAAAGCAGTTTTGAAAAACTCTTATTGCGTCTGATACTATATATCTTATTCGCACAATAAAAATTGAGATTAGATAAAAATTCAGTGCCTTATTAAAATATTTTTCCGTTATGTAATGTAATCACTTTAATTAATTTTGAAGTAATTTTGAACTTCTCACAGTGAAGTTAATAAGAGTTAAGCATTTGAGGTAAACCTGTCCATAGTGTAGTCTTTTTTAACTGTTAGGAAAGACAATTTAGCATAGAAAAAAGAAATGCTCTTAATTCATAAGATTAATTTGGCTTTTTTCATAATATTCAAATATAATAACATAAAAACCCTGTAATTCATATTTTAAATGTAGTGAAAATATCTTGGATGACGTGGGATGCTAAATAAAACTATATTAAAAAGTAACGATACTATTATTGAAATAGATATTGCTTTTGAAACAACTCAGTTACTAGTAACTGAAGGACATTCAAATTAAATACGTTAAAGTTGTTTGTGGATGGCATTTTATAAAACTTTCCATAAGTTTTCAGTTTTTGCTCAATATCTGAATCGAAGGCATATATGCCAAATTTGACAAGTGTATGTTGTGTTTTGAGGGAAATATCAAGAATAATTTCATGCAAACAAAACCATAAGCTATAATATCTAATAAACTCATCTTATTTTGAAAAACAAGTCTTGATTAATATAACATATTTGACTTAAAGTATATTAGTTGAAACGAGAAAACTAAGTGTAAAAGATCAAAAAGTTTGATTCCATATCATATGTCTTTGTGACTTATAGAGTTAGCAAAAAAAATGCATCAATATTAATGAATACATAGATATATATGAAACATGATATGTGGCCAAAGAGAATAGTATCCCAGACAGTATTCGTTTTACTTTTCTGATGTTATTCATCATCTTTATGCAACCACAGCCAAGTTTTATTACTCTTCCGTGTGTGTTTTGTTAGGTGCTGGTTTTCGCGTTAGCTCTCAGTCATTTTTGACACGTTCAGGAAGAACAGCAATGAAAAAGTTCGATTTATTATTGAAATTAAAGAACTGAATTTCAGTATGACTTTTTTTTTATCTTATTAATTATAAGTTTAATATTCTGAAATATTTTGTTGCTGTATCATATAGGATTTCATTGACTTGTTTCAATTAATTATAAAAAAAACAATTTTGTCTTAAAATATATGTGAGAATATAAATATTTAAATTTTCTTCATGGCTTAGGATCTAATACACTTACACACATATTTAAACACACACTGTACATTCTGGGTGAGGGAGAATATAACATGCATTTTTAACACACAAAATAAGATAGAAATTTGCGGGTGTGTGTCACATATCTTTGATATAAAAAATAACTTCAAAAATAAAGAAAAAAGGAGCCCAAGGAAGAACAACTGTATAAATATATATCTAAATGTTCATTACGTAGAAGAAATGAAATGTATCATGATCCTGCATTATTAATTATCATTAGAAGTTTGTCATAATCGTTTCATTATATCTTAAGGCATAAAATTGAATTCTTCACGCGCGCGTTCATCTTATCACTGTTTCTCAGATTCATAAATTAATAATTAACATACATTTCAACTAAATTGTTAGAAGTGCTACGATTTTTAGATGGCATTGTATATGACATATAAATATTATAGAGTATACCTTCCATTATAAATTTCATTTCATGATTTTATTATTTTTTGTATCTTATATCTAGACTTTAAAACATACGACGAGCATGGATCATGTACACTTCAACACAATTCGAGTTTCTTCTTACGAAAAAGGCGCGCGTTTTATGGTGAATATAAATTAAAATTAAAAATATAATTTGAGAAAAAACAGGTATGTGTTATACAACGAATATACCTAAAACTATAATATGCAGTTTGAAAGTAAAGGTGAGTTTTTGGTAGTATTTGAAAGTACACACACACACAACACATATATATATATATATAAACAAGAAATGTTGGAACTGTCAACTACTTTCAACAATACATATTGGCGGTACAAATAGATTCATCTGCAGAACTATCCCCACGGTTTGGTTGAAATCTGAAATAATACCCCCGTAATTTTACTGAGGGTGCAATTATCTTCATTGATAAAACGACCGCATCATATTCAATGGCTAGAAAATGTAATTGCTAGCCTATGAAAATATTTCCCATTTTTTTTTTTGAACGTTGCGATGATAAATGCGCAAACTATTTTGTCAAGTACTCAGAAACCACCAACTAAACATCAAAACAGGTGCTAATTTCTGAAGTGTTTTGGATTTCGATTTACAGAAACATGGAAGAATGTTTTTTGTTTGTTTTGTTTTTGTTTTATCCTGCGACCATCTTTGGCTCCGTTATTAGTCCACAAGCAGCCTAATAAATGATGACGAAGCAAAAAAAATTAAAATTTTTCTCCATAGTGTTGTATGCCAAAAACTTTAAAGGGGAATTCAGTGCCTTACGTGGTGCTTCCTTTTTAACTAAACGACCCATAACTTATCGCCTTATAGTAGCCCATAGTGATGAAGAAGAAAAGTTGATGCGAAGAATGTAGAAACCAGCAAATAATGCTTCTACGAAATTGGAAAAAAAAAATTAAAATCAGTGTAAACATCGCACTTACTCGTGACGAAGACCAAAGGAGAGTATAAAAAAACGCACTGAATGCCCTAACAAAAAACAGAAAAAGTAAATTTATGTGTGAAAAGTGTAATAAAGATATTGTATTTCTCACTTTTCTTCCTTTTTCAGCTTTGTATACAAATTTTAAGGTAAAAAAAAATGTTATCACCTTTGGGTATGAGATTCCGTTCGTTTTTTTTCGAGCAGTTAAGCCGGGATAATTATGGTGTAGCACTCTCATGGGGAGAAGAAAACCCCCTATTTTCTTCACTCGCAATAGGGTTCAATACTAAGGACGCGGTCTCCCGTTTGTGACGGCTCACGCGTCTCTCTTTCTTTAATATAACCTCTGGGTTCTTTGATGGCCAAGATTAATGGCAACTTTTTTCCAACCAAAACCCAAGAAGCGAAATGCGAACAAGAAATGCAAATGAGATAGCTTTTAAAAGAAATGAAGTTTCAGTAAGCAGGATGGCAATTTGGGGAATATTATGTTTGGAAGAGATACAAGCGTGAATTGACAGCCTATCGTAAAGTTACCTGGAAACCCAGCCATTACTACAAGGTGCATGACATTGTACGCTCGCCCAAACGTTTCCATATCGGGATCGAATCTTAGTTTGTATTAAGGTAGGACTGATTATTTGATATTAGGACTTGTAATATTATTAGAAGTAAGAGTAGGTGGAAAATAATTATAACGTAGAGAAAGTGGTCTAAATTACGTGATTCGGTTTAACTATCACTGTGTGTTCGTTCATTCTAGATTCTCACTAATTTAAATTTTTCTAAATTGTTAGACATTTAAGTTATATTCTTAATAAAATCATATTATGAATTTAAGATGTCTGTTTATTTAGAAAACCCCACACCTCTAGCTCACACTGACAATCAAAGATACGGTAACCAAAGAGGGGCTATATCACACATTTCATATTTCGAGCAGCAGTGGCCTTGAGTCTGATAAATGCCACGCGTCCAACAACGTAACTTTTAATGTCTTTCCAATCTTTTGTTTATTTCCATGTTTATCTGTAACGAGAGTGTAGTTTTCAGTTTTATACTAAAAGAACTCGAGACAAGACATTGCAACTTCTTTAAGGAGATTTTTCTTCTGGGAATTGAGATGTATTTGAGAAATGCTCCGTGAAGACGTTATCCCTAGAAGGCATGAGAGTAACATTCAAATTCCTTGTTCATTACGACTCCGGATTGAAAAGATGTCTAATGTGAATTGTCTTATGCAAAACAAGGAACTAAGAGAAAACACCAAGAAAACTTAAATTTCTGATTGTACTTTAATATTATAATATGACGTGTGTAACGCGTGCTTGCAGTTAATAGAGTCAAATTTAAGCCAAAATAATTTATTAAAAAATGTTTTCAGAATAAAGTATAGTTTTGATTACTTTTTTATAGACGTAATTAATTTTGCTCATTGGAATTTTTATCAAAAAAAGGTTTCAGTTTTCCTTTTTTTTTTTCATCTTTCAATATACGAAATGATACGTGAAGCTTTTTTTTTTGCTTTTAAGGCCCTATTCTTGTTTTCTCCTCCATCTCTTTTAACACATCATATCTTTTTTGTTTGGTATTATTTAGACCCTAAAGGACATCGAATGTTTGAGTGAATTGACAAGTAAATACACTGAAGAGCCAACAAAAACCGGTACACCTGACTAATATTGTGTAGGGACCCCACGATCCGCAGGAGTGCCGCAATACGACGTGGATTGGATCAGACGGAGGTAATTGACACCATGAATCCTGCAGAGTTGTCTATAAATCAGTAGGAGCAAGAGGGGGTGGAGATTTCTTCTTGACAGCACGTTGCAAGGTATCCCAGATATATTCATGTCTAGAGATTTTGGTGGCCAGCGGAAATGTCTAAATTCAGAAGAGATCCCCTGGAGCCACTCTGTTGCAAATCTGGACGTGGGGGGTGTCACATTGTCCTGCTGAAATTTCCCAAGTCCGTCGGAAAGCACCATGGATATTAATGGGTGCAGGTGATCAGACAGGAGGTTTATGTACCTTATCACCTGTCAGAGTCGTATCTAGATGTATCAGGGATCCCATATCACGCCCCAATTACACACGCCCCAAATCATTACAAAGTCTCCACCAGCTAGAACAGTCCCCTATTTATATGTAGGGTCCATGGATTCATGAGGTTGTCTCCATACCCGTACACATCGATCAGCTTGATTCAATTGAAAACGAGACTCGTCATTCCAGGCAACGTGTTTTCAGTCCTCAACAGTGTAATGTCGGTTTTGATGGGCCCATGAGAAGCGAAAAGCGTTGTTTCGTGCAGTCAACAAGGTACATGAGGGGGCTTCGGCTCCGAAAGCCCATATCTATGAAACTTTGTTTAATGGTTCACACTGTGACACTTGTTGATGGCCCAGCATTAAAATCTGCAGCAATTTGCGGAAGCGTTGCACGTCTGTCACGCTTAATGATTCTCGTTAGTTGTCGTCCATTCCGTTCTTGCCTGATCTTTTTCCGGCCGCAGCGATGTCGTAGATTTGATGTTTCATCGGGTTCCCAATATTCATGGTACACTCGTGAAATGGTCACACGTGAAAATCCAAATTCCATCTCTACCTTGGAGATGCTATGCCCCATCTCTCACCGCGCCGACGATAACACCAGTTCAAGCTCGCATTAATCTTGACAACCTGTCATTGTAGAAGCAGTAACCTATCTAACAGCCATGCCAGAAACTCGTTGTTTTTATAGCTTTGCCGATCGCAGTGCCGTACTCTGATTGGTTCCCAATATCTCTTTATTTGCATAAGCATGCCTGTACCAGGTTTTTGGTTCTTCAGTGTACATAGGATTAAAATGTACAAGTAGTTGAATGCAACAAGTAGATAATTAATTCCAGCTGTTATCTATTATTTCAGTAACATTCCGTTATTTCGATAGGCAGGCAAGGCTATAGATAATACAAGAATTAAGAGTTTCAGTAACAAACACATTGCACCTCATATCAATATTTTAGATGTAAATTACGCTTAAATGTCAAATTTCGCCGATAAATTTATTAAGTCATCTTCAAACATTAGAATGACGTGATGTATATCTGAGAGATGTTGTACGTCTATGAACATAACTACTTGAAGCGCGCCTAGCGGAGGGTTAATGTATTTTTGTTTGGGATTCAAATTGTTGAATATGAGATTTACGAGTAATCTTCTTCAAAGTTATTGAAAATAAATTACAGTTTAAAAAAAAACTAAAAGACACCATTTTGTAGTTAATCGAACTAAGTTCTAATTTAATCTTTTAGTCTCCAAATCAGAAATAGGACTTGGAATTATTCGCCAGATGCGGGATGGGATCTAAAATGGAAATCATTTATTCTGATGATCCTGGTCTGGACAATGGAATAACATTATTAAATAATTGTATTGTCATTGGTCCTGAACTATTCAGCAAAATTTCGAATTAATCTGATCTTTTAATGTGGGTAAAACTTGAGTTCAAAATTTCAAATTAACATATAAATTAAAACTTTTTTATATATATATAAGAGTGTTAAAAACCTCCACATCTCTTACTTTCCTTTTATTTGCTTTTCTTCTTTTTCTTTTTTAACATAATTTATATCGTTGATTGAAAAAGTCGAAATATTCTGTACAGAAAATGCATCTATAATTGAAGCGGAGTATGATTAAGCGAAATATATATTTGTTTTAAACAAATAAGTAAGATTGAACAGAAACTTGTCTATTTGTAACATTGTTTTCGTCTAATATTTCCAAATTATTCTCTGAAAATGCGAAACTAGAATAATTGGTTCAAAAATTTGCTTCCTGTATTTACATTATTTTTGCTAGGTTAAAAGCTTTTAGGAAGTATGTCATTTTAAAGTTATCTGAATAAAGTGTACATCCACGTTATAAGAAATTGGAGTTATGTTTATAAGACAAAAAAAAAAAAATCTTTAAATTCCTAAGTGCCTAGAAATCGGAGATGGAAATATCTTTCTGAATATGATATTCAAGAACGATTTTCAAGAATAAACTCTTCGTCGTCTAGTCTTATAAAAGCCAAGTAAAAGTAAATAAGCTTTTTGAATATCAGATGGATCATTTAAAAAAAGACAATCTTGTAACCCGCTGACTTAAAACTGTTGTTTTAACTGGATATTTTTAGCTTTTATTTTCTTCTGAGTAAATACATGCTTTATTTTGTTCTTTTGTGCCTATTCCTGAGTGACAATGCAGACTGTTTCATTTTTTTTTTTCATTTAGTAACACTCATTTTTGTTATTTTTCATATAAGTATAAAAAATGAAGCGCCATGTATTTAAAGTTTATAAATATAAGGAACTGCTAGAAATGCTGTTCAAAAAAGATTTGACTTTAAAATGGGAGAGATCATGTTTGTAAGGAAAATTATATGTAGTAAGACGGAAGGAAGTTTAGAAAATTTCCTGGCTATTTTGAAATATAGAGTTTTACTCATAGTATAATAATAGTAAAAATATTTATTAAAGGAACTGAAGGGATACATTTGTAGTCACATTCAGGCGTTCTTTTACTGTCAGCCTTAAATAACCAATCACTGAAGGTAGATGGGAACACTAGCTGTAAGGGCTACATAAAAGATGTCGATGGAAAGCGAAAATTGAATTAATTTGTATAATACAGAAATGAAAGGAATTATATGAGGTTCAATGCGAGGATTTTTGAAAGACTTAAGCTGCTTGCCTGACACTGGGTTAGCTGGCATTATACAGTGCTGGCGAAAAGGCATTACCAGGATATGTTGTCAAAAGTTAAACGTTTTAGGCCACTTGGGGAAAAGTTGAAGGTGGGCTACAGAACTGCGTTACGGCACATAAATGTGCAATTTTTCACCAATTGACAGCTCACAAGAACCAAAAGCTACTATGTGTATGTCTTCAACGACACTTCAGCGAAAGTTAGTATTTAGCAGGTTTCTCAAACTGTTTGGAGCGCCTCCTTGGGGGGTGCAAATATGTAGAAAAGCTGAAAATATAAGATTTAAAATATGTATTAAATTATACTGCAAAACGCAAACCACAATAAGTTCTGTTATAACAAAAATTAAATAGACATTTACACTGATATAATATACTTCAAAAAGTACCTATACTGCACAATGTTTATGAAAATTGGCTTGTCATATGCAAAATTAAATACTTATCTTGATAGTTTGTATGGTTTATAATGAAGATCTTCTTGTACATTTACCCCGTGGTCCGCCCATACATTTCGCACTTACCATCAGCCATATTCCAAAAGGATAATGCATGATCACACGTGGCATGCAATGTTCAAAAAAATTCTTCTTTATCCATCACATTGATTTGCTTCCTTGACCCGCTTGTTCTCCCGAACTATCGCCAATCAAAAGCTTGTGGTCCTTGCTTGCACAACGACTGGGCTGGGATACACCATCCGCTGCTACACCAAATAAACTTTGGCAATATATGGAAGCCACATGGACTGTTGTACCCCAAGGAAATATCCAAAGCCTCTCGGATTATATGCCGAGACGTGTAGCAGTGATTATAGCCAATAATGGCGGCTACACTAACTACTAATCTTGTCTTTCTCCACATGTCACAATTGTCTGTAATTTTAATCGTTTGATCTTTGTGCTTGTTATTTGCCAAATAAATTTTGCTGTGATACCTCTGGTCATTTGTTATGGCCAGCAGTGTACTTATAAATGTATCAATATTGCACAATGTAAGGTTCACCTGACTCCAAATACTGAATAGCTAGCGCTGCTATCTGAAAATGTGAAAAATGAGAACTTGAAGAGAGGAGAGAGAACGTGAAACGTTAATGATAGGTGGGGCTGAGGCAAAAAGGTTTGAAACTATAAATGTATATAGAGTAATTTTTTTATCTGATGTGTACTGTTTTGTGAGGAGTATGACGTATCATATTAAAATAAAAGTTGGCCTTCACAAAATGCCTGTATTTTGTTTGCATAGATAAGTATAAGAAATCATTTAAAACATCGAACCTACGAATAGAAATCACAACGTACTTGATATAATTAATTTATCATTAGTAAATTGAGGACAAGCTTAATATTTCCTTTTGACTCCCATGAGCTTGTCTTAACGAGCAGTTTTTCAAAGGAGGGTTTAATGTTAAAAATTGACACGCCGTTCTTTTTCTATGTTTAGCTGAGATCTCTATTTTGTCTTCAGCCACAGCAAAAAAGCTGGTTTCACAAAGGTTGAAGGGAAATGCATTTGTTTTCAGCACAGAAATTTATCATCCCCCTGCGGGAAATTCAAAGAGCGATTTATTTCTAAATAGCATTTTGATTTTACCACTTAATGTGAAATCAATGAAGATGTTCCCAAAAATGCTACGTGTGAGGGATATAAGATAGAGAACAGATAGACTATTTTTAGTAGACTAGATAGACTATTTTATTAAAGATTAGACTATTTTTCTAATAACATTTGTACTTTTAGAAATGAATATTTGAGAAATTAAATATATATATTAATTAAAAATTACTTTACAATCTGTTCCAATTTAAGAATTATAGATTGAAAGTCACATAATACTTATCATATTACTTTAAGAAAAAATACGTTTGAAATATCTATTACTTAAAAGCAATACACAGTCGAACTTCTATATAATGAACCTCTATATTGTGATTTTTTCTATATAGCGAACTTTTTCCTTCAACCTTCAACATTTCAAGATTTTCTTCGTAAAATAACCTCTCTATAGCGAAGTGCAGTTTCTAGATAACGAAGTTTTTATTAGTGATTCAATTTTTATTCTCCCTTTTTTTAAAGTATTTCTGAAAAAAATTTCAAGTTATTCTCCCTTTAATACATTTTATGGTGTTCATAAATCTTGAACTGGTTTTAATAGATCCTAACTCGTCGAGAGCAATAGAGATCTGGACGTTTTATCCAAGAAGTGCAACCCTTAACCCTCATTGCCCAGTTCACTAGAAACATCTTCGATATTCTCTTTCACACTCAGTGGAGCTGTACCGGGTCCCCGTGTTTTAATTATAATTAATGTATGTTTAATAATACTTGTATGCTTTAAATTATAAAATGTCCTTAAAATTCGTTAATTTTAGTAAAAAATTATTTTCTTAACATTGAAAGTACAAGGAATTCTTTCACATTCTTTTTTCTTGTTTTCCTTGCAGTTTTTGTTTCTTTCTTTTTTTATGGGTAAGATATATAAAACAAACATATATTAATTTAAAAAAGGGTGTGAATAATTACTTTTTAAATATATATAATGTTTATGAATTTAAAGTTTGTTTAATGTGGTTTATAAAGTATATTAAAAGATGAACCTCTATATGACGAATTTTCCATATAACGAACTTTTTAGCGATTTCGTTATATAATATATATTGTATACAAATTTATTACTCATATTGATAATTTGGACGGCTTATAATTAAGGTCCTTTTGTTGCTGTAGAATCAAAGTACGTTAACTATTGCATTATTTATTATTATCAATGCATTGGTTATGTATGTGAGAGCACAATGAAAAGTATGATTAAAAATTCGGACGTTTGAAAAATTTATAAGCACTGGTGTATGTGGATTGAAAGGTACAGAATTAGTTTATCGTAATTCCTTGTGTGTGAAACTTGCAAGACAAAATTAATTGGAAATTTGTGGTCCCTCCTTAAAAGTGTTATCTAAGCTATAGAACCCGAATCTTGTACTAAAATTTTCAATGGCATCACCATAAGTGGACACTGGATAACAAATAGGAGCTACTTGAGAATCCTTAAAATAATGCCAGGCAAAATACGAAAGTCTAACGTGGATGGAGCTACAAAGATATCTAAACTAAATGAACTGAGGATTTATATCGATTATTTACAGGAAAATCATAAGGCCTGACTATCATTGTATTAATAATCGTTATCTTGTGCTATATTTAGAAAAAATTGCTGAGTTTTAACATCAATGGGATTTCTTTACAAGACACTCCCATACCATCTATTACTTTACGCAATCTAGTAGATGCCTTTAGCACTGAAATCAGAAGGGCTATTATTTTCTGTGAGTATTTTTGGGAACAGTATTGATTTCCTTCTGGAGATATTGCAACAATGTGAAAGGTACTAATTCTGATGTTTGCTAGGAGTTCAACTTAATTTGACTGGGCTGTGTACTATCAGTGGGAAATTAACATCAAGAATTTAAAACTAGGTGTTAGCTGTAGATTGTAGTGACAAATATCAATTGTTAATTTTTTTTTCTGTTAAGATAAAATTTCGTAAAAATATTTACTCATTAGAAGGTAATAACAATTTAACTCCTCACAACCCCTCTTGAAGGTCTATTTTTGCAAAAACTCTTTTGTAGCGAATCTCTGTTCTCTTTGAAAGGAACACACATATCTTCCAAATGTCAACACTTGTAGGCCCAATTGTTCAAAAATGGGATTATTTTCTTATGTATAATGCTCTTTAAACCCTCCTTACTCCTTGGGGGTCTATTTTTGAGAAACTTCTTTTGTAGAGGATCTTTATGAAAGGAACATGATTACTAAGTTTCAAATCTGTAGATCTAATAGTTCATAAAGAGGAATGGTTATCTCTAGTGCAATCCCCTTGGATTTCGATTTTCGTAAAATACTATCTTAATGAATCTCTATTCTGAGAAAGGAATACGCGTAACAAATTTCAAGTTTGTAGGTATAGTAATTCCAAAGATATCGTGACAGTGAATGAGTCACTTTTCTCCTTTATGTACGAGTATAAAATTAATCTTTTTTAACACACGCTCACTAAACAATTAAACAGCAAATAAAAATGGGTTTTTTCTATTGGTGCTATAGAGGCAACTTAAAAAAAATTAATAAATTTTGCGTAATATATTGTATAATTTAATGACTGACCCGAATTAAGGTATCCGACTACGTTCGGAACCGTGATTTTAAAGAAGTGCATAAATGGATAATTTTCATGATATTTAGTATCACTCAGGTTAGAATATATGCATAAAATTGTTTTAAGGACATTTTGTTAAAAAATTTATTTAAATGCAATATTTTTTCAAAAAGTTAACAGAATAAATTTTCTTTTCAAAATGTTCACCTTTTGCGAAAAATTCTTCTATTATACCAATATTTTGCCTGTGCATAGCTCAGACCTCTTTACGGAGGCTTAGCTAGAATTTTTGAAAAATTTCCATTATTTTTAGAGTTTCCACCAATTGAATCAATTATTAGCGATTTTTCTTAAAATTGCTCCCCTCTGTTGTCGTAAAATATGAATAAACCTACTTTTAAGTTATATATTTCAAAAAATCCAGTTGAACCTCTGAAGAGGGTCTGAGCTATAGAAGAATATTACAATAGAAGAATTTTTCCCAAAAGGAGAACATTTTGAAAAAAGACTATTCTAAGTTCATTTTTTGCCAAAATATTGTATTTAAATAATTTTGTTTTGTCAAAATGTCCTTAAAACAATTTTATACATGTATTCTAATCTATGTGACACTAAATATCATGAAAATTATCCATTTATGCGCTTTTTCAAAATCACGGTACCGAACGTAGTTGGATACCTTAAGCATTTTCGTAATTTTTCTTTGAAATTTTAATCTACATTATTATTTGCATTTATTGAAAAACATTTGCATATGTATATGAGTCTGAAGTAACTATTAAAATTAAAAGTTACAATTAAAGAATATCCAGATCATACTAATTTTTTTTAACGTTTTCAATGCTAATTTTAATGTTATTTGTTTTTCTTTATTTATTTCATTATATAATCGAAAAACAAGCAATTTCACAAATAAGCTATTGGTCTTGTATTGAATAAATGGTTTTTAAGAGTATTTAATTCTTTTGATTCTATAACAAAATGAAAAATAGCTTAAATAAAGCATTTGCTTTGAACTAATTACTCAAAATATATCGCACACATATATAAAAATACAACAAGAGTTTAAAATAAACTGGAATTATTTATTTATATTTACATTTCATTATAAATCGTAATGAAAAGCGTAATTAATATAATAACCTTATAGATTACCTCTAAATTTCTGAATTTGAAAAAATAAAATTCCAAAAATCAGATTACATGAATAATATGCTTATATAATGATGTAAAGCATCATATGGAAAAGAGCTAAAAGTGAAAAGTCTGAAACACTCACTGGATTAGCTATTATCTTCCCACTTACCAAAATTTTGAATACATATATATTATTTTTTTAATTACTGATATATAATCATTCGTAATTGTATTCAACGCTTTATAACCCTCTTTTCTTAAATTAAAAGGATAAAACTTGAATATCTAAAATATTAGTACATTACCTTTTAGGCAAGCGTATCCCCTACACCCACTTCTTGACCACGTACCACAAATTTTTTTCTTAGAGGATTTCTAACTAATAAATAAACACTCTTGAAGAATTTCAAATCTACAGGTCTGATAGCACAAAAAGGGATTTTCTATAGCGCCCTTACAATCTGCAACACCCAATTGTGGTTTTCCATTTCCAGAACACCCGTTTATAGCGGATCTCTACTCAACAAATGAAACATGCTTGCTAATTTTAAAGTCAGCAAGTCTAATAGTTCTTGTAATCTCGAGAAGAGTTAATGAGTCAGTGAGTCATTTATCTTCTATGTATGTACACATTAAGACACAACAATTTAAAGATCTTCAGAAAATCCGTATATTAAGCTATTAGGTTCAATTAATGTGTTGCTTTGAAATTGAATAAGCACTAGGAGGAAATTAAAAGAAGTATTCTACTTCATTATATATGTATATGAGTAATTTATAAATGAAGATTCTTTTCACAAATTACTTTAGTAATGTGAATCAATTAATAGACCAGAATCCTACGCTTAAAATTCAGGGAGTTATTTGCAACAAATAATTTATATTTTTGTGATAGGATAAAATATGCTTAACGTTGCAAAAAATTATTAAAAAGTAAAAATACAATAATTATGCATATCAGGCATGAGATTTTTCATATTGCAAAAAAACCTTTTCCACGCACACTAACATTTTCAAAGATATATTTATTAGAAATTATTTACTATTTTGTTTGAAGTTAAGTATTTCTAATTATAGGGAAACATCTCAAGACTATGAAAAAGATTCAAATATTTCATTTCAAAGAATTCAGTTGTGGTATTATAAGTAGATATGTTATTCTGAATGTATAATCTTACAAAAAAAGAGAAAAACACAAATTCGACTCATATTTTCACTGAGAAGCGAGGTAGGAATTTTGCAAATGACAATTTTTCATTGGAAATAAGAAATTAAACAACTTCAAATCAAAATGAATTAACTCAGACATTTAACTTATTGAAGAAATATATGCATCAAAAATGCTTGTTGTTCTGTATTTTCTATTAAAGAAATATTTTATTCATTTGTTTATGAATCCTTAGTGGATCATCTAAAGACGCACACAAATCCATATTAAGAAAATGATATTAGAGAGAGAAAGTAAAGCATGTATTTGAGATAATAATTTTATTCAATTCAATTATTCAAATTATTTTGCTGAGTTAAAATAAATTTAAAATGTCTTCATTTGCTATTGATAGCAACATCAAATATCTCTAGAAATATATTTATTATTATAATGCATGGGCATTTAATTTATAAGAAAGATTTGGTGGTGCGTTAAATTCTACGTTACTAAATGAAATGGAATTACAAATTATTTTCCTAACACATAATTTCATAATACTAGTTTACACATTAATTTTAATTTCTAAAATAACATTCATTCGTTGCTGAATTTTTATGAAAAATTGTATCTTCAAGTTTTTATACAAGTTTGTTCACTTATTTTCTTAGAAAAATTATAATTCAAATGATTTAGGTACTAACTTTTAATTAAGTGTGAAAGAGAAAGAAAAAAAGAGATATATATTCTTTAATCTTTAAGGATTAAATTGTAGGTAGAATTCAAGAATCTTTAGTATATAAAATTATTTGCAGTTTCTTACATTACATTTTACATGATTTGTTAGTATATACGGAATCTTGAACTCATAATTTCATATTTAACTGTACATAATATTTCCAACACAAACTCTTTCGCGAGAGTTTTAATTGGAAATTTATATTAAGAGTAACCATAATTGTGTAATTTATACTTTTGCGTTATTTTATTTTCCTTTAAAAACATTTGCAAGGTTTTTTTTTTTTTAATTTTATTTTGCACGAATAACTATTTATTCATATATTGATCATGTTCTCCTTTTGAAATTCAATTTATTATATTTCAGATCTGCCCGATGTACTATTTAGCAATAATTCATTTTTTTTCTTAATATTGCAGAGGAAAAAAATTGTGTTTTATTAGCATTGTGTATATACTTGAAATTTTTACAATTAAGGGATATATTTCAGGAATAGGAATTAAAAATAAAAGAACATTTCAATTTCTATGGTCTTCTAAACTATACTTTAAATCAACCAAATTTACTGTCACGATTACTTCTTTTATGAGAACCATTGTAATCTAAAAGATAATAAATCTTAAGCATTATTCATTTTTTTTCTTTTTAAAGTAAATATCTTTAATTCACTTCCACCACTTATATAATGAATTGTATGGTATCAATAAAACAAAGGTTTATTTTGTGCATTAAAAGTACTTCTTTTTATCACTAAAACTCTCAAACAATTTGTATGATATTTAACGATATATATGAAATGGCTTTAACTTTAACTGAACACTAGTCTAGAAATTAAAAATACATGACATATTTACATTACAAAGTAAAATAGCACAGTAAACCCAAAGCAAATTTATAGGTTTATGTCTATGATTGTTAAGTTAAGTATATTTTAAAGACACTAATTTTTCCCTTTATTCACCTACATAACGGAGTTGAAATAAGATAAAAATAGATTAAATATTAGTTTTTGAAGTACAAAAAAGTAAATTTTAAAAAGTTAAGCATCCTTAACCTTGAAGTATAAATTTTTATCTGGCTACTTAGAGGTGTGTAAGAAATTTTAGATAGTTAATATTAATCTGTAAAACTTAATCGCTAACAACCAAATGTAACAAAAATAGTATACAAACTTGTCTATGAAGATTTCCAAAATAAAGCAGATTTCAGAAAAATATTTAAGGATAGATATAATTTATCATAAATATTTTTTAACCAAAGCAAGAATGTTTCCTCATTCGCTTTGTAAATTACAGTTTCTTTAAAAAAGATTATAAAGAATTCAAAGTAAATATAAAAGAAAGCTCGAAAGTTTCATTATGTATATAAAAATGAGGAAAAGATCAATAAAATTAAATAAATAAATAAATTGTTAACAGCACAAATAACTAAATACTTATTATTATTATTCGATGATTAAATATCTGTTATTATACTTACTTATGACATTTTTACTCACTGCGGTATTTTTATAAATATTTATAACAAAATAATTTTTTAAGTTTCATGTTGACCTAATGGCAATAAAAATTTTTAGCATTATATAAAAATTCTAATGCACAAAAAAAATAGAAACAAAGATTATTTTTTTTTTTAACCACTTTTTTCAAGTGGCTCTTTTTCCCACTAAGAAATACAAAGAAGATATGGGATCTAATTTATTAAAATCTTATTATTAGATGTCTTTTTATCAAAGGTGTTTAAGAAAAAATATCGAAGATGAAGACAGGCGTTAAGTCTTTCTATATCTTCTTTTGAGGAAAGTATTACAAACTGGACCTTTCACACAATATGGGCGATTAAGGGGCCACATTTCCCCTTTAAAATTGATAGATTGCTAGGAGACACCTGGAACCTAATCAACTGAGACCCCTTCTGCCCCAACCTTGAATGGAAAGATTTATGACTGCTCGCTAAGTAAACTTCGGACCAGGATTAATTGGAAACTCCTTTTCGATATTAAGCCATTCTAGAAACCTAAAAGGTAAAGGATGATGTCTGGTGTGAACGTGATTTTTTTCTTCTTTTCCATGGAGAAATGCCATATTATATTCCTTCAATAACGGGATTTAGTGGAGTCTTTAGAATGGTGCGCTTAAAGCTTAATGTTGACGTTAAAGGGAATGTATTTTTTCAGTGAGAAAAAAAATGTATGAAATATATTTGTTTTATATATCGGCGTGGGGATAAACGTCTTCTTGTTTTGGCTAGAAATATATAATAAATAAGTATCAATATTTCTTAAAAGGAATGTCATTGAATTTTCCGAAAAAAATCATTATATAAGTTAATTAAGAATATATGTAACACTCAAATTTAAGTTAAAATAAAAGTGTTGATATTTCAAATGCATACTTTAAACCTTTTCTTACCTTCCTTAAGTAGTTATTTTCACTATATAGTAATTAAATGTGTAGAACGTGCAAATTACACATGCTTTTTATTTATGGTTGAGTTTTCTTAAAATATAAACTCGCTAATTGTAAAGCAAATTTAAAATATGATATTTTACTGCATTTATGAAAACATTTTTCGACATCTGTGAACATTGACCAGTGTTAAAACTTTCATTATTTAGATAATAACTAGAAAAATAGAAGATCTAAAAAGCTGCATTCCTGAAATGAAGAAAAAAATTTCATCGTAGTTTCCAAATTATTCACGGAATTAAAATAAAAATGGATTTAATGTTTGACAAATTCCCATTAAAAATTAAATTTTTCAGTAGCGCCTTTTTAAACGATAACAGTTGAAAATCATTATAATTTTTTTTTAAAAAAATATTTTATTAACATGTGCAGAAATATTTAGAAAATTAAATATTTATTACTCTGAAGAGCGAGAAAAACTTATAAAAAGGTTAATATTTTGTAGGTATTTTGTATTCATGATACACTTGTAAAATAATCGTATGTGAAAATGCTTATTTCATCCTTACCCAATATTCATATTTTCTCCTTAGCTTTCGTTCATGAATATAGCGCCACATTCGAACTCACGTGATAATCTGCCAATGCAGCAACATGAACCGGTATAACTCTTATTTGTACGCACACGCGAGTACCAGTTCTTTTGAAACTTCAGCGTACATATTTGTATAACAATTATTGTAAATACAGAAGATTTTCATATATATTTTAAAACATTAAATCAATTAACATACATTAATATTTTACCGAACTGCATATAAAAAATGTTTCTTTATTAACCATCTTTATTTTTTTCTATAAAATATTTCAAAATATTTTTTTAAAAAAAGCGCCTCAGAAATTTTGAATTTAAAACGAGTTACATAGTAGTTGAGAAAATATTAAAAATGTGGCATAAAAAATTAGTTATAATATTATAATAAAGATTCAAGAGTCAAAATCTCGACATAGAGAATATCATAAGAATTATGAAATAATTAGTCTCTAAGGTCTTATAGCTTGTGAAAATAATTTTTAATCAATAGATGCATGTTTTTTGTTGACATATGTAAAATGGATACATTGGTATAGAAGGAATATCTTCATAAAGAAGTGTCCTTTAACTGTGAGAGCTGGAGAGTTTACAGTGACCTCTATGAATATGCTGACATTCATTACAGTTTTTTATAATTCTAACGATTTTAAAAAATTCCTGTTGTATTATATAACAGATCTGATAACAACACTTTCGAAGGAAAGAAAATTCAATTTCCTTAAATTTTTTTTTTTTAAAAAAATTTCTAAAAATTTTCAGCTTTTATTTTCTATTTATTAGTACAGAAATTAAAACTATTTCATGAGAGTAGAAGCAGTTTTAAGCAAACAATTATCGATTTTGAAACGCGATTTTCGCAAAATACATTCGGCCCGAAACTTTGAAGTTGGAGCAGGGATTGCTGCCAAAATTTCAAAAATAACTGTTTAGAAACGTTTGGGTATGTTTTATGAGTTATCAGAACTGTTTTGATCTAATTTTTCAAAAAACTTTCATTACATTATTACAAACTCTTATTTAATTCCAAAAAGTTAATTTTTAAGTGATTTCCCTTAGTGACCAAGATAAAATGCTCTACTTTTGGGGAAACATTAAGTATATCTTATCTTTTTTACTCATTTAAGAAATGAGTATTAATATAAAGTAAGCCTATCAAGAAACTGAAAATCCGTTATTAACTTTTTGTTTAGTGTGAGACTTCATGTGATTTTTTAAAAATTGTCCCCAGTTTCTTTCCCACATTATTATTTATGTATATGTGGTGGTTTTTTCTTTTTCTAGTTTTAGTTTTTTTTTTATCTACTTAACTAGATACTGTGGAAAAACCCTTATAAAATCCTCGTACTTCAAATAAAAATTATTTTGCACGTATTTGAATATTTAATTTAAAATAACTTTTTTATTTCTTTCAAATTAATCAGCAATGTAATTCATTCTAGCCTTCTCTGTTACATTTAAACCTTAACTATTCAGTTTGTATTGACTCATAGACGATTTTAAGTGAGATCAAATTTTTTGTAACATATAGAAACTTTTTTTGCCTATTAACTGTGACTGAGATTATTAAATGTACTTGTGCTATCATTAAGCCTTTGTAAATGTCAAATTGTAATAACTTCTTAGATAAATAACTTTTCCAAATGTTATGAAAATCATTAAAATCAGCATTTCTGAGTTTCAATCACCACTTTAATTTCTAGACAATATGTATGCACAAACAGTTGCA
Organism: Trichonephila inaurata madagascariensis; assembly: GCA_019973955.1. NCBI lineage: Eukaryota > Metazoa > Arthropoda > Arachnida > Araneae > Nephilidae > Trichonephila > Trichonephila inaurata. The sequence continues at coordinate 161,274 of BMAV01009734.1, forward strand.
TAAAAATAAACTTGAAGGATATCCAAAGTATAGCTTTTACACATATTAATGAGAATTTATAAATTTAAACGCTTTGTCGTGAAGGGTTTCCTTTTAAAACTAACTACATTTTTGACGTTTTTAAAGTATTAGTTACAATCTTCGGACAAAGGAGTAGTTGCATGTAACTGAATTTACCTATACAAAACAAATTAAAATTGTTTTGTGCTACTAATATGTGGTTGGTTACTTATTAACAGGTAATATTGACAAACACATTTCTATCAGTGTCAGTTGATCTTTTTAAAGAAATTTCTCAAAATTTAGTGTGTGTGATCCCAAATGTAGCAAATCCGATAACTGTAGTAGGGAGTTTTGTTACACTTCCTGGTAAGCTAACCTAAGCTTTCGCAAAGCAAGCATTAAAAATTTTTGTGTCGAGGAGGCATAAGATGAAAGCAGTTTTTTTAAAAATGACTTTTATTAAAATTAAGGATAAAATCAATGTGCTCGTCACTGGAGTGATAAAAAAACAATAAGTTAACTAATAAAATCTTAGTTAAAAAAATCAACATTACCAGACATCTGATTCGAACCGTCTTCTCTTACAGTCTAATATTAAAAACGATTATCTTAAAATGGTGATGCAACATACAGTTGCATAGCCAACCAGCCGCTCTCTATTTAAGAGCTAAAGCACACTTATATATATTTCCTTTCTTTCTCCCTCTAAAGAAGAACTAACACGAGCCGATTTTAAATAGTTTCGTGATTTGCATTGCAGTTGCTGCCAACCACAAATCACGAAACTTGCAAAAGTTCGGGTTCGAATCGGTTGGTTTGATTGAGATGATGGAACGGGATTGGAAAAACAACACAAGGAGACCACAAAAATTCGGATCCGAAAAATAATATTTCGCATGGTTCTTTTTAAATGTCTAACAAGTTTGATTCCTTTTTTGGTTATATCACGTGATGATTTGGTTATATCACGTTTAATACTTTATACATTTCTTTCCTGGGTTTTGATCTTCCCATCATTATACACCATGAAATCCGGCATATAACGAACACTTTAAACTACAAAAAGTAGATAAGTAGATCGAAATTTACGATTGCTCGTTATACGCCGGGTATATGAAGAAAATGAAGAAAATGATTAGCATAAAAAAAAAAAATTACTCTTCTGAAAAGGACGAAGTAGTGTTTATTTAAAAGAGAGAACAGGCATGTATAAGTAACTTAAAGTGTTGTAATTATAGAAGTATATTATTTTTTCAAAAGTCTGGGGCAATACCTTGAATAAATGGCTTCATAACAGAAGAGTATTGAAATCGTTCCACTTCAGATTCCTTCATTACAAAAAGGGGAGTGAGTTATACTTCAAATATACCTAAAAATTCAGCTTGAAAGTATAAGTGCGTATTATACCAGTGCACGCTATACGCCGGATTTTACGGTACTTAATAAATAAATACCTTTAAAATAAAATTTTGTTCTTGATTTTCTAAGTCTTCTGCACTTACATCCTCTTCAAGATCACATCGAGACTCTTCAGATATGGAATTATTGAAAATACTTTCTCAAATTTTGAAGGAGGGGGGGGGGGTTGGGAGGGATGTTAAATTTTTTTTAAATTGAAAAGAAAAAATAAATTTTTAAATCTTTTCCAAAACAGTATCTGAAACAGAAAAGTATTTTTTAAATTTTTTAAATTTTAAAAAATTATATATTTGCTTTCTATCAAAAGTTTTTTCCCAAAAAAGGAAAAAAGTTTTTTACGAGTTTTCATCTTTTTTAAAATTAATTCTAATGTAATTGTATAATATTTTGCAAATATTTCTATTTTTAACAATGTGAAAATGTCACTGTATATTGTTAGTAATTTTTGCTCCAAAATGAGTCTCTCTCTGTGGAATAAATAGTCTTCTTTACATAGTAAAAAAAAGTAACAAGTTTCTAGTTATTAATTAGTTGTAGTATTAAAAGAAATTACTATAATATATATTAACATTTTCCAAAATTCCTTAATAAATTATTTAAAAAGAAATAACTTATTTCAATTTAAATTTGAATATTAAACTTATGGTCAATATCTAAGTGCACATTTAATGTTTAATGTAAAAATCTAAGCTTTAACCCAAATACTTAGTATTCTGAGTTACTTTAATATACTTAAAGAGACTTGATATTCAATTACAAACAATTGTGTAGAAAGTCACCTTAATTGCGTTTGCGAAAGAAAAAAAATTGAGCTTTGCAGAAAAAACTAATGGAGGTGATAAATTATATAAAAAAAAGTTTAATCTGACGATATATATATATATATATTACTAATGTAACATTTAATTTTAAAAGCTGTGTTTGCAAAAGTGTATTTTAATACTTTAAAAAATATATATACTTTTCGGTATGCTTAAGTATATATTTCAATAATCATACATTAAACGAAAAAAGATTTTCAAAAACAATTTATCAAAACAAGAAAAATGATACATATGCACATAAACGACGCACATAATTTCTAATACACCAGGCACGCGAACTCAGTGCTTTAGCCTTGAAAATGCCATGTATGAGGATATATCCTGCATTGTAGAGTTTCTTGTACAGTAATACTCCGAACTGCATGGTAAGTGAGACTTAATGATAACCGCGTTAGTCAAAGTTGCTTAAGTGGGATATAATTCCGCGTATAAATACATATAAATTATTTTTAGTTGGGTTCAAAGACAAAACTAAAATATAACTAAGTAAAAACTGTTTCATAAAATCTTATATGATACAAATACATAATCGCAAAACGAAGTTGTTTTGATGCAGAAAGTTTCATAAAATCCCACAAAAAGTGGTCTGTCGGTTCATAGATTTTTTTTCTCCCACAAAATTTCCTTGTAGTATGGCACGTATTTCCGCTTCGTATTTTTTATTCCTTGTTTTCATGAAAAATACGCACTATACGTAAGAGTCTATGTTTTCCAAAATATATGTAACTTTTTTTTTTTATTAAACTGAGACCTTCTGTCAAATTTCCAATACCTTTATTCGAACTTCTACTTGAACTGGGACTAAAGATTCAAGTTATTCAATGTCTTTTTTCTTGCGCATGCATTTATATGAGCAGAATAATTGCCAGCACATAAATGTTGGAGAGAATTCAGCAACTCTTGATCATCATCACTATCCAATTCTAGTTCACAATGTTTTACTTTTGCATTGAAGTCTAATAATTTAAGGTTCCATTACAAACATGAAGTTTTCATTCCTGGTTTGGTGAAGAAGAAACATTTCTACTTTGTTTGGATGGCACAAATGCCTCCCAAATCTGAGTTGATATAATATATACAACAAAGCATCGTCCTGTTCTCGGACTGCAAATCTGCCCTAGAGGCACTGTGCAAGGGAACAACAAACCTTGTCCAAACAATTAACATTCTCCCGAAAGAAATAACTGAGAAGTACAAGTCTTGCACTCTCCAATGGATCGCGGCGCATGTTAACATTGAGGGTAATGAAGCGGCCTACGTTTTAGCCAAAGAGTCCAGAAAAATCAATCCATCGCCACTAGCAACGACATCTTTTGATGCCAATGCCGTAGCAAAACGGAAACTCTGTCACAACTCCAAAAAGAAATTTTCACTCCCTGAACTTAATTATGACAGAGCAATTACAACAACTATCGCACGACTAAGGACGGGACACCTCAAGGGAATGAAGATCCTCCCTGATGGTTCTAGAACGTTTCCGAAGTGTAAACACTGCCCAGATATACAACTGGATCCCATACACGTCCTGAGCTGCCCTTCTATCTCGGCAGCCCTCTTCAACATTGACCTCAACTGCACCAAGGAGACCCTCTGCTCGGATAAGGCCGAGAATGTAGCTAGAACGGTGCTAAACGCCTCCGTGCCTATCTAATAACTTTGCATTTGTCTGACGATAACAACATTAACAAACACGTATAACAATTATTACACAGGTATAAAATATAATTTTAATATATATATATATATATAATTTTTTTATCAATGTTATTTGTGTTCACCAAGCAGTAATAATTGTATTTTAAATTTTTTCCCTCTATTTATTTATGAAAAGAATCCATCCTATATGTTTTTATGTATTACCATTGCACATTATTGTCAAATTCGCGTGATGCGCTGTGAAATCACGCTCAGTTTCCTGATCGCCATTTCCAGATCAAAGAATTTTTCAGCCGTTGCATCGCCTTGAAAAAACGCTCTTTTACCGTCATCAGAAATGATACCTGTCGACAAAGAACTGTGCACAGTCCATACCTGGGAGAGAGTATCTTAAACGTTATGGCTACAAGAGATGATACTCATCACGGGAAGGGTGAGTCATCAGAACGTTTGCAGAGTGTTAGACGAAAATCACTTACACCTCTTCCATTTTCAGCGAGTGAAAACTTTGAATCCGGCAGGCTATCTTCTCCAACTGTCAGTGGGTGGTACAGCAATGTGAGCTGCAGCTGCACTTCATAGTTCGTGTGCTGAACAATTATAAAGAGTTATTGTAAACATTACGCTTGGCAACGACGCTTTCAATAAACATTTTATCTTATCTTTCGTCTCTTATTTTTTGTGTTTTTGCCTCACCACGTCACTTGCGCCCATATATTCGTATACAATAAATGATCGTTGCAATGTTCTGTAGCTGCCCTTAAAGTTTGTACCATGAACTTGGAACCACCCAGTATATATAAATTCATATTTCGAATCATTTTAATAATATAATTTAGGTAAAAAAAAATGAGACTTAATACAATATTTTATCTAGAATATAAATTAAATAATTTAATTTTAATAACATTTTTTAAAGTGTTGTTTTATCTATACTTGTATTTCTGTACAAGTATAAATGAATATATTTAATTATTTAAGAACAAACATAGCTCATTGTTTTTTTTTAAATTTACGAGATATTTCAATCGAAGATAATCCTGAGTGATAATTTCAATACTCGAAAAAAAGATTTCTAAAATAAAAGTTTTTACACTGCAGTTAGTTAAGTGCATAAATTTTAGTTTTAAACTTAAGAAAGTCTTTTTACGTATAAGTAAAAGTAGTGTTGGATAACAGCACTTAAAAATAATCTTATTTATCTTGAATTCTTTATGTTTGCTTTGCCCTCATTCATGATATGAAATCAATGAATGCTCTCATTCATTTCTTCAGATATCATTCAGTACAACTTTTCATTATATGCAAAGTCAATAAGAGATGCTGGTATATACAGTAAATAAGTTTAATAATACGATTTAAGATGGTAAAATATTTCTTCTTAGTATTAGGGCAAGCATTTGGAAAGCAGAAATATTCCTTAGGCATTTCAGATTATAAGGCGTGAAAATTAATGTATTCGACTTATTTTTTAGACCTAAAAATTCTTCCTAAATATGTATTATTTATGAATTCCATGAGACATAATAAATAAAATACTTTATGTATAAAATATAGCATTTCTAGTAAAGATGAGAAAAACTATTTTCGAAATGATATTTTAAAGAAAGAATAGCATTGCATTTCTAAAAACCCAAAAGTCTGTTTCTATAACATTGATATTATCCAGTTAAAATTTCAAATGTCGACTTCAAATATTTATTAAATTTGATGAAAATATAAATATTTATGTATTGAAAATATTTTTTACTACCGTGAAGAATATAAGGAGTTTTTTTTCTATCATAGAATTTTTACTAACTCTTTTCTATCATAGAATTTTTACTAACTTATTCGATTAATGCATTTTTTAATTTTTTGAAATCATATGCGGCGAATGTACAGTCTTACTGCTTTTCATTGTTTTTCCCTTGATATTTTTGGACAATCTTTTTAGTTTATACTTCTTAAACTGTATGGAATTTCTTAATTCATTTTAATATGCATTTTATAAATAAATCTTCTTTTTTCTAGATACTCTTGTAGACATAAAATATTTTATTAATAGCATCACGCAATAAATACATGTAAAAATGTAAACTTTTACAGCATAGTATATATGACACATTTAATTTTCTGGTAGTATCATTTATGAATCCATCTAAATTTTTGTTTTTTATCTTTGTAATTCAAACAGGGTAATCAAATTTAATATTTATTTCAGTTTTAATTTTAATGTAATTTTCTTACAAAAAAACTCGTATTTCGATTTTGACGATTTGTTATGTTTTTCTCGCGTATTTTAAATAAATGAGCTGTAATATAGACTATTTAGCATATGAATTATTACTTTAGGTTCTGCCTGTGAATAATTTGTATTTATAAGTACTAGCGAGAAACAACAAATTCTGTTGTTAGTAGCTTTTTTGAACTAAGAATATTGATTCTATATTTATTAAAAACGTATTGACAATTGATCTATTATGTTTTTTTTTCCAATTAATTAATTTTTTTTTTTATTTTGAAGATTAATTTTAACGTTCCCTAAATCATAACGTTATAATATAAACTTGATAGCATTATTCTTGATTTAAGTATTTCCTTTTGTTTTTAATAATAAGATCTGTATTATTGAAATTTTTTAAAACAACTTGTCTTAAAATATTTGCTATAAATAAGATTTATTTTACATAATAAATTTAATTATAAACTACATAAATTTAATATTTTTTTTTTATGTGAAATTATGATTTCGATAGTTAAATTTTACTCATTATATAAAAAAAATGTATGAATATATTAAACGTACATTTGTTAAAATTAACATTTTTTATTTTATGCTAATTACAAATAAAGATTTTTATCCTTTATTTTACCATGGCGAACACTTTGTCATTTATGGAGGAAAAAATATGGAGCAACGATTTAATTATGCATTTTAAATAAAATATTTTTATTTTTTGAGTAATTTAAGGTCCCTTAAAAATCACTTTGATTGAATTTCCTTCTTATAAATGAATTATAATAAAGCAATAATAATTTTCCACTTCTCCATCTAAGACTGAAACCCGCATACAAAATGCACATATTTAATAAAATTTTCCTGAAATTATTTTATGCTATCAAAGTATAACTATGAATTTGGGAAATAAGTTTTAAGAGATGCATTTACATATTTTTTTATATTGCCGGAATAAACAAAACCATTAAAAGTAAGTAGTTATATTGTAAACCAACCATGATTTTCAAATGATAACTTAACGTTTTAGGGTCATTATTTCTTAAAATTAGTTTTACGTTTAATTCCGAGTTTAAGTACTTCTATGGAGATAAGCTATTTATTTCTAAGGAATTGATTGTGATGCATATTCGATTTCTAATAAAAACTTTATTTTCCTTGTTGGTTTCCTCCCACCTAGTATATTTCTTGTTGCACACAATAATCAAGTAACTTCCACACTCGAGAACAATAAACATGCGGTACTTCATCTTGATTACCTAACCCCCATGCGTGTAACAACACCCCCAATAAAGTATCCGGCACCATATGGAAGGCGTTATTCGTCTCATTACTCTCTGGAAACTCTTACAGCGCAGCTAAAGCTATCAATTTGCTCAGCTAAGGGATTTGTTGAGCTGTGGATAGGGGGCAATACTTTACCGTGTGTCCATTCCTCTATCTTTGTTTCTAATTGCTCAAAATTGAAAATAGATGTGCCGTTGCAAATGGGCAACGGGGTAGTAAGGCGTGCACTATAAAAATTTAAACGTGTTAGTACAGTTATTAGAAAATTCTTAAATATGATTTTTTTTTTAAAAGGGGTTTAAATCAAGTGGCCGGGAGCCAAGTGGTAAGGTATGGATCGTGGCTTTTGTTTTATCACGAGTTCGAGCCCCGTACCACAAAGACCCCCGTGTAGGGCAAAAATGCACGCCAAATCTGTCAGGCGAAACGTCCTCCCGTTTGGGGGTGTGGTAGTTTGGAGGGGGTGCCAGCCCGTGTCGCACGTCACTTTACCATGGTTCAAAATTACGAGGTCCGTCGCCAAAAGCCCTCGTGTAGCTAAACAGTGGACGTTAATATTCACTCACTCACTCACTTTATTAATAACAAAGAAACGAAAAATAAATGAACACGGAGTAAAATGGAATTGATCAAACCACCTAGTTAATAATGATGCTAATGAGTCCTCCTTGCTTAAATTGACTTGCACCTTATTCACAACAATAAAGAGGAGAAAATGTTCTACATAAATAATGGACGAATAATATTTTTATATTCTTTCAAATTTGGTATAATGTAAAAGCTTACAAATAGTTTGCATTACGTAGAAAAAAAATAATGGCGGTGAAATAAACATAATAATATAAACAATTTTGGAAGAATTTTTTCTGTAAAATTTATTTTAAAAAAAAATACCAAAATCTGAAAACGTATGCTTTTGTAAATAGAAAAGTATTAAATTTTAACTAAAATTTTATTGTGAAGCATTTGAAATTGAGATGATGTATTAGTATATTAAAATAATGATTATTTCTTAAACTAACTCAGCTGCTATTCGCGCGTCCCGAAAAAAACCTTCTGATTGTCGATGTTTATTCCATTTTGTTTAAATTAATTAAAAATTAAAATTTCAAAATGAAAAAAAAAAAATTTATTTTCAATTTACTTAAGATATTTTGGTAGGATAAACCAAGAGAAAATGTTATAACTGTTTACATGGTACACATTTTCCTTATTTAAATAATATTTAGTTTCAAATACATAATTATTAGTCAACTTCAATTGATAACTCAAATAATGGAACAATTTCTGGTGGGATTCTACAAGGGTCCCTCCTTTCTCACACGCTCTTCAACATCTATGCCAAAGACATTCCCACCACTAAAATTTGCACGTTTGCAGACGACATATCGATATTTTGTCAACAAAAAGAACCAGCCTTCATCACATATCTGATTACTAGATACCTTACACAGCTTGACCCCTGGTTTAACAAGGGAAAAATAACCACCAACACCTTAAAAACAGAAGCCATATTTTTTGCACGATGCAAAAAATTGTACCATACGTCTTCATCTGAGAGAATGGAATCCCCTGGTCTAATCAGGCTAAATACCTAGGAATTGTCCTAGATAAAACTCTCACTTTCAAACAACAAGTACTATATATAAGTGAAAAAGTATAAGATGAGTATTAATTTCTACTCCTTAATTTCCAATAAAACAAAATTAAGTAATAGAAAAATTGCTTATATCCTCTCTGATCCTAAAACTAATTTTGACATATGCCTCCTATATTTGGGGACATGCAACAAAGACCTATATTAATTATTTAGAAAGTTCTCAAATTTTAATTGTCAGAAAAAGTCTTAATGTTAGCCAGTTTATAAGGAATGCAGACCTCAAAGCCACTAGCAAAATATTTACTATTAGACACACAATCAGGAGGGATGTTTCCGATATCTTTAATATAATTGACAACTCTGATCATAAATCGAACACTATCATTCAAAAATATACTCCTGATTTTAAGACCCAGATCAACCCTAATTGATTCTGCTCTTTTTCTTTAATATCAAATTATTTTCTCTTTTATTTAATAATTTATTCCATTTACTGTTAATCTTAAATTCCCTCCATTTTTGCAGCTCGATTTGCTTTATTTCAAAACTACTCAATGATTGGTCAGGTTTTTCACCCAATCTTAAATGCAAAAATCGCTGACTTCTAGGGTCTGAATTACATAAGCTCCACTAGATACCAACCCATTCTAAATTTTCAACTAAAAACTCTCGAGCTTAGACTCTTTCGCTTCAACCGGATTGCATAGGCATCGTTTCTTCCACTCTCGTCATTAAAATATTCCTCTATGTCATGATTGTTTCATCAATTTTTAACTTAAGTAAAAATAGAGTAATATTTATTATTAATTTACAATAATTATTCTCTAAAGTTTAAATATTGTTACTTAAAAAGGGCAATTTGAAGACTATTTAATGTCATCTGAAATGTTCTGAGAAGAGATGAAGGCTCGTAACAACTGAGTGTCTCCACTCCACTAAATTACAAACTACAATTATTCAAATGAAAGCAATGTTAAATCACCTTACATCAATTTATTTTGAATTCCATAATAAGAGAGTGTTTGAATGCATGAAGCGATTTTTGGGGAAATATATTTAAAATACCTAGTCATTACTGTAATCCAAAGTAAAATTGAAACCTTACATTATATTAAAAGCAATGTATATGTTATATATATATATATAT